>JAQMYG010000006.1:20626322-20641878 GCA_030014215.1 Clariallabes teugelsi
ATCGCTTTGTATGGGACATGACATTTAATCCAATTTACTTAGTATTTCAATGTTTATTAGATACTTTTAGTTGCTTTTAATACTTTAAAACCTTTAAGAAATATAGAGCTTTAGGGCTATTGAATTAAATTGAATTGAGTTGAATTGAATTGAATCAAAAATCGCCATGTCCAAAACTGAATTGAACTGAATCCAATCTACCAGTGATTCACACCTCTAACGCATTTACTCATGTGTGTGTCTGTTGCAGGGGGCTTTTTGCCAGTCACTACACAGAAACACACTACCTGGATGGAGGGAAAGCCGTCACCACCTCACTCAGCTCCAGAGTAAGACTCCCTGTCACACCATCCTGCTCTGAAACGCTGCCCCCACTGCATCCCACAAACATCCCGCAGGCATCTGTTATGATTTTTCACCCCTCTAAGATGAAAGCCACTGGGAAAGTTAATTACCTGCTGTAAAAGAGTTTATAACTCCCTCAGATAAAACATGAACAAATATTCCCTCGCTTCTCACCGCCTCTCTTTCTGTGCAGCATCTCTCGTGAGCCAGACTCAGAAAAGAGTTTGGGATTGCAGCGGTTGTTTTGTCAGTTAATACTATTGATTGCTAGTATGTTGACCTTTCGGATCACTTAATTAATGCAATCATGAGAACAAATGGCTGCTTTTGTCCTCAGGTGATCCCAAAGAGATGATCATCTTAGCTATAAGTCAAGCCTCGACTTAAAATGTTGTTTCTAACCTTTTTTTTTTTTTTTTTAGACAGGCAGAAAGCGTGTGTGTGTGTGTGCGTGTGTGCGTGTGTCTACAAGGTCAGTGAAACATAGGGCATGCTTTTTCACAAGACAGGAGAGAGAGAGAGATTTGAGGGACTGCGGGTGTTTGTTTCGCTGTTCCATCTCTCCCTCCTCGGAGACAGGGTGTGCTAACCTTGCACTTTTTTTTGTGCTTTATTTTAAGGTGAAGAAACGATTGCAGGTCACGTCGTCCAAACTCTGACAGCTCCCTGACCAACACAGTGCATGACAGGCCAAAAGTTGCTGAGATTCTCATTTAAAAATGACTTGTTATTCCAGGATAAAAAATAAAAAAAAGCATTACATGAATCACTGCCAGGGTCAGTCCTGATTAGAAACTAAATAAAACTAAACGAAAGATCAGCAAGATTATTAGAGTAGTCCGGCTGGTCCAAACTAGATTGTTCTGGATGTGAGAAGAAAAAAAAACCTTGCACCAGTGCCTGTCTGAATAAATTGTGGAAGGAATTAATGGGCACATGATGTACAAGGAACATTTGTGTCAAAGACATCACTTGCAAAGTAGGATTTAGGATCTCCTGGGGTCTCATTTATCGAAGCGTGGGCAGACTATGTTCTAACTTTGATCGAACTTAAGAACCCAAAGTTTTTATGGGGAAATTGTCATTCGTCACGTGTATACTCACTGTTGCCCCAGTCTATTAAGAAAACCTGTGATGATATTAAAATCCCCCGTCAATGTTGTTTTATCTATTGCCTTGCATAGAATTGGTAAAGTATTGTACCACAAGTAATCTGAATTCATTTTAGACGAATTACAGTATCATTCATTAAACATGCCATACTTTACTACTTCTATAACATGTCAACACACTGTAGGTCCCAGGGGTCCTCGAAAGTATGGGTGCTGATGTTGCAAGTGATATACCAATCATATCTTAAACTCCCCCTATTTCACTCATTTTCTAAACACGCAGTTTCCATATCTGTGTAAATAAGCTACTGTTGAGCCACACCCCTCCAGAGAACATCAGAGCTAAGCAAAACGCAGGGTGAGGGATCACTACCCGTCGTCTCGTTTCATCGCAATAGCTATTTCATTTTCATAATTTTCTTTCTGGTAAGAAGTCAGCTTTTGAAATGTTAACACATGCAGGGAGGAGCCAGATCTGCTATTTGCAGCTCCACCTAAACTTTCCATGTTAGTTTGATCAGACTTGCACAGTAACTTTTTTTCAAAAAGCGTAGATGTGCACTTGTGAATCAACATTCTTATGTTGTTGTTGTTAGTCCTTCGGCTCCACACTTTCAGGGGTCGCCACAGCAGACTTTCACGCCGGATACCCATCCCGATGCAACCCTCCCATTGTGTCCGGGCTTGAGACCGGCACTGTATCCAGAGGCTAGGGTTTAGGGATAACACCAAAAGGTGGCACTTTCTATTTTTTCGTGG
Source organism: Clariallabes teugelsi (assembly GCA_030014215.1). Classification (NCBI taxonomy): domain Eukaryota; kingdom Metazoa; phylum Chordata; class Actinopteri; order Siluriformes; family Clariidae; genus Clariallabes; species Clariallabes teugelsi. The sequence goes on from JAQMYG010000006.1 coordinate 20,628,539, forward strand.
TCGACTACAGCTGAATATGTGTTCAGAGGAGATTGCTTTGCTATGATGCTGCTCCGATTAGCTACTTCGATAAACTTATTCTCCTCAGTAACAGGCAGTGCATGGTGTGATTGATGTATTCTTCATTTGTAACTAATGAATGTAGTGTCATGGACAACTGGCTTGTATAATAAAGCCAGTTTTTCAATACTGTAGATGTGTACAAGCTATTCATTGTGCCACCTGCCTCCAAGCTTAGGCGACACACAGGATCACTATCCATCATCTTTCATCGTCATTATCGTCATTCATCATCTATTGTCTTTTCCTCTATCCGCAACTACAGTAAACTATACAGGGGAAGTTGAACAAACTGCCACAGACCCTTTACCTGGAAGTGTAGGTGTGCACTATTTAATTTTTAGAAGTAGCTCGTTAACATGTCATTAATTGGCTCAAGATTGGTTGGACAGACCACTTTCTCATTGAAATATACTGATGGCTAAAAGGTATAGATATCAACTGGAAAAAAGGGAAAATCACTCATCCCTCTCAGCAAAGTTTTCTAGAAACATTTTCTCCTTAGGATACGTAGGCATCATCCCAATCGATCTGTAAAATCTGACTTTTATGTAATTTTACATCAGATTGCATCTGTGTTATCAGTCTGTACCTTGCTGTGAGCATCAAAAATAGTAATTATGCTGTCAGTTAGGCTGATATGACTGACAATAAGTAGGATGATTTTTTTCTACTTTTTTTCTCGCTAGGCTTCTATAAACGCACGGTCAGGATTGAAAGTAAATATACCGTACAAGAAAAACTTGAGAAACCATATTCGATGCATAGAAATGTGCATATGCATGATTAACTCTCAAAATGATGTGTATGCATGGTTGATAAATACGAATATTGAAAATCCAGGAAAAACGGAACAAACCCCCAGAAAATGCAAGCATAACTAATTTTAATTTGTACCGAGTTTATTTGGTGCATCTGTCACATGGGAAACTTTCATAGGTTTACGGTTACAGTCTGTAGCACATCTGTTGCATTAGACAATGTGTCATCACTGCTGTCCATCAGTGTAAAGTGACAGGACCAACACTTTCCAGATGTTATTTGTTTAGTGAACCATTCTCATTGGTTCATTTTCCATTCAAAATTGGTGGTGAAGGTGAAATTGGCAACAGGCTAAAAAGTTCAGTCCAGACTTATTTGTGGGCCAGCCATAGTTTCCAGCTTCTCCAGAGGGATGCCCAGATGTTATCAAGCCAACAATGAGATATAATCTCTCTAGCAGGTCCTGGGTATGCCCTCGGGTCCCTGTCGAATATGATGCATGAGCTGTAGCAGGAACTAGTGGCTCTACTCTGAGCTGACTCTGTTTGCCAAAATCCTTGCCTTATGGACCATGCTCTGTTTTCAAATTAGGGACTTCCCATCAGCGGAGTGACAAATTGTAATAATATATTTATTACAATATTATAATTCTATAAGTGTGGAAAGGATAAAGTGGTACACAGCAAAATTCTAAGTGTTCAGTCGAATTTAGTCCCAGAGTGTTGAATTAACACGGTACGGGGTTTGAGTTCAGAATCAAACAACGTTTATTTGTCTCCATGGTCATGCTGTTTAAACATGGAGATTTACCCATGATAAAAACCAATCGCCTCATTGTGACCAAAACAGTGTTTCATCACCAGGCAACAGGGCAGCTTATCTTGTCCACCAAACAGACAATGCTTGGGAGGAGACCATGAATTCATTTTTGTGTATATTTACAGTGATTTGCCTACTAGGGGTGTTTTTCTGTGTCAAAGGGCATTCATGTGCCTTGTTTCAACCCAGAAATCCTTACAATCTCTTAGACATTACGTGATGCTCCATATGAACCGTGAGCAGAATTTTGATCCTCAATGGATTCAGTGTTTTATCTATGACCTTGAATGTAGTTTTTCCTCCCTCAGTGCTCCTTTTCCTCTGATACTAAAGCAGAACCGCTTTCCATGCAGTCTGCAATAATGACTCAGCATTCCCACTGGAGATTACCATACTGTATTTGAAGATCATTTCTTCTGCTTATGAAGCATTTGGATAAGCTTATTAGCATTCAAATGAACTGTTATGATAGCAGACATCAGAGAAGTCAGAGGGAATGCTTGCCAGATGAATGTTGAAAAGATCAAGAATCATTTATGAAATAATGTCATCCTCTACACGTTAAGTGTCAAGGTGGTGCGAAAAGCCCCCCCCCACACACTCTGACATTCGTCCATAGATATGATTATACTTGTCTTTATAGTGGGGAAAATAATTATTTGATCCACTGCAGATTTTGTAAGTTTGCCAAAAAATGAAGGGTCTATAATTTTATTATACATGTAGGTTTATTTTAAAGTATAGAGACAAAATATCAACCAAAAATCCAGAAGAAGCACATGATACAAAGGTTCTAAATTGATTTTCATTCCATTGAGGGAAATAAGTTTTTAGCAAGCACAGAGGTTATCAGGTTTTCAGGAGAGAGTTTGGTCCACTCTTCTTTACCGATCTTCTCTAAATCCTTAAGGTTTCTTGCCTGTCGCTTGGCAACTCAAAGTTTTAGTTCCCTCCATAAATTTTTTATACGATTAAGGCTAGGCCACTCCATGACCTTAATAAGCTTCTTTTTGGGACACTCATTTGTTGGTATGTTTTGGGTCATTGTCATGCTGGAAAAACCATCCACGATACATTTTCAGGTGGTTTTCATCCAAGAATTTACAATACACGGCCCCGTCCACTGGCCCCTTAATGCGGCCAAGTCTGCCTGTACCTTTAGCAGAGAAACAGCCTCAAAGCATGATTTTTTTCACGTCTGTGCTTGACTATAGGGATGGTGTTCTTAGGGTCATAGTCAGCATTTTTCTTCCTCCAAAAAGGGCGAGTCGAGTTGATGCCAAAGAGCTCAATTTTGGTCTCGTCTGGCCACAGCATTTTCTCTTAACCTACAGAATCTCTGTAAATGTGGCTCCTTGAGTCGGGGAACCTTGCAGCTCTGAAGGACTTCAATCCATGTGTTATTGTGTTACCAATGGTTTGTTTGGTGACTGTGGTCCCAACTGCCTTGAGATCATTCACAGGATTTTCTGGACTGATTCCTCACTTTTCTCATGATTATCTTTACCCCATGAAGCAGAATCTTGCATGGAGCTCCAGACAGGGGGCGATTGATGGTTATTTTTGTATTTCTTCTATTTGTTGTCAAGTAACTTTTTATTCAGTCATCCAATAACTTTGCAATAATCACAATTTCCAGGATTCATTCTTCTTGAGGTAAAAGGACCCCAAGTCCAATGTTGCCTTTTGCTGAGTTTTCCCATTCTTCAAAGCATTTATTGTGTTCTTTAATTCATCTAAAGTAATGTCTTTATTAAGAGTCTTTATTGAGACTATAATTTATTCGGTACTCACATTTACTGAAAAGATGTTCCGACGAAGTTACAGCATATTAGATTCTTTATGGAGCCGTCGTGAAGTGCGTGCTACTCTCCCATATCGAAACCCGGACGTCAATGTCTTCCATTTGTAAATAATTAAATATGAATTATATACCAGTGAACTGATGACAGGATTATGGGCAAGGCTCACCCAGGCCAGCCCGTTTGGTCCGAACCCACAGGAAAGCCAACGCAGCAGAAATCTCAGACTCGGACTTCTAACTCTCCAGATCCCAGTCTGATCGAGCCCATGGAATTTGAATGTTCCAAACAAGTGAAATTGACAGAGGCCCCACCCAACAATTTAAAACGGCATGTGGTTTCAGAGGTAATACCAGCTGAAGGAATATTTCTTTATTATTATCTTAATGGCATCATATGATCATCCACAAATTCATGACATCAGGAGCGCTTGCTTAATCCGACAAGCTGCTTGATTCTGTCTGTTGCCGTGTGTTTCAAATTTACTGCAACAGCCCTCAAATGTCTATCTTACCTCTGGGCAAACAGGAAATAAGACTCTGGTGGACATGATGACTCAGAGCTGTCCTCCATGTCAGCTCATGCAGACCAGAGCGACAAGCTGACAAATTACAGGTCAACCAGGGAGACATGCTGGGGCGTGAGAGTGGGACCGGGCTCCGGCACAGAAATAACGATCTGCGAATCCGAATCCTCGCCTGGATGATAGAACAAGACCGAAATGAACACTTTGCATTCGCTGGCTCTTTAAAAGCATCATATTTCCTTTTGAGCTGCAAGCAGATTGAGGCACAGACAGAGGGAGTATGAGCATCTGCATTGTGTTTTACTGTGTAGTTGGGTAAAAGGGCCAGAGCTCAGTGCCAGAATAAAAACCCCAGGCTTTCATTCCAAACCACACAAATCCTCCCTACTGAATGAAACAAACCAGGTTTGTGATGAAATATGCTACTTTGTTATACATATTTGTATCTTTCTCTCTGTTTTATTGAATTTTTCTTTCCTCATACTTTTGTGTTTTGTATATTGATCAATCGTTGTCATGAGTACAATCAAGTGGCACCCTTCAGGACAGTGATATGTATTATGCAGGGTGGTATTTTGACTTTCTTTATCCTCTAAAACTTTCCTGTAGGTGAAGTTCATTGTTAAATATATAGTAAGCAAAATTCTACTCACAGCAGCCAGTAGCTTATTTTTATCCATTAAAAAAGCATTGACAATAAAATGTCTTAGTTTAATATTTTGAATGCACCAGCATTAATGTCATAATGAATGATTAATTTAAAATCCTTAACATGTAAAAATTATTTGACAAATCAAAACAAATCTATACAACAAATCTAAACAAATTCTAGAACCAGAAGTCAGAGATACGTTAACGGAAACTGGTCTGAGAACAGTTCTACACGGCAAATTACCCAGTGCTGAATTAACACCCAGTAGTGTTTCTATGAGTCTAGTTGGACTCAAGTAGACCCTGAAGGTGTTAAATGTTTGGGATTTTACTGTGTAGAATTAGTGTTCATTAGATTAAACTAGTTCTGCAAAACTGTTCTCAGTACTATTTTGGTTAGCATATTTCTGACTTCTGATTCTAGAATTTGTCAAATCAGATGTGCATCACATTGAGGACGTACAGACCCACTAGCAACACTTTTGTCGTTTTGTCGATAACATCATTGCACTTGATTCTAACGTGACCTGTGAGCGCTCTGACATGTACAGTAGGTGTTAGGTTTACTGGAGAAACACCTTCACGAGTTCAAATCTCCTGTGTGTGAACATTTCACTTTTAACTCGAGCAAAACAGCCGCTAGAATCAGAGAGAAAGACTTTGTGCTGTCAGGGGCGTGACCGCATTGTGAGAGTCAGGTTAGTGGGAAAGGATTCACACCTGAAGAGAATGTTAATAACTGCTGACTGTTTGTCACTGTAGTCAGCACGGTGGTGTAGTGGTTCGCACTAGTGGTCGCATTGCACCTCCAGGGTCCGGGTTTGATTCCCGGCCAGGCTTGATTCCCGTCTCTGTGTCCATGGAGTGTGCATGTTCTCCCTGTGCTTGGTTGGGTTTCCTCCGGGTACTCCGGTTTCCTCCCACAGTCCAAAGATATGCAGGTTGGGCTATTTGGCGTTCCCAAATTGTCCGTAGTGTGTGAATGACTGTGTGAGTGTGTGTATGTGTGTGTGGCCTACGATGGATTGGCACCCTGTCCAGGGTGTACCCTGCCTTGTGCCCTAAGCCTCCTGGCATAGGCTCCAGGTCCCTGAATACAGGATAAAGCGGTATAGAAGATGAGTGAGTGAGTGAGTGAATGAGTGTTTGTTGCTGTGACTCGGGTTTATTTACTCTCTCTCACGCTGTTGTGCTCTCCACTTTTTTACACATCTTACAGCAACACGCAAACACGCTAATTAGCCGTATTAGCCTCAGATGCATGTCTTTTTCCATCTTACCTCACTTTTCACCTTCACACTTCACTCTGTTTGACTCCACCCCTGACGCTTGACCACGCCCCATCGTAATAGACTTAATCTCAATTTTCTGAAAATTTCAACTTAACTCTCATAATTATCATCCTCCAGTCCGGCTTTTACCTTGGATTAAGATTTTGTGGAAATTGGGAATTGGGAAAGTTCATTAAAAGACATTTTTCTTAATTAAGTTTTCATCTTTATCATAAGGCTTGTTAGTTACCACGTGCATGAAACAACCTCAAGCTTTAAATTTAAAAGCTAAAAGCTAAATAAGAACTTTTGACTAATTGTGGCATTTATAATCTAATTAATCAATTAATCATTTCTATAATCGATAGATTAATCAATTATCAACCTAGGGGTTAGTTGCAGCCCTATCGGTGACCATTTCAGGCATCATCTAGAGCCTTACACCAATTGCAGCAAAGAAAAAAACACTGTGTGTGTGTGTGTGTGAATAGCTTGTTAATTTCAGTAAATTGTCGAAATTAATGTATAAAAATAATCTACTGAAAGCCCTATTTATAAGTGTAGATGTTTCAAGTGCACTCATGCATTAGATGGCATGACCTGCTGTGCCACCATTCATTAATACCCCAGGCAAAAACAAACTTTTTCGGGTTCTGACAGCAGCTGAAAAATAATCTTTATTATTATTTTTTTAATTATTAAAATATTTTTTTTATCAGATTATTATATGTTTGAGAGAGGCAATACAAAACAGGATTTAATAATTAATTGTAAGGTGCATAGCTGCTTGCGTTTAGTTTATAAGTATATGCGTTTAGGTTGTAATGTTTCTAAAGTTGATCGTAGTATATCATCTCCCTCAGGATAAATATTAACGGGCGTGAAACAGTTTTGGAAGCCAAGTGAAGTAAAACTAAATGAAAACAAATCTGGCTCACTGTCAAACCCCCAGGCACAGAGCCCACTAAAAAAGAAAAAAAAAAACATCAGGAGTGTGTCTCATCAGCAAATCACTCCCATCTCGCCTACTAAATATGCACACACACACTCACACACACATATTTCAAAGCAAGCCATCCTTCATCTAATTGTGTTTATACAATCTGGAATGTTTCAGGTGAACTGTTACTACCACGGGGAGGTGAAGGGCTATCCGCACTCCGACGTCATCCTCAGTACCTGCTCCGGACTTAGGTGAGTCACCATGGCGACCTGAATTAATAATGTTTATAGCACACAAACACACACACACACATGATCTATCTGATGCTGTGAATGATGGTATAAATTAATGCAGCTGCCAGAAACCCAGAAGCAGCAGTCGGACCAATAAAATGAATTAAATGGAATTTATCCAGGAGTCATATTATACATCTTCGTGAAAGATCCTCATATAACTAAGATAAAGTTTGATTTGGAAGAACAAATATTCCAGTGTTACACATTTTCACACACACACACACAAGCACACTGTAGCCTGTTGCTTCAGAATTATTATTGTCATAATTCTGCTTGATACCATCGGAAACATTATCCAGCAAACAGGATCCAAACTCTCTCTCTCATTCTCATAACCTGTCTCAAGCCACACAATCTGTCTTCAAACCGCGCAGCCAGGACACACACACACACACACACACACACACACACACTTACACACACTAACAGCGTCCTCCTGACAAGATCTGTGTTTCTTGGTACTTGGGCCAAAACAAATTAGTGTTGATTTTGGTTGGCAGTTTTGGTGTGAGTGTGGTTTCCACGAGTGTTTATGTGGTCTAGTGTGCACTTCGGGTTTATTAAGAAAGCGTAGAGTCTGGCCCTTTTTCTACAGAGGAGCACGTCACTTTAAATCAAATGTGCAACTGTAAAGTGTGAGAAAAGCTTGTTGAAGCGAATCCCATAACCGCTAACCATCAGGATTGGAACTAAACGTCTAGTTGTTTCAATAAAATATCTCACAAATTGATGCTGTTTTCACCAGCAGTGGCTTGGATGTTGAAATAACCCAGTTTCCAGACTGCTTTTAAGCTGTGGGAAAGCGGAAAGAGCACTTCCCTGAAGACTAGCATGTGCTATTTACACTTTAACAACTCTATTTAATGAAATTTTGTCTCAATACAGGTTGCTTTGTCCAGTACACTCTCTCTCTCTCTTTTCACAGAGGACTAATCACACTGAAAGATAAAGTGTTGGTGCTGGAGCCAGCACGAAAGCCCAATAGCACTTTACATCATGTCTTTAGAGGGGAGCAGATCGACCTAAAGCAGGGGACATGTGGACATGGACACAACCTGACCTACACTGCAGAACTCTCAGGCACAACAGGAAGCCTCTTCAGCTCACATGGCAGCAGGGTGAGCTAACCCTGTCCATGACCAGGACAATTACACCATGACTTTATACTCCAATCAGCCATAACATTGGCACATTAATATTGATTTTCAATTATATACCAGTAAGCTGGTGACTGGTTCATGGGCACCCAAGGCTCATCAATGCCCGCGGGAACCAAAAGGTAACCCGTCTAGTCCGATCCCACAGATCACTGCACAAATTGCTGAAAAAAGTCAATGCTGGCCATGATAGAAGGCAGCAGAACAACCAGTGCACTACAGACCGACATGCACGGGGTCCAGCAGGCAAACAGTCCAAGACTGCTGACCCAGCCTCCAAACTGCCCAGATCCAAGTCTGACTGAGCACCCATGGCATGTGCTGGACAAACAAGTCATACCCCAAAGGGCCAGAGCTTTCCAGGCAGGACAAGGGGAACCTACACCATAGTCATAATAATGGCAAATATTAGTGCATAAAACTATTTGTGCCTGTTAACTTCCGCATGTCTGTGCATGCTTTAGCATAAGACAATATCATGAGTTTTTAAAATTACTATGAAGAGTATTTACAAGTTCAGCATATTATAATTGACTAAACTACTGTATGTTTAAAGCGACTTCGATACATGATAGACTGAGACCTTGATCAAAATAAATCAATATCTGACTGGCTATAAGACAAAACAAGCTATAGCAAAACAAATGCAAGGGGTTAGAGAGGCAGGAATTAATTAACTCAATCAAGGATAAAGTCACGATAGTACATGATAATCGGTTCTCCAGATGGCTCTTGAAATAAGAAATCATGCAAATATAGTTTGATACATAATGAAGTTCTTGCCAGCTGTTGTTTATTCTAGACACAATTCACATTAGTTGCTTAGTGACCCTATTATAGATAAATTTTTTTTGTTACTTTTGTACAAACTCTTTCTTATACTGTTTTTTATCATTTCAAAGCCAGTGAGTTCTTTGTATTCTTATGTTCATTTATTACTTTTAGGTATTAGGTTTATTAGAATAAGAAAAATGAACCTGGCATAAAATTATAAATTTGAACAAGCAAGTTCTTATGAGAACTTTTTAAAATCTTGCTTATTCAGTATCCACATTTTTTTCTTTAGGCTTTTTTTCTTTTTATAGAGTTGCCACATCGGATCATTTGATCGGCGTGTTTTTTTGCACAGGTTTTGCACTTTCTGCCTTAACTAACCCATTTTTCCAGGCTTGGGACTGGCAGAAGAGATTCCCTGATGGGTATTATATGGGCATGAGGTTAAGTGACTTTCCCAAGGACCCAACAGAGGCGACCCAGCAGTGGCAGGGCTCAATACCACCCTCAGCAATCCAGAACCTCAGCTGCAGCCTCAGTGTCTATATAAAAATACGATCCAGTTTCAAACCAGGTTTATTTTTTCAAAAAACAAAGTTTTAAATTTGGTTGACCCCTTGTACTAAGCACAGGTAATGGTACACAGAGGCATAAAAAAAAGAGTACAAAACAACTTGAGAAAGCCGATTCAATTCAGAAACTTAGTATGTTGTGCTCTGCGTTTTTAATGCAAGATAAAGTGCTCTTCTGTTGTAGCTTTTATGAAAAGCCTTTTAAAACTGGAGTGCATAATTGCATTTTGCTAAATCTGTTCTTCAGAGATGACCTGTGTGCCGATTTATTTATTTAATTATTTATTTTTTAAATGTGTGTTTTTTTTTTTTTTGTTTTTTAAGCTTAGTGGGTAGCACTTGTGCTTTGCACCTCCTGGGTTAGGGGTTCGAATCTCACCTCTGTCCTGTATGTGGAGTTTCCTCCCACAATCCAAAGACATGCATGATAAGCTGATAGCTGATTGGTGTCTTCAAAGTGCTCACAGTGTGTGATTGTGTATCCATGTTGGCACTCCATCTACGGTGTAACCCATCTTGTGCCCTAAGTGTCCTGGGATCGGCTCCAGGCCCCCCGTGACCCTACAGAGGATAAGCAGTGTAGATGATGACTGGATGTGTTGTGCTTTCCTTCTTAATCTTTCTTCCTAAACATTTCACTTTCCATCTTCCACTTTTCCCTCTTGTTGCTATCTTTCTGCAGTACAAGAGACAAGCCCAGAGCAGCACTAAATATGTTGAACTGATCATTGTAGCAGACAACCGAGAGGTATGTTACTAAAAAATACATTTTCATCCATTTTTCTTTAGCCACCGCAAAGAACAAACTATACGAATGTGACCTCTTTTGTCAAGCAAGGAACAACGTTCTCCTGGCCGTGTCTCTTCTTTTGTTCTCTGCTGAAAACATGGGAATGCAGAACTGGTGGGACGTAAGGTCATGACCATCGGAAACTTGGGTCTGGGTTGTGCCCTTTGAGCTCTTGTTAGGGTGCTAAGTTGAAGAGGAGCCTATTAAAGTGCAGCTGTTGATTATTTTGGTTACAATAGGGAGTTCATTCATGTGGCTCAGAGGGTGACGGATTGTTTAAGTAGCACTTTAGTATCATTAATCTGGACTATGACAGAAAAAGAAGATCTCCAGCTGCAGCTACTTGACCCTTGCCTAATTTGTCTGTTTAAAATTTGGACATGTCCTCTAAATGCAGCACTTGAAAATGATAGTTCACAAATCGGTTACAGCTGAAACTACCAGGTGGTACTTTCTCTTGGTATTTTCTATACACAAAGTCTGACCTGTCGATGTATTTGGACAGATTTTTAGACGAGTTATACAGCTGCTAAAAGCTGAGAGTCTTAAACGTACTTGTTTAAAATATGCTTTGAAATTATAAATACATTTCTAGAGATCAATTGACTTGTTCCCATCAAGAGTGGATTAAATAACAGCAGAACATATGAGCGTTTTCGTTCTTGCTTTTAGTAAGGTTTTCATTACCCGATAAGATCTCTCAATAGAGTTTACGGTAACATCAACTCATGAGATTAATCTGATCTTTAAACTCAAGTGTAAGCACATACAGTAAGCATATTAGCAGGTTGTGAATGCCTTTTGTAAAGATCAAATCTTCACCTTTACTAACATGCACCATTGTTTTTTACGGCCATTTAAAATTGGCCAGAAATGGGAAATCACAGCATTTCCATCTCTTATGTGATAATCAGCCATAGCATTAAAACCATTAACATTAAAACCACCTAGGTTTTGGGTTCTCCTCGTGCCACCTGGACAGCTCTGGCACCACGGGGCCTCTATGGCGTGCTGTGATGTCTGGTGACAGGATGTTGGCAGTGGATCCTTTTGATGATGTGGGTAGCTGGGAGGGGCCTCCATGGATCACATGATCAGATGGAGGATCTGGGGTGTTTGGAGGCTGTGTCAGCGGGCTTGGGCTGAGACCCATGCATGACAGGCTATGGTACCCTGGATGCTCTGGTTCCTTTTTGTCATGGCCAGCATTTAAGTTTTTCAGTGATTTCTGCTGCTCTGGATTTTCTGTAGGATCATTCCAGGCAGGTTGGTCTTTTTGGTCCCAGCTGGCATAGGTGACACTTGGATGCTCATGATCCTGTCACCAGGTACTGTAATGGTCTGTAGATGGTGATCAATGTTGTTCAGTTCAGTTCAGATGGTGTCCAGTGGAGTTAATGTTATGGCTGATCGGTATAGGCATGTGTATCTTACGGTAGGAATGATTAAATGCATTTTCACTATAGCCGCGTGTTCTACAAAGTGTGTTGATGTGTAGTATGCTGTAGATCTTGTAACAAAATAAAGTTGATTTCAATATAATAAAATTTTATCCAGATTTATTACATGTATGATGATGTATTTTGGAGTTGGCTAAAGTGACAACCAGAATTGTTTAAATTAATCGAATTAACACAAAACACAAATGACATTAAACATTAAAAATGATGAGCATCTTTGGATGGCTTGTGAGTATGTAAATTAGTCCTTCTTCATAGAATTAGAGCTTATTATCGTATATTTTTGTCTTTTTCTTTTCGTTGTATAATTAAAGGTAATGCCTCATCAAACTAATCAGTGAACAAAACCCTACAATTTGACTGATGACACAAAAAGGATGAAATAGATAAAGTGGCAGCTTCATGGATGCCAGAGGAAACACCCACACGTTCCATAATTGATAGTTTTTGGTTTCATGGTTTCATTTAAACTGTAAGTTTATGAAGTTTCTTGGCAGGTGAAAATGTCTTTTATACAGTAGCTACATTTATCTGCGCCTTTAAAAAAATAAAAATACGGCAAATGAGATTTAAGATTATTAAGCTTATTTCTAATAGAATTTTAATTAAATTGTAAGCAAAAATGATGGGTGGGAATTGGCTTTGACTAAATTAGGAATCAGGGGCCTAATTTTGCAAGTTTTAAGAATTTATTCTTTACGGATCTAAATTTTCTGCCAATAGACCAAAAAAAAAAAAATGTTTGCTTACAATTTAAATAACATTTCACTAGAAATAAGCTTAATAACCTTATATTTTATTTGTTAACTTATTTTAAGAAATTATAGATAGCCTTGACTACATTCAAGAATATTTCACTTGTTAAGATATAATTTTTTGCAGCGAAGTATACCTTCATGTCATCGTGGAGTTCATTTCAAATAATAAAGTCATTGATAATTATATGATTAGTATTCTTCAGAATAAAACTCACAAGTATGGGATTTACTTACGAATAGAAAGTAAGTATAGAAACAATGCATTTGTAGTAAATAAGGTAGTAAAGCTTTATGTACTAATTGCACTTTATAATATAAAAAATAAAGGTTTTTGGGGAAAAAATGTCTGTCAGAATGTAGGTACATTATTGCAAATCAGTGAGTCTGTAGATATCAAAATGTCTGTATCTTAGTTAAAAGCTTAGCAGTGAGAATCCTACTTCATCATCCCTTGTTTAACCAGAGCAGAAAATCGGGAACCCGAAGGAACAGGATTTATAATTTCATAATCTAGGAGTTTCTTCATCCATCAGTGGGACTTTATTAGTTGTGCTGAAAAATAAAATGAATCTTGTTACGCAAATCTCTCTTGGACTGGCAACAGCGAACGAAACTTCCAAGGTTCTGATTAGAGTTACAACCCACGACTCACAACCCTGAAGGCAGTAATCATACAGAACATGCAAGAGACTTTTCCAT
>JAQMYG010000006.1:20688902-20720170 GCA_030014215.1 Clariallabes teugelsi
AGTTGGTGCTCCAGTATAATCGGTCCGCCGAAACTCATCCAGTGAGAAACGTTCCGCGGTGCAAAAATAAGTCCGATTAAAATGCGTTAAAAAATTTAACGCGTTATTTTTTGTGTAATTAAAGTCCCGGCCCTAATATATATTCAAATGTATATCGAAATATCGGAAATGTGTTTAAAAATCATATCGCCGTTATTGAAAAAAATTCTATCGCGATATATATTGATATCGAATTATTGTCCAGCACTACTCTGCCGGTTTCCTCCCACCGTCCAAAAACATGCAGAAGGCTAATTGGTAACCCAAATTGCCCATGGTGTGTGAATGGGAGTGTGAGAGTGTGTATGTCTCTCTGCCCTGCGATAGATTGGCACCCTGTCCAGGGTGAACCCTGCCTTGTACCCCAAGACTCCTGGGATGGGCTCCAGGCCCCACGTGACCCTGTATGCAGGATAAAGCGGTATAGACAATGAGACGATGAGATGAGACATACTATTATTGATTGAAATCCCTATGGACTTAGGATGGCTCATTAAGTCTACATGAATTGCATGGTAGTAATAGACCTTTCAGAGAGGGATTTATAGTCAGAGTTGGGGTGAAAACGGTTATTACAAGGATACCATCCATGTGGCCACATTACTAATTGATCCATCATGACTGCTATGCCTTTTTAAAAAAATGTATTCTACATTTTGCTGAAGCAAAGGTTCTGGCCTCATTTGTGCCATTTCACTGTACTTCATAAATGACTGCTCACAGAGCCTGGTCTGTTCATTGTCTGTCAACAAGAGGCAAGCTAGCAATGCCCCTCTAAATATATAAAGGGGAAACTTTACACCACACTGCAATTTGCTATTTCAAACACACCATCTGACCTGAAGATGTGGGTCACCCTGAGCTCTAATCTGTATTGCACAAATAGGCACATTCCAGCTGGAAGTGCCAAAGACTCTGCTTTATATATTTCACCAGCTGAAACTTCTTACAGGCTTATTGCTGAAAACAAGCAGACCAAACAAAATCATGTTAGCCTCAGATTTATGTATAAATATATTTGTATAAAATATTTATACAAATATATTCTTGTATAAATAGTGCAGACTGAAGTATTATTTCAGCAAACCCACTAATAATCTTAGACCTATTTTATTAATATAAAACCACTAAATGATTAGTTTGGAGTCTGAACTTAACATGCACAATCAGTGATGAAACATCTGTATTTTTTATTGTTGTGTAGTACCTGATAATGATGAAATCAGTAATATAATAATGATGGCCGTACGTTACAGATCCAGAATTACCTGATTATTCTTTCAGAACCATTGAAGGTATTAAAGAATGTGGTTACAGTGAGTTAAATATCAGGGTTTGTTTGTAGATTGGTGGATCACAAACTGGTCACAGGACACTCAGGGGCTTTAAAGAATAACCTGGCATTCTGTTTCTTATATTTATAAGAAATGCACTGGATCACAAAACTCATGATTTGGATCATATCACAGATTTGAGTCAAGAATTGGATAATTTCTTGAATCACTTATCAAGAGTAAAACACAAAAAACTATATTTTTCTCCCTGGTCTTAAATGAAAAAGCCTGTTTTTTTTTTTATTAATAATTTTTTTAAAAAACATTTTCATGTGGATGACAAAATGTCATTTATTTATTTATTTATATATTGGGCTACATTAAATCATGATGGCCTGGAGAGTCATGAGTGTCTTGAGTGGGTAATAAACAATTTTTGGATTGTCTAATTTTGGAAATAGAAGTCACCAGGGAACCCGACGACATTACAATACCTCGGTGTAGATTCAATTTGTATTGCATTTCTGTTAGTAATAGTATAGAAACTGCAGCATTTTACCCTCTCAAATGCAATGTAAATTAAAATATGTGTACATACTTTAGGAAAAGAAAAATATTATGATGTATATTATATTAAAATTAATGATATTATCATATTAAAATCATAATATTATCATATATCAATATATAATGTATAGCAATAAATGTAGTATTAAAATGTTTACTAATGTTAAGTTTTTCTTTAGGATGATTTTCTCTCTCACACACACACACACACACACACACACACACACACACAAACACTGTCCTGATAGGAAACCTCTTTAACAAAGAACCTCTCTAATGACACGTGTGCACATACACTAATAGAATCACTGCTTTCTGACAGAGAGAGAGACTCTGGAAACTGGATCTTTAACAAGGAGCCTCTCTAATGACACTTTCTTTTGCTTTATGTGCACCCACACACACGTGGTCACGATGTTATAATAAACAGTACACGCGCATGGATGTTGACTATACGAGTGACGCTCGGCCACTGATACCAAGCATGGGAGATGATTACCCACAAATTCCACAGCGCGAGGAAGAAGAACCATTGGCTCGGTTATGATCAGGTGATGCTCGGCAGACAAAGCGCATTTGTGTTACTCGTATATCAAGACCTCGCTTTTTTATCAAGTTAAAATTTATGAAAAAGTGAGTTTGTTTGGGTGTAATCCAAATCTCAACTCAGAAACAAATCTGGACTTAAATCACATGGTATCAGATGTTGGTACACACAAATGAGCACAGTATTGGACTGATTCTGGATGAAAGTACACCTGGCTAGATTTCAGTGTTGATAAAAAAAAAAAAAAATCCTCTAATTAACAGAATCCTTACATCATAAAATACCTCAATGGCTGGGAACAGAGGAAGTTGAAATGGTAGGTGGTTTTTCCTGTTATCCGGTGTACAGGTGTGTGTTTGGTGTACAGGTTCCGCAGTGGTGTGCTGAGTTCTGTCTGTCGGCGCAGTATCAGCATGGTGTCGTGGTGTGCAGTCAGATCCAGAGACAGCAGGCTGTCGATATGGCCCTGCGTGTAGCTGATGAGATGGACGTCAATATTGGCCATGAGGTGGGCTACAGCATTCCACTGGAGAACTGCTGCTCCTCTGACACTATTCTCAGGTAAAACATCTCATGTAGGTATAATGAAGCTTTGTGTAAAGCAGCATTTTAGCATTAACACTTTCATAAGGTGTACCTTACGTAACCGGGCATTACATCTTTTACCAGCTAAGCATTAGGACCTGTGTAGTCACAAACTACTGTGAACACACTGCCAGATTACTAACATCCCTATGTCCGATTTAGGTACTGCACCGATGATATACTGCTGAGGGAGCTGATGTCCGACCCATTCCTGGAGCACTATGGTGCGGTCGTGATCGATCAGGCCCACGAGCGCACCGTGAGCACAGATCTCCTGATGGCTCTGCTTCGAGAGGTGCTCCTGCAGCGTTCAGAGCTTCGGGTAGTGCTCCTGTCCGTCATGCCGGCCTCACGCACACTCCTCACACACTTCAGCGGCGCGGCTCACCTGCACGTGGAGACACCGTGCTCGTCTGAAGTTCTCCACAGCAGCCGAGGCAGTACGGAGAGCTTCTGCGCAGCTCTGAGACTCGTCCTGGAGGTGCACAGGACCAAAGAGCCTGGAGACATCGCTGTGTTCCTCGCCTCAGAACAGGTACTGGGGCTGATACCATATTTTTGCAAAGGAAGAGACTGGGTGGTATTCCCACCACAATCTTCATCACAAGGCTCAGTTTGACTCGATTGCCTCTCGTACTAAAAGTGCTTCTACTGATAACATTCAGTGTCCATCATCAGCATGGATTACTGATTATGAAAAATATGGAACATTATTCGACATTAGAAGTATTTATAATTATTATGGTTATTGTTGATTAAAATTATAGAACCTAACTATTCTAAAACTCTGTGTGTTGTAGGAGGTCGACTCTGCCTGTAGACTTCTGACTAAAGAAGCATCCAGGCTGAGCAGTAATCTTGGAGAGCTGGTGCCAGTGGCAGTGTGCACAGGCCATGCTGGAATGTGTGTACAAATCCCACAGCATGAAAAGAGAGGCAGGAGGGTCTTTTTATCCTGCAGTCAATTTGAAGATATGTTTTGGTCAGTGGATACGGTCAATTTCGTGATTGACACTGGAGTCGAGAAGAGATTTGTAAGTGATGAAGATTTGAAAGATATTCAAATCTTTGCTTCTTTACACCAGCTTTAGTGTTAGAGAAGGTAACTAGTAAAAATGGCTAAAGCATCATAAAGGTTTTATTCTAGCCCACACAGATTTCACTGCTTCACTAAATAATTACTGCTTTAGCTTTAGTCACAACCTGACCTTTATGGATCATAGTTTAATATTAAAGCAAATGAAAATGTGATGATGTGCATTTGACTGTTTCTTGAGTCGGCTTCACCGGTATCAATGAATCAGTCCGGAAGCACGATGATAGAAAAAGAAGAATAATCCTAATTTTGGAAAATCCTCAAGCCACAGCATTCACAGTTCAATACAGTGAAAAACAGTTGTGAGACAAAAAGGCGTCCGGGATTCCCCTCGCAATTTAAAGGCACAGAGACAACACTGTTACATTTGACGTGTGAGATTCATTTCCTTAGGTATGGTTTTTGGCCACATGATGGCAGTGTGTGGAAAGGGGACAGAAATTTAGTCAGGTGGATTGGTATGCTTTACATTGTATAGTCATGTTAAAGGTGTATAAGACTCACTTTGGCAGACTTAAGAACAAATTCAACTTACGAACGTGCTCTTGGAATGGAAATTGTTCTTAAGTCGGGGACTACCTGTATTTGCCTGCAGGTGTATAACCCCCGGTTGAGAGCAAGCTCTGAGGTGGTCAGACCCATCAGTAGATGTCGGGCTCACATCCGTAAACAGCTGGCTGGATCAGAAGGTGAGGAAGCATTTAATAAATCCTTTTAGTCAGATCTAGTTAATTCTATTAAATCTAATAAGAATTAGAAAGCACAGGGCATTAATCAAATTCCCTCAAATCTAAACCAGTGATATCACTCAACAGTAGAAAATAAATTAGGATCTTGCATTGTTTTTATTTAAGTGTTTAAACTGATAATCCTTATTACACCTAAGTACTTAATTACACTTTTAATTGTGCTTCTATAATCTGCTTAGTACCAGGTTAGGATTAATTTCTATCTATTAAGCGTGATCTATACCCGTTTATACATGAATAGGAAAGTGTTTCTGCCTCTACCCCGAGGAGACGGAGCTCTGTGCTGAGATTCCTGCACGGATCCTTGAAGCGAACATCACCTCGACGTCGCTCTTCCTCAAGAGGATGGAGCTGGCTGGAATCGGACGCTGCGACTTCATCAGCAGGCCGGGTCAGACATGTGTTAGTAATAATGCGTTCATTAAGAAAGCTGTTTCAGCCAGGAGCGTTTTCTGCAATATTTGAACATTAAATAAGAACATAAGAGAGTATTTAGCTGAAGAAGATGACATCACAGAGCTGGTCACATGGGCAGTACTATGTGTTGTTGTTTTTTTTAGCACTGATGCGTCATGGTGCTGGTGTTTAGCGATGCGTGTTAGCCATTGTGACAGTGCTAATCAGTTCATTGTTCAGAAGCATGAGTTCAACCTGTGTGAGAAACACCCCGAGATTCTGCGAGCTCTGACCCAGTTGAAGAGCTGAGCTTACTAAGCTGGAAAACACAATGAATAGGAAGAGACGGTTTAAACAACAGGACACAGGATTACGGCCATCAGAGTTCTAAAGCCAGCTAGACGAAATGGGTTTAAATAAAAAATTTAACTGTTTATTTAATAAAGTTAAAATTAGACATTCAGTCTTTATACATTTACCGTAAATGAGTTCTGTATTAAAAATGACGAACACTGTTCAGCTTCATTATTAGTCCTGATAATAAGTGCAGTCTTTATTTTACATAGTGTATAGATCAAAGACTACTAAATCTAAATCTATCATGTCGATATTCTACAGAAACAACTTCAAAGATTTTGTCAAATATTCCGATAAATTATATTAAATATCACTGCCATATGAATAGATGCGATGTAGAATAATTGATTAAATGGTTTTTCCCCTTGTTGTTTCCTTCAGATCCTGAAGGCCTAATGCAAGCTTTAGAGGAGCTGGACTATCTTGCAGCTTTGGATGATGATGGAAACCTTTCCGAGATCGGGATCATAATGTCCGAGTTCCCCTTAGACCCTCAGATGGCTAAAGCTCTGTTAGCATCGTGCGAGTTTGATTGTGCCAGCGAGGTGCTAACTATTGCAGCCATGTTAGCAGGTATGAAATCCTATGAGCAGGAATAATGAACTGATAGTCTAAAGGCATTGCTTACACATATTATTAAACAGAGTTTTAAATGCTATGAGGGACGTTCAAGTCAAACCGGTACTTGTGATGAAATTTCTCATGAATGAAGGAATAAAATTGGTTGGCATATACCGAAGCCTTTCAAACACAGTAAAGTATTCGAATGGAAAAATGTTTTTAAAAAAGCTGTACTTTCTGTCCCCTTTCTCTAAGCTTTAGATGTCTGAATGAGGATTAAGATTAGGATGAAAACACCGCCAAGGGGAATTAGTGTAGGATCAGGTAGATTCGGGGCACTGTTGTGGGAGCTGTTTGAAAATCCTTGCATGCTCTAAATGATTATTTCTTAAACATTACATTTCAATGTATTATTATTACTACCTGTATTACTATTATTATTATTATTATTATTATTATACACAATATATGGATATAAAAACATTTCTTAGGCAACCTACGACCAAGGAAATACACTAATCATACAGATATTATTCAATTTTTATATTGATCACCCAGTACACCCCATTGTCCATTTCTTTCTTTAGCTGCAAGTTGCTTTCTAGAGCCCCCTGTTGGCATGGAAACAGAGGTGATGCTGTGTCACAGGAAGTTGTATCATCCAGAGGGAGACCACTTCACTCTGATTAACATCTACAACACTTATAAGCACAGCCAGAGAGAGCCATGTGAGTGGAACTGCTTACTGCGTTAACTTTAAATCCTTAAAGAAACTTATTTAACAATAACTCATGTTTCCTCATGTAGGCGGGATTGTGTACATTAAACTGGACTTAGATATGCATGTGTGTTAAAATGTCTCTTACTTATTGCTCCATCAACAATGAGATGTTTAAATGGTTCTGTACCTGCTATAGGACTAAACTTTAACCTTAAGTGTAAGCACAGGTTTAAAGCCTTTTCTCAATCAGCCTGCTTTATCATACAATAGATGCACAATTATGAAAAAAAGTCCTACATTTTGGTGTGTCAGATTTAACACAGGAGCAGTGGTGTCAGGATTACTTCCTGTGCTACACAGCTCTACAGACTGCAGATGCCGTAAGAGCTGAGCTGACGGACATACTGAGGAGACTGGAGCTCCCGATCTCTGAGCCAGCCTTCGGCACCAAGTCCAACACCATCAACGTCAAGCGAGCACTGATGGCTGGGTTCTTCATGCAGGTAGATTTGTTCCTGTAGTGGAATTAGATTTTTTTTTAGAATTAGATTATTAAACAGAGTTTTAAATGCTATGAGGGACGTTCAAGTCAAACCGGTACTTGTGATGAAATTTCTCATGAATGAAGGAATAAAATTGGTTGGCATATACCGAAGCCTTTCAAACACAGTAAAGTATTCGAATGGAAAAATGTTTTTAAAAAAGCTGTACTTCCGTGACTGGCAATCTTGGCCAAAGTGGCTCAGAGCCCACATTAAAGTGAAACCCCTGATCCCTGAAAATCGACAGATAACCGGTTGGTAACTAGCAGAAGAGACGCATCTGTTAGTGTGAACTGTACACACTATCATTCACCAACACCACCTGCACATTACAGGAACTCGGCTGGGAGTTATTGCCACATCCTCCCCCGTACAGTCCTGACCTCGCTCCAAGTCATTTTCACATAAAGGAGTTCCTGGGAGGCCAGCGTTTAAGGCAATGAAACAAGCGCAGGCCAATCATGGCTCTGGCGTACTGAGAAAGCTTTCTACCTTGACCGTATCTAAGCACAAGTGAAACACTGGGTGAAGTGCATTAGTGTAGCATGACATTATCTAGAAAAATAAAGCTAGTTTTTATTCTCATAACTGTGTTCTGTTATTCTGCACAATCAAAAGTCCCAATTTGACTTGAACGCCCTATTTAAAAATTAAATATGACTGTTTAAAACCTAATAGCTCTAGATGCTATAAGGAATCAGGTTGTCTTATTACTGTTATCTGTGTCGATCAGATTGCTCGTGATGTCGACGGCTCTGGAAACTATTTCATGCCGAGTAATAAGCACGTGGCGCAGCTTCACCAGCTCTCAGCTTATGGGGCTAAAACGTACAAACTTGGTCTGCCTGAGTGGGTGCTGTTTAACGAGTTCACACTGTCGAACAGCAACTGCATCCATACAGTCACACAAATCTCCCCCGAGGTGTAAGTCCTTAATGCTTCTCTTCCTGTAGAGGTGAATTTTTGGGTTTTTTTCATGGACTTGAATCATTTCAATGAATTTGGTTACATTATTTGTTCAGATTTATTTACTGATTGACCTTGTGACATGGGTATCACCCTAAATGATTAGAAAAAATTAATACGTAATAACATGATTGTATGTCTATGTGTGTGTGGGGGGAGATATAAATTTTTTCACAAAGAGCCCTAGTGCATGCACGGAAATGCTTAAAATCTCAAACGTTCTGACCGAATAATGTTAAATAAAATTTATGTAAAGTCACTGATTCGACTAAGAGTCTAATTTTATTGATTCTTGAAAAGTTTCAGACTTCCAGGCATCAGGTTTTGCAGACATGCGATACAAATCCACTTTTCTTCTGATGTTAAAATTAACTTATCTACATAAAATCTATGCTTGATAATCATGATGTCTTTGTTCATTCAAGCTCCTGAACAAAACCAGTCAATTCATGGCAGTAACTTGTTTTTGTCTTGTTTTTTTGTTTGTGCAGGTTCATCCAAATAGCACCGCAGTATTTCTTCTACAACCTGCCCCCTAGTGAGTGTAAGGAGTTCCTGCAGCATATTCTGGAAACTGAGGTGGCCGGGAGTGAAAAGAGCAGACAGGACACGCATCCTGTTAATACAGACGCCCAGGAAGGACAGGAGTCACAGTCTTCAGACAGATGTGTCATACAGTAATGTCATTATGCACACGCTGTGGTCTGGACTGGAACGCTTGACCTGGGACGATTAATTATGCCTGATGGCGTTTCTAAAGTCTTACATTCTTTATGTACTACTTGGCACAAAAACAATATTCTGGAGTGCTGAGTGAAAGCTGGTTCCTTTCTAATGATCAGCCTCAGAAACTTGTACAGATGTAGTGTGTAATATTTAGTACAGATGATAATATAAAGAAAGCTGTCCTGACAAATGTATATGTGGTGTTCATTTCAAACGATACATAACCGAAATTGGAGGGTGATGTTATTCCACTGAGGCGTGAGTAGCAAACTGATTAGTTTTTAAAGGTGCAGTAAGCAGTTTTGGTTTGAGGAGAGCTAAAGCTATTTTTTTGCTTACTGATCATTAAACCAAGTCTAAATCTACATGCAACATGACTGACAGCCAAAAATGGACATGAGGAGGAAGGGTAACTAATCACCTGTCTGGTTTATTTTTATCTGTCTGCCCAGCTATCAATCTCTGATTTTTTTCCCCTGTACCTTTCAATTAATCATCTTTAGTCAAGCTGTCTTTTGTATGGATGTGTCTGCTTATATATGTACAAATGGCGTCCAAGTCAAACCTAGACTTGTGACAAACTTTCTTTTAAATGAAGGTGTAAAACCGATTCACGTCCAAGTACAGCACGGTGATGAGACTCTTTAAGCATTTGAATGGTGCCGAAATTTTTTTAAAAGGCTGTGAATGACAATCCCAGGGTGGCTCAGAGCCCGCTGCAGTCGTTGCTGTGAACATTCAGCATGCGGAACGCCTGATCCTTGAAAAATCGATGGATAACTTGACCTTGTGGAAGACATGCACCTGTCTGAATTGTACACACAATCATTCAACACCACCACTTACACCTTACAGGATCTCTGAATTGGAAGTTATTGCCACATTCAACATACAATCCTCAACTCACTTCAAGCCATTTCCACATGTTTGGGACATTAAAGGAGTTCCTGGGAGGCCATCGTTTCAGACATGGATCATGGCTCCGATGTACTGAGGAAACTTTCTACCTTGATGGTATCCAAGCACTAGTGAAACACTGGGATAAGTGCATTAGTGTAGCAGGGGATTATTAAGTAAAGGGATTTTCTTTTCTCTCAGAACTGAATCAAAAGTCCTGGTTTGACTTGAATAACCATTGCATCTTTATCTGTAACTCCTCCTATCCATATCCATCTCTGTCTGGTTCCTGCTTTTTTAGTCTGTCTACTCCTAAACCAACAACTCGCCAGGTTACTGCTGTAGTTTTAGCAAAAAGTCCAATAGCAGCCTTCAAGAACAAAAACGTCAAATAGTCAATAATCAATTCTGACACTCTGTAATCCTGGTAAAATGTTTAATTGAAGACTTTGAGTAGACCTTGAGGTCGTGGTGGATATTTTCCCAACACAGAATTTGTACAAAGCGACCATGCCTGTGTCCACACAGTAGTCCTTCACAGGCTTTACAAAGGGTGTGTTTTATATGAAGATGAAAGACTACGTAATGACACAAAGTTCAGATTGTGAGATGGTCCTTCAACTTGTCCATAATTACAGGCATTCTCTCCGCAGGGATCAGACACACCGTCCGGAAGGGTTTCATAGGAACATCATCGAACGTCCATCGTCCTGAGTGACATGAATCGGCTTCCTCCTGGACTGAGTAGTTAAACTTCACCACGGCTTGCTGTGAATGACGGACAATAAGCCATTAGATCCACAACATGTATATGATATGTCCATATTGAGGAATGTGGCAGAAATTAACTGATCGGATGTTATTTTTCTGTACCTCGTGAAAGAACTCCTCCTCTGCATTGACGAACATGGGAAGTTCTTTGGCAGGCCCTCGGCCCGGGATGCTCTTCTTGGCTTCCTGGCATGTTTTGCTGATCATCAGCCAGTAGTGACACTTCCCGCTGGGTTTATTGGTCCGCTGTGCTTCAGACATCTCCTCGCTGTTCAAACATCAACAAATTAAAACATTTTACACACACAGACGTTCAGCATGTCGGTTGACATTCAAGATGCAGTTTCACTTCATACGCAGCAGCTTTAAAAGCTGCATATTGCGCCTTAAAAACTGTTTAAAGTTTAATTGTAAATATTCCATCTTATCTTTAAGAGAACTGAGAAAGAAAAAAAATCTTTTTTTTTTACTGGTAATCATTTTGTACATTAATCTGTAAAAGAATTTATTCTGAATGGGAATCACCACAAATCACCCGATACAATGTTATCATGATACTTGGGTGCTGAAATGATTTGAATTGATTCTGTAAATATCATAATTTTATAAATATCCCAATTTGATGTTTTTTTTCTTCAGATTTTGGATTGCCCCTTAGAGGAACAGCAACATTTTGCATCCAGTGTGGTGATACAGGGAATAAATATCACAATATGTTAATTGTTTCTTTCTTCCTTCTCTCTAATATATATCTGGCTGGCAATTTAATTCACAGTAAAGAATTTATACTTTGAAACATTTTGTTAATGATCACTTAAAAATAGGTTTTTATGGGCTCTCATTTTGTGGTTGCATTAGTTTAAATGTCATTTGCAAGTTTCTGAAAACATATTTCTAGACCTGTAACATTATGTAGTTATATAATTTTCCAACAAACACATTAGCTGCACCTGTCCACCTCCTTAGGAAAAGCAGCAGCATACAAATCTAGCCACATTAATGCTCTGAATACTCACAGCAGCTGTGTGTAAAGCGGCAGGGCGATCTGTGGGGGGACGTTTATAAATCGCTCACTGAGCAGCAGGCCGACGCTTTGAGACGTGTCCTCCATCACCTGATGGAACTGCTCCTGCACAGCTGCTGAGCACACTTTCTCACACTGTCCGAAAACAAGGTCCTTTATCTGCTCCACACACTCCATTCCCTGTTCAACACATGCATACGTTTTATTTATTATTAGAAAGAATTATGTTAAGATTATTTGGCAAAAAAAGAAGTTAATCATATATAATATGATGATCAACACATTTTTACAATGTATTTAAATCCTGGTATTGTACTGTACCTTTCTGTCAGTCAGGTTAATAATACTGATAAACCCAAACACTTCGTCTGGATCCTCATTATCGCTGTCATCAGGCACCTCAGCTTGCTGCAAACAGATACACAACCTTAGCATGAACTCTCAAACAGTGTAAAACATTTGCTTTATTGTGATGCTGGATGAGATATTTTTAAAATCATGGTGTGGAGTGACTGGTTGCTTTACTTCCCAGAGAGCCCTCACATCTGGGTTTCCTTTTCTATTAGTTACGCGGTCATAGTTAGTCCTGCCGGAGTCCCTGCTTGCACTGTGCACTAAATATACATTCAACTTATACATTGTGATTATTAGCAAAACTAACTAACTCCCATTCTCTTTAGAGCTACAAATGGTACCCCTGAGCTCCCAGTCATCCAGTGATGCCCACGTCCCCCCGGACCTGTCTGACTCGTCCTGGAGATCTCATCGCATGGAGGCCCTGTGTAGTCTGCTTAGGATGTGTGCGGTGACTGGGGACGGTTTCACTTAACTATGAAGGTGGTCTTACACTCAGCTGAGGCAGGCAGTTTTTCTGTGATGGCTAGTGATAGCAGACGCTCAATAGTTCGGGACTAAAGTTCCTACAAACAGTTTTGTACCTAATCCTCCAGTAACGTGATACTCCATATATACTCCAAAATAATGAATTCTATATTAACATATCTCCTGTTATACTGAACTTCCAGACCTCCTAACACACAATATGACTGCTATCTGATATCACTTATATGAGGATGGGTTCCCTGTTTGCCATCTCAGGGAAATTTTCCTTGCCAAAATCACCCTTGGTTTTCTCATCAGAGGCAATCTGATAATTATGATTTATACCTATTTCCGCACACATTTCATACAGATTTATCTTTTTTTTTTTTATTCTGTAAAGCTGCTTTGCTGACAATAATCATAAGTAAAAGCGCTATATAAAATTGATTTAAAAATCAAACATGTGCTTTGCTCAGCACTGAAAACACATTTAAGGATCAGCTTTTTTTTTTTTTAGCAGTTTGCAATATCAGTTTCTATCAACATAAGACATCCTTTAACAAACCACAATGAACCCTCATTCCATTTAAATGTGTAGATTTTGCAAGTTCAGTTTGAAATCCTACTTGTAAACATTAGACAGGCAGACAGACAGACAGACGGATACAGAGAGAAAGAGAGACAGACAGGTAGATAGACAGAAATAATGTCAATTCTACTAATAACAAAGTGTAGTAAGCAATTCTGCCAAACAACTGCTTATAAAGTATGAATGAACGTCTCACCTTGATGACGCTGCCTATGTGATTTTGCTGGATGATGACGTCAGTGAGCTCAGAGATGTTCACGTGCGCCTTAAGGAAAAGCTAGAAAAACAAACAAACAATGAATAAACAAATTACCTGCTAATATATATTTTGCTATATTTACTGTACAGTTTAATGGTACTATAAATGTGCGTTTCTAAGCCAGACTTACCTGTTGTAGAAGTTTCTTAATGCCGTTGAAGTCGTTGTGTGATATCGCGTGCGCCTCAAAGTCCACCACAACTTCCTACAAACGCAAACATGGTCACGAATATTGAAACATTTCTAACATAAACTAAACTAAATAAACACTAACCAGGTAGTTTATTAGGGGTATAAACGTTAGCTAGCAATGCACGTCAAGACTGGACTGAAAACTGCATCACGGCTAACTTACCTCGTTTATTACTTCTTCTTCTGAATCTTCACTCCCCTCTCCCGAATCCTCTAATCCTTCATCTGAGCTGTCAGCGCTGTCTTCGGGATTTTCCCCGCTTCCAAAAGCTCTTCTTTTCGCAGATGAAGCCATGCTGCTGTCCAGAAACCGCTGAGAGTGTGCTTGAAGTTAGACACGTTGGTTCACATACAATGCGAACTGTCTTCCATTGGCTACCATTCTGGCTCTAAAATCTAATTCATTTCTATCTCACGTAGCTCCGGCGGTAGAGCCAACATGGCGGCAGTTTCTTTAGTTAAATGCCCAGAGACCATTTTGTGAAGAAAGTGGAGTGACGAAAATAAAGTGAAAGTAACATTATTCAAAATAAAGGACTTACATGTTCACAAGTTCACATTTAAGAATGTAAATAAAATTGAAAAAACATATTTTAGATATATTAGGTATATGTAATGGCAGTAAAATATGAAAACTTCACTTCTTTTCACCCATTGTAGCATAGTGATTTATAATTTTTGGAAAGAAAGCGGGTTAATATTTACTTGTATCAATAGCTAAACAGATTTACATTTACATTTAGGCATTTGGCAGATGCTCTTATCCAAAGCGACTTACAAAAAGATAACACTAGGCATCCGTAAAATATACATAAAACATTAATTAACTTTATTTTCTTTTGTAAATGGAATGTGCTTCCGTAGAACATGGTAAAAACAAAATCAGTTAAAACTGTCTTCGTTAATAAATCAGTTCATTTTGATTAGAGCCCTGGGCTTCTTCTACTTCTTTTTCTTGGTGTTTACCGGAGGTTGGCCTCCAATATGTTGCATTACCGCCACCTTCTGGTCTTGATCTCCCTCATCTTTCTTTCAGTTTAAATCCTCTTTTTCTAGTCCCATCGCCTTTAAAAAAAATAATAAAAAATTATTCCTTGTTCTTTTTCTCTTTTTTTTCTAAAATACATTTCATTTTTGTATTTAATTATATTTACCTTTATTTATTAATTAATTTTATCTCAATTTCAGGACTGCACTTACTTTATAATGCTGCATTGTGGCTAATTTATTATTTACAGGGATTGTTTAATAAAGTTAAATTTAAGAAAAAATAAATAAATAAATGAACTTTCGGGAAGTTTCCGGGTTCCTCCTGACGTCGCCATGACGACGGACAGCTGGCGTTACGTGATCCGGAAGTGCAGGTGCACCGTTACGAAACAGTTCCACCTCCGGCGTATTTGTCCGACTTTCTGAGTGATCTGTGTGTGTCGCATTGTGAGGTTTCCACTCGCCGTGGATGTAAGGGGCAGCAGTGAAGAGAAAAAATGGCTTTAAACCAGAATCACTCGGAGGGAGGAGGAGTCATCATCAACAACAGTGAGAGGTAAATAACGCGTGCTGTTTCCAACTGTAAAGTAAATCATGTACATGTAACATACACTGTTATCTAAAACAGTTACCATGGAAACGGTTTATCAAACCGAATATATTGTGTTCGTAGTGTAGTGTAAACAGTGATCGAGCCGTGGCCGCTGTATCAGATTATCTCTTATAAAAGATTAGAGTGACTCAGGCAGGGAGCAGCACACAGGCGCTGGGGTGTAACAGGGCCAAAGTCCCCAAAACATTTAGAAACCATTTGTGTAAATACGCAGAGACGATTAAAGTGAACTGCAGCAGGTATCCAGGAACGGTGTAGTAATTTCTCAACCTTATAATCTTATTATATATACTCTTAACCCCTTTAAGCACCATGGACAGGGTCACTGTTTATATATCAGTTATAATATATATATACAGTACAGGCCAAAAGTTTGGACACACCTTCACTCATTCAATGTGTTTTCTTTATTTTCATGACCATTTTAACAAAAAAAGGTGAAATACCTGTACTATATATTATACCTGTACTATATATTATAATTAGAAAGAAATACCACTCCTGGACAAAATATCCATCATTTTTCAGTTTCTTCGGGAGCTGAATCACCAGCCCCTATGCCTTCTTTACACACCTCTTTGGATAAAACGTTAACACACTGTATATTCAGCTCTATTAGTGTTATATTAAATGTTGACAATCCAATATTGGCAAACGATCAACATTGAATCTTATAAAGAGAAACACTGAGGAGAAAATTTTAAACAAGCTCATCTTTCAGGGCTAATTGCTACATCGATATCATGCAGGTGTAAAGATTTTACATTACATTTACAGCAGCAATCAACCTATACACAAAACAGAAATACTAAATAGTAATTATTCGCACTCAATATTAAATGAGGAGTGTTTTCTTTTCTTTTGTGCTACAGTATAATTTTGGGATCTCAAGCAAAGGTTTATTATTAGGAGAGCATTGAAACAAAGCATTTTTGTTCTCCTTTCTCTTCTTAGTGTCTTGATATCCTATGAAAATGTAGAGCTGGCGTTCACCGATGCAGACCGCCTACCAGATCTGTTTAGAAAGAGCAGGAAGGGGACTATCTATCTCACACCGTACAGGGTAGGTATGATGAAAGAGGTAAAACTCTTTCAGGAAGACTTAGACTGGAAGGACAAATGACTGGGTGTATGATAGTTATGGATAATATACATGTATGGGTGTTTATTACTGGGAAAGTTTATGTTTATGTTGTCACATTGTCTGAATGCTGGGTTATTCTTCCTGAAAGCCCGAATCAGAGGGGTATAGATCAGAGCAATCATAAGAAAATACCTACATGGAGTATCGTCATGTATTATTATTATTATTAGTAGTAGTAGTAGTAGTAGTATTAATCAGCATATTTTTTGTACAGAAATTATGATTCAGGTAATTGTGTTCTAAACTGTCAGAAATGATTTCTACGCATTGCAGAATTTACTTGTACTCATTCTGAGAGTATAAATGTTTGTTTGTTTTTTTTGGTCAGGTGATCTTTGTGACAAAGGGGAAAGAAGCTTTGCAGTCATTCATGATGCCGTTCTACCTGATGAAGGGCTGTGAGATCAAACAACCTGTGTTTGGAGCCAACTGTGTTAAGGGCACTGTCAGTGCTGTACCAGGAGGTAACAACTTTAATCTATTTCTGAACTAGATTACCAGCACGAAGCATACATCTGTCATAAATGCCTTAACGATGGGTTTGAGTGCACTTCAGTATAAAACTAATACAGTCTTGAGTAATAGTTCTCCAGGCTTCCTGAAAGTCTTTTTTTTTGTCTCTCATTCAAGATTTTGCTTCTCACTTTGCCTGCATCTAAGCAGATTCAGAGGAATGTTTTTTGTTTGCCACAAATTGGGCACGAATTATTCAAGCATAAAAAACATCTAACTTAAGTCACGAACCAGTGAGAAACAGGTCCAGATGATGACAGATGATCAGGCCAGTATACTGCTGATGCTGAATGCTGAGAGGTTGGAACAGATGAGAGGGGAAATGAGGATGCTGCTGCTGAGGTTGTTACATAAACAACCAAGTTTAAATTGTGTCTTTACACAATTGCACTTTGCAGCCTGTCACAGTAAAACATTTGTTCCATTTTTTTATTTTATTTTATTCTTATTTAATAAAAAAGCAATGAGGAGTGACGCAAGACTTTTGCCCAAATCATGTATACAGTATTTATTTAATATATGCACTTACTGTAACTGTATTCTCATGGAGCTGATCCAGAAATGCATGATTGTATTTGTATGCTCACACCGCTATCTTTAGTAAATTGTGCAAAATATATAGTATTTCAATCTGTTAGACTTTCTCTTTCTATAGAAAGTTCTTGTTTTTCAAATAGTACATTTGGAAACTCAGAAATTGTTCAAAAATAAATTGTTCAATCAAATTAACTATAAATCAAGCAGTCTTGGTGACATCTAACACTGGTTATTCTGTCCTGAGAGATCACCCAAGTTTTTTGTCTCTTGTAGGAGTGATCCAAAGTTTTCAATAAACCTGTTCTATTTTCTAGAAAATAACGCACATAAATATAAATATAAATATAAATATGGGATGTGTGTATCTTTCTTATGTACAAAGCTTATGTACAAAAGAACACAATTGATCTTTGAGACCGGCTTATGACTGGGAGGGTTCAATTTTTACACAAGGTGATATTTCCACTACACTGTGTATTCCTGTTTTAAATAATGATAGCAACTGTAAGACATAAGTGCTAAATGATAGAGTTAGGGCTAAGTTAGGGAGAAACTGAGCCGTGTCATACAGAATTCCCTAATCGTTTATTGAACTGCATGAGTCATCAATAATGAAAGATAAAACCTTCTATTTAAGAATGGATATAAAATCCGTCTGTTAATTAAGAACCAGAATTGGCATCTACTCCTTAAAGCTCCTAAAAATATCTTTTGCTTTCTAGGTGGTTGGGAGGGATCCACAACGTTCAAGCTGATCTTTCTCGCAGGTGGAGCTATTGAGTTTGGAAAGTACATGTTGCAGGTGGCTGGTCAGGGTAAATATAACAACTGTTCCCAATGTTTATAACTCTGTAGTTTTTTTTTTAAATTTTTTTTATTAATGTACTTCCAGTCAAAAACACTCTTGGTTTAAGAAAGAAGTCACTAGACACCAAATAAAGGATTAGATTGAAAACACCATGACAGTACATCACATACTGTATGCTCCACCCTCTTTCCTTGGAATGCATGTATATACAGTATAGTAAAATTATTTTCGATGCAAAACTTGGGTCTGAGCGCCACAACAGGGTCTTTATTCAAGATCCCATTAATGGTAGCTTGTCAGTGTCGAGATAATCTTTGATCACTAGGCCAGATCTTTAACTGCTGAGTAGGTGATGAAGATGCTTGCTCATCTTTTGCATATTGTAACATACTTGGCTCTTATAATTTATGATACCTGTTGTAAGCTTAATACAAAATTTTCAAATTTTTGCACAATCGTTTGACCTGAAACAAAATATGAATGAGTTGCATATTTGATTTCGCTTCCTAGCCTTCAGAGGACTGCCTGTGAGCCCTAATCTTGCCTGTCCATACATGGCTAACGGTGCATACGCGTGTCCACCTCCACCTAACGGCGTCTACTCCACTGGACCACCTCCTCCTGGCTACTCATACCCTGCTCCTCCACCTCCAGGTGTGTAAAATGACGTTTACACCATAATGCAAGTCTCTGAAATCTGGTAATGCATGAAGGTTTTAAAGGCATGCAAACAGGCAGGCCAGTTAAAAGACCGACCGTTCGAATAGATACGTTTATATAAGGTCCCTTAAAATGGACTATAGATCCGAAAAGATACATATAACTGCCTTATTGTTAATGCTGTTCCTATTGTTAATACTGTTTATTGAGGTGCCATTAGGAAATGCATGATTTCCCTGAATAATTCGGTGTGTTTCCAGGTGCACTCTATCCCAGTCCTCTGGGTTTTGACGGAGCCGCGGCCTACATTCCTCCTCCACCGTACTCTGCTTCACTGGCCCAAGCCCCTCCGGACCCTGATCTACCACGAACACCTGCAGGTCCGAACCACGGCCAGCGTACATCAGAGATCTCACAGCCAGAATAATCATAACTTTCCCTGATATACAGTACTGTTCAAAAGTCTTGGGAATGCTGTAGAGCAAGGGGGGGAAAAGTAGAGAGAAAATTAGTATACTGCTAATGCTTAATGCTGAGTGTTTGTAACTGACGGAGGGGAAATGAGGTCGCTGCTGAGGTTGTTACATAAACATCACATTTTTAAATCGTATCTTTATGCACTTTGCAGCCTGTTGCAATAAATGTTTGTTCCCATTTCTTTAAACAGCATCATTTAATTTAATTTAAAATGAGGGGTGGCTTAAGACTTTTACACAGTACTGTACATAAATTAGATAGAGACGATTCTTGATGAGCAATTATAGCTTGCATGGAGAAGAAAAAAATATTAGCAACATCAAAGTGCATCATGTCGACCTCTTCTAGACTTTAAGGAAATCTGGTAAGAGAATAAGCGACTACTGTACAGTATATAATAAATGGCTGATTTTGTTGCTCTCTTAGTCTAATCTAGTTTAATCGAGTCCACTTATAATTAGTGATTACTAAATCGGGGAATTTGAATACAAGAACGCTAAGGCAGATTCATGATGTGGCGATTACTTGGCATGAATATGTTCTCTCTATTTCAGCGGAAGCCAAAGCAGCAGAAGCAGCAGCCAGTGCAAGCAGTGCTACACCTGCTCCTACTCACGTTTACCTGCCAGAGGTAAGTTTATCTCTGATCTGAAACCTGCCATCTAACGTAATTACTTCTCTTTATCCTCTGTAAAGTGCCATAAGTAGTCATCCACTTGGACTTTTCCCCACAATGTGTACTAGTAGAATTAGGAAAGAAAATGGACTTAAATTAAATTTCTGCATAAGTATACACTACCATTGGTTAAAGTTCAATACTTGCTAGAACAACCTTTGCCTAGGATATGTCTCTATAGCAGTCTTGCACATGATCTTGATACAGATTCTTAATGAGCCTGAGGTTTGGAATGTAACTGGGGTATTTTAACGCTATGAGTTTCTGAACCACTGTAGAGTAGCTTTGGTAGTCTGCTTAGGGTGGTTCAAAGGTACACCTTCACCCTCGTCCCGAGTCTCTTGCAGAATGGAAAAGGTTTCCCCCTAAGCCTTCATACCTGACCAGTTTCTCAGGCCCTTCTTATGAAAAGCATTACCACCATGATGCATTAGTATGATGCTACCACCAAGCTTTCATGAGCAGTCATGGGTTTCCATCAAACCAAGGATAGAATATGACATTTTGGTCTTATATCACCAGATACACTTTTCTGCATGTGTTAAGCTTCCAATCTGTCCAACTTTAAATGAGATTTCTTATGCCTTTTATTTCAACAATGGTCAAGCTTCTTTTTGAGTTTCAGAATTGGTGACAGAATATATCAGGATAAATCTTTGCTCATTTACTGCTTATAAACCACTTATCTATGGACATCATAATTGGTTTGTTGTTTGTCTCTTTCATAGGACAAGCCACCACCTTACTCACCTCCTGAAGACAAGAAGAATCAGTAAATGCAACACCAGCAAAACCCAAAGTCAGCCCTTAAACTCCTCTCTCAATGGTCGCTCTCTTTCTCTTACACACATAACACATACACAACTTGTAAGCAGTTAATTTTATTAACTTTATTACCCATACTAGAAGTCTAGTCCAAGGAGCAGTAAACTATTGCAGTTATGAAGAAAGAGTGGAAATGCAAATAATGTTTGGTGAGCGGGAAGGAGTTGAAGTTATAGGTCTTATCAGGACGAAGGCGATTTTCCTAATGTTATAATTTTTTGTAAAGCTTTGACTGTTTATTGGACTCGATTTGGGAGTTTCTGGAGCTGGCCTAGTTGGCCATGTTTCATAAGATGGAGGGCCAGCACGATCTGACTGACCGCGTGACGAGAAATACTAATCATTCCTCTACAGTCATTCAGGCACTATACTTGACATCCTCCCTCCATGTCTTGAATGTGTTCAACCTGAAGGCACCTTAGTGTACCTGTGGATCTGCTGTCCCTCTGCTACTCCTGTCTGTGTGGTTCTCTGGAGCATGACCTAAGTTAACACTGCACTTTACCTTTGTTGTTATGTGTCCGTACAGACTGCTCTGAACAAAATCTCATCCACACGTACTTCTTGCTGTTAAACAGGTCTTAATTTATTTGGATTATAAAATGTGTAACCATCCAAGCATGCTCTCAGCTGAAATGTCTAACAAAATGGGTGTATTTTATTAAATTAAACATGTACCAGTTTAAAAGGTCTGGTTATGGGCTTGTCTTTTTTTTTTTTTTTTTAACACGAAAACATTTTAAAATACAGTCTTCAGGGCATCTGCAATGCAGATTCCATTACTCTTGTCCATTTAAAATGTTTTTCCTCCTTTTGAAGTGACAGATCTACCTCCTGGACTGGCAAAAACACGCAATATGGGATAGGTCCTTGTCCGAGTTATACATTAGAATAAGCGTCACTGGTTTAGATGGGTTTTACATCATGATACATCATCTCACTTTCTGGATGTGTGTGTGTGTGTGTGTGTGTGTGTGTCCTCTGCAAATAGATTTGTTCCCAAAAAACATCATTTTACATATCTACAATCAGCCCGATCTGTTTGCAAAGCGCATCTGCATGTTACCAGTCACAATAAAAAAGGCTAGGGTTCATTTAACATAGTGCATGTTCAAGGTGCTTCACATTCAGTTCATAAAAAATAATAATAATGAAATTCCCTTCATAGAAGGACAATTTATGGTATGTTGGGTGAAGTGTGACAATTAAATAAATAAATGTCAAGGAAAAATAAATCTAACTTTTTAAAAAGTTTCTTTTAACTGTAATGTGTTGATTTCATCTTGTAACTAACCACAGTTAAAAATAAATTAAATTGGCACGTTCAGTTAATTAATGCAAACTTTAATGATTTATTTAATTATATTAATTTATTTAATATAATCACACTCCACCCGCCACAGTAATGTAAATATGCTAGGTTGAAATAAAACACTATTATTATACGTACTGCACAAGCAGACGACCCAATCTAGTCATGTTAAACCTGGATACTGATCCTGGATAAACCTGGATACAACAGCAGGTGTGGAAAGGACAGATAAAAAAAATAAAAATAACAACAAATAACAGGCACTCTAAAGCATTTAAGACTAATTGGGTGATACGAAACATGTACACATGGAAAAGCATGAAACAGATCTAAACAAAAATACTGTAATTAGCAAACATGACTCTCACCTATGAGGTTCAGAAGGAATTTTCAAAAATAAAGTGTTTTTAAAACCAGATTCACCCTCATTTCTATAATGATAAAATATAGAAATAGATGCTTCAGTGTTATTATTTGGTGGCTCAAAAAGTTCAGTAACTTGTAGTACCTTAGACTTAAAAAGCTCAAAAACAAACTTTTTTTTTTGTATAGTTAATAGTATTGTATTCTGGACTAGTGCTACACAAAAACACCATGACTTGATTAGTGCGTCACTGAAATTTGACTCTGAAGATGTGCAGGAGAACAAAACAGAGTAGCAGTACTGCTTCTCAACTATCCACGAGTACAGACATTGTACCACATGACCACATTCATGCACCTGAAGAATGGAGGGTCTACAGATAAATAATAATAATAAAAATAATAATAAAAATTGGGAAAATATGGGTGAATTTTAAACTAATCCAAAAACCTGGGTGTAGTCAGAGAGAACATATTTGACCTAAATTTTGAGTATTATGTACAGTATAATGTGTTTCAGGTTAATAAAACAATGAATAAACATGAAATACAATATTTGTGTGGCTTTCCATTCACATAGGCTTGACCTGCTTTTGTTAGAAGAATTGTAATAACGACTTATTATGTAACCTTTTACAATTGTGGGCAAACACAGACCTATTGGCACCCTAATAAATATTTATTAAAGTTTGATTTATGCTCGGGAGGTTGAATTTCGCAGTACAAGTAATATTGTAGTAAATCAGTAACTCAGAATGCAGAGCATCCACTGCTAATAATTCCTATTTCATCAAAAATTGTGTAACTATTATATAGAGTTATAGGAGATGACGGGCCACTGTTTCAAAAAGTGCAAGAATTGCAACACAATAGTTAAATTGACACACGAAAAAAAACAAAAAAACAGAACATTAGCAAATAAAGTTGTTCACATTATTAAATAAAAAGTGTAACTTGTGCTGGAGGATCTGTCTCCTGGCGCTGTTTATGTGCCTCAGTTTCGTTTTCTAATAAATCTCTAGGTTTAAGGAAGTGACTTCTTTTAGGGATCTAGGCCTGGGACTACTTCCCTACTCTATGACCCTGTGTTGTGCATGTTAATTTGCTGCAGAGTTTAATTAGTCCGAGGCTGTTTTTTTTTATTTATTTTTTTTACAAGCTGAATTAACCTTTGTTTTGAAAAGCTGTTCACACTGGGCAGAGAGTGACGCTGACCCCCTCCCCAATCCAGCAGGCAGGATAGAGCTCATGGGAAAAGACGCAGTGGAAGGCGTGCAGCCTCACCTGGTTCTCCCCATAGTAAGCCAGAGTGCCTTCCTCGTAGTCCAGCAGTATGCCAATGCGCAGAGGCCGTTTGTTTAACTGTAGCTCGGACGTTACAGGCTCTCCGTGGCTGCCGTGCCAAGCCGTGAGCTGGCGCTCATTCAGGTGCAGGCTCCACGACAGGGCATTCATTCCCAGCATAGACGTCTTGCCTTTCTCCTTACGTGGGATGGCCGGGTACGTCACACCTACGTACGCCCAAGGCTTGGACACCTCCAGCTCCCAGTAGTGCCGACCGTGTGAGAACTTCTCGAGGCACAACACCTGCCAGGTGTGGTCAAAGCGCACCTCGTCAGCTTGCACTGCAAGAGGCCCGGAGATCAGGTGCTCCGCCCGCTGGTTGTTCTGAGAAACCTTGAGATGAGCGTTGGCTGTGCGTGGGTCAAAGGACAACGAACAACGGTCTGTGACAAGAGAATATACACATTAGCATTTCTTTTAACTTTAATTTGCCATTTTTTTTACTGGCTAACAAGTGTTAGGGTTACGAACGTAAAGGTAAAAATCTCTCCAAAACAGAGCACTGACAAGTTCCTGTCTGGATTGAGAGGTTGCCGGTTCAAACCCCTGGCCAATACTCCAGGATGGTTCAGAAACAAGTGTCAGGATTATGGCAATTCTGCAACATCATTTACTCCAATCTTCAAGCCTAACACTTAAACGTGGCCCTTGTCACCAGTTCCCTAGTTGTGCTTCCTTGGACCACTTATGTTATTTGTTAACTATTACATACCAGGAACACCCCACAAGCCCGGCTGTTTTGTTTTCTTCATTTTTTCTTCTTCCAACACCTCAACTTTTAAAAACTAATAGTTCACTTGCTGCCCAATATATCCCAGCCCATGGACAAGTGCAAGATAATCAATGTTTTTCTTATAATATTGTGTGTATATGCAGTAGTTCCTATGTTCCTATTTATTAACCCTTCATAAAGCATCTCCTTTCATATTCAAATGGAAATCTTTAAAATGAATGCAGTGTAAAAGTTTTTTGTTTTTGTACATTGAACAAGGCCTTCTTTTCCTGCTGGATAAGGCGGAGTGGCTGGACTTGGCACAACAGCGAGCATTGGTCTCTTGTCTTGAGGAGAGCCTGCATGACAACAACAAACATGATTATTTATCACACACAAATACAAATATATATTTTTTATCTTCATAGCAAATTGAAGTGTGTCCTAACCTTCTTTGGTATGGCTCACGACTGCATACACCGCTTTATCCAGATCCTCACAGACTAGCTTTGAGATGCGAGACAGAACGTCCGTGACTGGATTTAGTTTCTCCTGAAGGTTTACACTGACTTCTACAGGAACTACACCCACTTGAGGGACCTCCACCAGCCTGGAGTTCTGTTCACACACACAACATAATGAATAAGCCAACACATCACCTAACCGTGTGTTTATATCATCGTGTCCTGCCTACATTTACACGCATTCACACTGATCATCATAATGAAATGCTTCAAGGAGCTGATCATGAAACAGAGAAAGAGCAGGTTTCTCTCTACACCAGACCCACTCCAGCATGCCTATCATCCTGAGCTCTAACGATGAGAAAGGCCAATTATGTATGCATGCTGGTCATAGACTTTATTAGACACGATCATCCCACATCAACCATTAGAGAAGCTGAGAGATTAAACACCTTCCTCTAAACCTTTTTGTGCCTTGAAGACACACTGCTCTCATTTTCAAATACAGACTCAGAAAACACACCCACACTGTATTGTTAAATACAAACAAATACAAACATTTCGCAGCATTGTCCCATGTGCTACGCCACGATATGGTATGCAAGTTGTTTCAACCTGAATGAGCTGGAAGTCAGGGAGGCCAGAAAGGTTGCTGATCTGCTCCTGTAGCTCTTTGAGCTGCTCAAGTTTCTCCTGCATGTCGCTGAGTCGGGTCTCAGCCTGAGCCACAGTGCTGGCCTGCTGCTGCTCCAAGAAACTCTGCGTCAATTCCTGCTTCTCCATCAGCACCTTGAGAAGCTGCGAGAACTTGGCGCTCGCCCACTGAGACGTTTGCTGTAGGGACACCTGTGGCATGTACATGTTGAGTGTTGAGAAATGTGCCTAAGCCTTAAATAATAAGAATTAAAACATGACTGTAATGTTTTAACCATCCTTTAGAAAACATTTATAATCTACTGAAAATGTAATAACTTGTACATACTTTTACATAGATATATTTTTAATAAGATTATTTTAAGAAAGATTAAGACCTGGTCCTTCCAAGAACTGTTGCCACAAAGTGCAGTATAATTTAAATGTCTTTGTCGCATTAAGATCTCAGTTCTATGCAACTCACTCACTCATATATTGGGATAAATGCAACTTAGGGCACGATGTGGTGTACACTCTGGACTGGGTGCCAATCCAACGCAGGCACATGCTCATACGTGCAGACACACACGCTCATTCACACTCTACGGGCAATTTGGGATAATCTGCATGTCTTTGGACTGTAGGAGAAAATAGGAGTACCTGGAGGAAACCCACCAAGCACGGGGAGAACATGCAAACTGCACGCACACAGACCCGAGGCAGGGAATCGAACACAGACCCTGCAGGTGCAAGGCGACAGTGCTAACCACTAAGCCAATATGCCGCCCCTTTTCTGCAACTAAAAAGTTGGAAGAGTGGAAGAACTCGAGTGTCCTGCAGAGAGCCCCCTGACCTCAATCCCATGGAACACCTTTGGAATGAACTTTGGAATGCCCACATACTTTTGGTCACATTTTGTAGTTCTGGGAACACTTATACAATTTTAAAGTAACCTCTCACGAGTTTGTGTAGCTTCAGTAATACCTTAGCTTCAGCGATGTTTTCTGAGAGCGCTAGAATGCTCTTCTCTGTTTCTTCCACACGCTTTCCGATCTCCACGCCTTTCTTCTTCAGTCCCTCCTGTCAATCAACACAACATTGTAAAAATTCTATATGATATATACAGTGAAGGTTTACACACTCAGATGTAGCACAAATATGTCCTGGGATAAACCGATATTTAAATACTTATAGTTTATTACATAGGCAATGCAGACTCAACACTAGCAAAGCAGTGGATTTTTTTTATTTGGCTCATCAAAAATGTTGTTTCAAGGGCACTATGAAGCCAATAACTATTACATGTTACTGCATTAGTGGGAGAAACAACGCTGGGGGAAGCCTTCTTACTTCTCTGTTAGTCCTTTCTTCAGACATCAGCACCTTGTCGTGGTCTTTACACTCTTTCACAGAGCACACACAGCACACACACATACAATCCTTCCTGCAGTAGAAGATAAGAGGCTTTTGATGGCGAGCACAGAGCTCCTCAAAGCCATCTTCGACCCGGTCCATTCCACAGGCCGCACCCGCAGCTCTCTCTGCCACGCTGTTGGTGGCCACCTCGGTCAAAACCGACAGGGCCACGTTGCGATTCAAAGTCGGTCTGGGAGAGAATGTCTCTTTGCAAATCGGGCAGTTGAATGCTGTATTCTGAGGTCCAACGCGCTCCACCTGATCCCAGTGTTTGGATATGCATGCTTTGCAGAAGGTGTGGCCACAGGGGAGAGTCACAGGGTATTTGAAGCACTCCAAGCAGATGGTGCAGGTCAGACTGTGTTCCTCCATGACCGGATCAGTCCACCTGTTAATGATAGGAAAATGAGGTTACAGACTAGGCAAATCCACCTGAGGGAATTCCCAACATTACTCCGACAAGTCATAGGCAGGCACTGATCAGTAATACAATAAGAACAATTACAATGGAATAAATGTTACATTTAATTTTATTATACTAACCTGCAAAGGCAAAGATGTTTAAGTATTTACCACAGAACAATATTTAAAAGTAAAACAATTGCTCATTTATTTACAATGCACACCTCGAAGTGATGCAAATAAACAAAATGTTCCAACTCTATACATTACCAGCACTAACAATAATTAAAAATGTCAACATAATTAACATTGATGTATTAATTAGCAACCTAGATATCTAAACTAGCACATCACACACACCCTGTTTTGACACCTAGCAAGCTAACAGCACCCCAAATGCTAGCATACTGAATTGTTTCCTCACATTTATCAGTTTATGAAAATGTCTTACAAAGCAACTAGTTCATATCTCACTTACTGCTTACAATATTTCATTCCCGACTAAATGAAACCATTCATACTTACGGCGCTTTGCTAACAAGAATTTGATGCTAACAAACCTCCTCCGAAGGTTTGCTATACATAACCTGGCAGCCGGATAATCTGCGACGTAGTACGCAGAAGCCACTTATGTGTACACGTCACTCATTTCAGCGTAGTCCAAGATGGCGCTGCAGAGGACGGTAGCGCGGCTGATGCGCCTCGGGACAGATTTAGGGGTCAAAAACAATCCGAGACAGTTTAATACAGCAGGTCAGTGCTGCTTAATGTCTTTATTATAGCCGTGATTTTGTTTACTTGTGTATTGTCTGTTAATGTGGGGTGTTTGTTTCGCTTTAGCCTGTACCTAATGTCACATTACACCTAGCGAATGATGCTGCAGGGTTGACTCAGTGCACATGATTTTAAATTGTCTGGTTTTTACTGTGTATCAAGAAAGGCAAATTATTTATGACATTTCTATTATTTTCTTCTACTGTGTCAGTGGTCATAAATTTAATTTTGTCCTTTTTGATTAATCCAACATAACATTTCCACAGCCTGATGTCTAGTGCACTGACATTTACCTAGATGATAATTAGTTCAATTAATATTTATGTTTTGATGTTATTTGTATTTATAAACAAACTTGTGCTTTAAACCTCACATGATGCAAAGGTTTTAGTTTATAATTGTTTTGTTGAGTGATTAGTATTCAGATCAGTGGCCACAACTATAATGTATACTTTTTAATTTCAAGGTCAGGGAAACAATGTGCTGACAAAAACCCTCTCCACCACAATTCCTGATGTTCTGCTCATGTCTTTGCAGCACTCACCCTCTCACCCCCTGACCCTCTCACACACTCATACACTCACCCTCTCACGCCCTGACCCCCTCAAACACTGTCCCTCTCACCCTCTCACCCCCTCACACACTCACCCATTTGCGAACTGAACGTGATGAAACAGTACAACTCTGCACATGATGGCCGAATATTTTCATAGTACAGCAAGTCCCCAACTTAAAAACATTCAAGTTATGAATTACAGCAGATACAAACGAATCGCGGATCTACGAACATTCATAGATGCGAACAAATCACGGAAGTAGTTTGCGTGTATTGTACAAAAAATAGACACTGCAGTCCATCAGATACTAATATTTACAATTGTATCCAATTTTTTCAATGTGTAAGAGAATATATAAAATGTCCAGAGTCTGGTATATTGTATGTGTATGTGTGTGCGTTTGGGGGTGCAGGAGAAATAAGTCGACCTCACCGGTTTCAATGAATTAGTTCGGAGCACGATGATAGAAAATGGCTGTCCTGTAGGTGAATAATCCTAATTTCGGAAAATCCCTTAACAAGACAAAGTCCACAGTTCAATACAGCTTTGCGTCAAAATGGCGTCCGTTCAAGCGCGCATTAAAACACCATGTAGCGTTGTCCTTCCCCCTGACGTCTTCCCAGGGTGCCTTTAAACAGGGTCGGCTAAGGCGCAGTCTTGCGAGAGTTAAATGCAGAACACAAACATCAAACCTGTGTGTGGTGTTTTTTTTTTTTTTTTTAATGCTTTAACATTTTAGATTTGTGTCAAAGATGTATTAGATTCACTTTGTCAGACAAATGAAACTCGTCCTGCAGGAATGAAACTCGTTCGTAAGTCGCAGACTTGCTGTATTAGGGTTGTATGGTAAGGTGGTTTCATCCTAGATGGCAGCTCATCAACTGAAAGTTCATCTCAGTAAAAACCGAACTGCTGTTCAGCCTCTCTGGATGATTTCTTCTTTATAATATTTATAAGGATTCGTCCATTTCTCTCCACACAGGGTGCTTGTTCAGTCTCTTGTTATTTAAAGACTAGACTACTGCAACTCACTCCTGGCAGGTCTGCCTCTTCCATGCACCATGGAATTAATTTCCTCTAGATGTCTATACAGCTGAGTCAGTCTTTAAGCAATGACAAAAAAATCTGTTTCTTAGGTATTTAGGTTAACACCATGTCACCCCCAAAAAATAAATAAATAAAATCTTTGCCAGTGGTGTTTGATTTAGTGTATTTTTAGTTAGTGACCTAGTAACCCAGTGTAAGGAACAATCTAATGGTGGAAACTTCAACGCACTTTTGTAAGCTGCTCTGGATAAGTGCCTATATTTGATTTAATTGTTTTGAGGACGACTGTGGGATTTTTTTATGTAGCATTGTCCATGTTCATGCTTGTTTTCCTGCCATCTTGCAGCTGTATTATGTCGTCGGACCGCACCTCTTGGTTCAATGCCAAACGAAGACATCGACTGGAAGAACTTGGACGCTCTGGAGAAATACTGCAGCTACACACGTTACCTAAAAGCGGCAGAGGAGGCCAGTAATAAAGAAGTCTGGTGGAACACCTACAAGAAA
Organism: Clariallabes teugelsi; assembly: GCA_030014215.1. Taxonomy (NCBI): domain Eukaryota; kingdom Metazoa; phylum Chordata; class Actinopteri; order Siluriformes; family Clariidae; genus Clariallabes; species Clariallabes teugelsi. Next base: position 20,719,357 of record JAQMYG010000006.1, read on the forward strand.
CACACTGAGCAGAAATCTGATGAAGGTAAATGCTTTTATTTATTTATTTTTTTTTAATCTCAAACACAATAAAAGTAGACTTTAGATATTTAGCTTGAGTTTGCAGAGTGTTTCTATAACAAGAACTATGACAAGTCATCTGGTCTTTTATGTTAAGTATTTTGATGCATTGATGAACTAAGCTGTTCCTGAGGTTAATGTCATAAAATGGGGTGTTGACACATTTTTGATTAATTGATTCATTTGATTTTTGTTGCATTTTTGTTCCTCCATCAACAGAAGAGGACTTTATATTAATTTACTGCAAAAACGTTTCCTGTTATATAATTGAACTTCCAACCTTACAGGACACAGATAAATCAGGAACTGATTTGTGGTCACATGATCCGATTCCCCCAAAGGAGGTTGGGTTCCCTTTTGAGCCTTGTCGTCTTGAGCCTTGTCGTCATTTCCTTGCCATCTTAGTTTGTCCCTGATGAACAAGCCAAAAACAAATAGTTGTAATTTCAACTTTTTTTTCCTTACAATTTTCTAGGGATGGGAATCACCAGTTACCTCCCGATACAATATCATCACGATACTTTGGTGCCGATTCAGTGTGATTCTATAAGTATCTCGATTTTATAAATATCCCGTTTCGATCTTACAATTTCCCCTGATTTTGTTACAATTGTAAACCTTTAACCAAAGTTTAACGATTAATTACATTAAGCCCGCTCCTTATAACATTAGTTTTCTTACAAACCGGATTCCAAAAAAGTTGGGACACTAAACAAATTGTGAATAAAAACTGAATGCAATGATGTGGAGATGG
>JAQMYG010000006.1:20734169-20744873 GCA_030014215.1 Clariallabes teugelsi
TTTACTTTTTTTTTTTTTTGGCATTTTGTGCAAGATTTAGTAAAGATAAGACTTAGTGAAGGCAGGATTTAGTGAAGCAAGAATAAAACGGACCTACTTTTGTTTTTAAAGAGAAATCATAAATTAAGGTTAAAGTGAGGTTTAATGACTTTCATATTGTATTCCTAATAATAAAAAATATATTTTTAAAATGTATTGCCCCCTTAAAAACAGCAAGGCTACCTCTCTCTCTCCTTCACTTTAATTTTGCTATACACCAAAGAGTTCAGAAATTTCTACAGTCCTTAGAATCCAAATGTGTTAAACAGATTAGAACCTTGTATCCTTTAGATGGCTGAGCAGGCATTTGTCAAGTGGTCAAAATTACTGGAGCATGTAAATTACAGGAGACATTTTTGCCCAGCTCTACCTAGCTAGACTGGGCTTGGGTGTTTCAGTACTTTCAGAGGGGACCATAATGTAGTCCATACTGTCTTTCTTTTTATATCTGTTTTATCTGCAAAACTCACATTATTTTATAATTAGGCAATATCACATAAGAGGGAGTGCTGTTGGACGGCATCACAGCCGAGCTGAAATTAGCACAACCTTGAGTATAATACTGCTTTTATGCAACATTTCTACAAACACCATCTACTGTATTATGAACGTATTATAATTTGTTTGTTTATTTAAGCAGTTACCAACAAACATCCTTCTGTGCTTGGTGATGCTGACGACCGACAGTTTGTATATCCAGACAGGTTGGAAGTAGGTTCAGTAAATTCTTACCGATACCAAGTAGCCAAACAGTGAGGAGAATAAATCATGGAGGTGGTGGAAAGTCCTGAGAAACCCACAAGATTTACTTTACTGTATATTTGCCCTTATATATTCCGCTTCAAAATATTAGCTAACTGATGGGTTTCCAGGAATCCTAAAGATTGTTAAATGGAGAGCACTATATAGAGTGTACATTCCCTTGTTCCACACACCAAGTAGTACCCTTGATTAGCGGTTACAGAGAGATTTTGAATACTGACTTGTGTTAGAAGAAAATTTTCTTTGTAGCTTGCATTTAATCAATCTGAACACATGCGTTGTTCAGATTGATTAGAAACAATTATTAAGCAGACAAAGTGTTGATTAAGACGACAAAATGTTATTCAATTCAATTCAATTTTATTTGTATAGCGCTTTTAACAATTGTCATTGTCGCAAAGCAGCTTTACACAATCAAAAATCATGTTATCAGGAGTGATTGCTTCTGTGACTCGTATGGAATATAGGTTTTGGCAGGCGTTGCTGCTCTCTCCTCTTTCTAGAACTGGGAACCGTACAGACCTATTTTCACCCATGCTGGCGACCGACAGTTTAATTAACGATTGTTAGAACACCAGTGATGCGGACTGATTCATAGTTAAACATCTCAGTTTTGTTGCACTCTATATCACCGCTCATGGAATGCCTCTCGGAATGGAATGGAATTGGATAACTCGGTCAGAACAAACTGTTGTATAATGTCCATTTAAGAATGTTTACCTAATCTTCAAAAAAAATCTATAAATAAATTTCCATTTATATGGGTTACCCCAATATAAAGTATACAATATATAAACTTTTTATTTATACAGTATATCTTTGCATTTCATTTTATTGCCTTTCCTGTACTGTTTTAGTAAGACATTTAAACTAAAACAAGAACTAAAGTCCTTCTAAATTGAAACATTCCTTGGTCTAAAAATTCTGATTCTTAACTATTTTTTTGTCCCATTTATAATTTTGCTTCATGCAGAAATATGTAAATACAGACATTGTGTTACATGTTTTAAGAGTTAATGTGACACAAACATGTGGGAAATAGATGTGCTTATGCAACCCACAAACGCTGCCAACCAGAATAACATCTGCCAAAATATGATTAATCCCAGGTACAACAGAAGCATTCACAGGGGATTCAGGCCTCGACATGGCCATAGTTAAAAACGATATATAAAATAAAACTAAATTGAATGCAGTGGTTTTATTTACTTTTATATAATTTACAATTATTTACTTCTAAAACAAACTATATTTAAATTTTAAGTACTTTTTATATGTGGTAATAATATAAACATGGATAGATTTACAGCCCTGTGGTTTTAAAACCTGATCTTAGAGGCTTTTTGTATAGTTACTAATTAAAAGCATGACTCACTTTTTCTTTCCTCATCCAGGCTCCAGATCAGTAGATGTCTACGCAGATACTTTTTTTGACCCACTGTTTAATGTGATAGCTAAAAATAAATTGTAAACTAAACCTTCATCAGAACATAATATCCTTTAGATGGCAGAGCAGGCATCAAATAAACTTTAATCAAATCACCACATAGTTCTTCAAGGTGGAATTTGATGACATCTGAAAGATTAGGACCAGGCTAGTTCCAGCATCTCTTTCACATCCAGGACTTTTTCTCTGGACTTTCCCAAAGCTTCTCCCCTCCGTATCTCCTCCGTGTTGATTTTCTCCCACTCCGAGAATGAAACTGTTCTCACTCCTGAAAAATGTTCAGAAAATTAAAAATGAACACAAATTACCACATTTTATTTTTTATTATCTAAAATGTTTGGGGTTTTTTATTCCTAAAGCTGGAAACACCAAAGCTTTCAATTTTTGGAAAAGCCTATATGTTTATCTAGACTACATTCTCACAGAGGCTAAATTATTGCTTTTGGTTTTGTCTGGGGCTCCAATGTGTTTTCCCCTTTAGTGTTGTCCCAGCTACTCAGCTATTCAGATACAGATGTTTTAGCAAGAAAAACATTTTATTACTGTATAGAATTAAAAATTATGCCTAGATATTGGTGCTCATTTCAAGCTTTAAATGATCTTATTCCAGTGGAACATTTCTTATTATTATTACTTTAACTGATTATTTTTAGAAATCAGCAAATTTGTCAGCAAATTCCACTAAGTAAATTATTAAACACATTTGGAAATTAGCTTTATGGTCATATCTTTTGGTATAATTGTGTCATAATGGTAAATATAAGAGAGCTTTGCTTTATTCAAGACAAAGTATTTAATTTCTAAGATATCATGTGATGTAGTTCATAGTGCATTAAAATTTTTCTATAGGCTTTCAAGGGGGAAAAATAATTAATAAATAATTTTAATAAGTTAATTTGCTTCTGTTAATTATAATCCAAATGTGAACTAAAACTTGTTAGCATTTAGTGCTATCATATGCATACAACAGGTAAAATAAGTAGAAATATTTCTAAACTTATACAGAGTATATTCACAGTTAAAAACAAAACCAACAACAATAAACAACTTAAAATAGGACTTGTCTTGTCAGATTTCACTTTATAGTTTGCTTGAAAGGAGGACAGAAGCAAAACAATTTTCTGGGACCAAGAATTCTTTTAGGCTGGGACTGAGAAGGGTTTGTGCTTGGTCCAGTAACACAAAGGCTGACAGTTGATATTTCGTCAAACCTCTGGAATCCCACTAATTATTTAGACTGGCTTCTATAGTGCCACCTCTTCTTGACCTCCAATCCACTGCTGCTTATAACCCGACCAAGACCAGAAATACTAGCTTAGCTGCTTTCACTGGAGCCATTGCACAATGAGCAACTGAACATGAGATTTTTTCCATCAGGGATCTTTTTTTCCATCTTGGTAAACACTTATTATATGACATGCCTAGGGGAACAGGATAATTACCTCAAAATCAGGGCATTAAAGTTACATCAGCGTCAGTGTCTCACCTTCATGTTTAATGTCCTGTACAGACAAATCTTGTATATAATGACACTTAATAATAAACAAATAAATGTTGTTATCTGGATCCACTTTTTAATTCAGACATAAATACAGGTAGCAGCACTATTAGAAGTGGTTACTATTACATTGCCTTTCCTCTATAATCCTACAGGTGTTGGCACTAAACTATTCAGACATTGGAATGCAGCACATTGTCTGGGGTGGCAGGAGCAAAATATTTGCTAAGTTTGTTTAGAATTATAACAATCTAAAACAAATTAATATCAAATCTGGATATTTCTAACCTTTTTGGTACTTACAGTATTGCAATGCAAAATAAACTGACACCTAGGTATTGTGATAATATTGTATCGTGTGGTCCCTGGTGATTCCCATTCCTAAGCACTGCTTTAGTTTTTGCATAAAAACAAAATCACATGGAGACAATATACATTTATGACTAACTTTCATGTTTAAGATTTGTTCTCGTTCGTTACTTACTCACAGTCATGTTTTTCTTTTTTCTAATATTCAACTTGAAGATTCTTGCACTACTTTGTGTCCATATAAATATTTGCCAACCTCAACTCAAGCTTAAATGGTGATCGTAAAGGCATGGAATAATCTTTATAATGTATTTTATACCACAGGTTGAGATTCAACTACAAAAACTCCCATCAACCTATTCTTTAGACTTTAGATAAAATCAATTTGTGTATATTTATGTGCGCATATGAAATTATCCATCAATCCATCCTTTGTGTGTATCACTTGATCGTGTCTATGGTCACGGCGAGGCCTGGTGCCTATCATGGGGCGCTTAGGGCACAAGGCAGGGCACATGTTGGCACACAATTTGAAACGCCAGTAAACTTAGACTTCATGATTTTTCACTGTGGCAGGGAAACCGGAATACCTAGGGGACACCCATTAAATACAAGAAGAACATACGGACCGGAGGCAAGATTCGAAACTCCAACCCCAGGGCTGGAAAGTGACTAACCACTAAGCCACCATGCTGCACCTACTAAGGCACCATGCTGCTATTTACAATTATTGGATATGCAATACAATTATATATGCACAGTTTGCACTTTTAAATGTTTCAATTACCTCGAATCTTCAGTAAGTCTGTAATCTCTTGAGCACCAGCTTTCTTGACAGACACATCAAGTCTTCCTAAATCCACATCTTTCAGTAGCATTCGTGCTGTTTCAAAACTGTCATTCATAGTTGTCGCAATCACACCAGTCGGCCCACGCTTTACCCAGCCGCTGCAGTACAGACCTGTACGCACATACACCAACATGTTACAACAAAAATAAACAAAAACATATTTGGCCTGTGGCTAACATTTATGTACATCTATACAACAATATACACACGTTCATAAATTCATAAATTGAGACAAACCCACATGTCAACAGATATTAATTCATTTTTACATAGGTTTAATGTTTAAGTGTTTTAGGTGTTTGTACTGTTGTGGAAATTTTTTAATAATAAAAAAAAAAAGACATAAAAGCAAAAATCACTTCAAACTGAATATTTTTATTCATTCTGGGAGACAGAGAATTACCTCTGTTAACAACCAATTCCTTTTTCAAAAACCTCTCTCTAAGGTGTAGTCTTTAGAGAACTCAATACATTTTATTGCATATAGTTCAACATATGAACAATGTCATATTTAGACATTTTCATACAAAAGTTATAATTGCACTAATACTTAGGCTCTGAGAAACATCTGTTACTGCTCACAGTATTCTATGTCCATGTATATTCTTAGTATCCACCGGGAGGATGAATCTCATGCCCTTACACTCATAAATTATGTTGTTTATACTTTTTACCATAAAGTATAGGAATCAAAAATGACTCCATACACACTACAAAATATATTGCTTTTGTTAAACACAATGCTTTTATAGCATCCTTACATTTTCTCCTGGAAAGATGGTTTACAAATATGTATTTTAACTTAACAATTGTGGTATATTCTTCTGTTTTCAAGTCTAGATAAAGAACCATCTTTGTACTCGTAAATATGTTTTAGTGGTTCCACGGATACATAAATGTGCAGTGTGCATTTATACGGGCAACTTCATACATAAGACATTAAGGACATTGACTAATCATTGAGGATGTGCGTCACATGGGAAGGTTAAATAATTTAATTATTACTAGATTTCCTGTTTGGGATTGTAGTCCTATCCACATCCATCATATAATCTTTTGTAAACTGTACACATAAATCTGCAAACACTCCCCAGTGGTACAACAGAAAGAAATTATTAATAACCTGTCCAAAATAGCAGTTTGCCAATGATATGCCGTTATATCCTGTGTAAAAAGACGCTTTATCATTACAGAGCTCTGCTGCTGTAATGATAAAACCAAAATTAAAGCAGTTACCAAGTTAAAATATTTCTACCTTTAGTTAATTTTTTTCCATATGATAAAGTGAAAGAGCAACTGATGCAACAAGCAGAACAACACCAGGCACACACACACAGGCACACTGCTGGCAAGGGGCTACTATAGTGACCTGAACCTTCCTCTTACCTGCTGTCTGTGAGACTCTGCCCATGTCATTGGGCACTGTGGAAGAGTGAGGGTCAAAGGGCACAGAATGCTCAATAGGTAGGCTCTTGTACCCAATACTGCTGATGAGTAGCCCACACTCTATATTCTCAGTTTGACCTGTGGGCAGAACTCGAGCTTCCTCCCCTGAACCCTGCGTAGAGACAAAAGACTTTTTGGTTCTGTAAAGCTGCTTTGTGACAATGACCATTGTTAAAAGCGCGACACAAATAAAAGTGAATTGAACAAGACAAACAAGTAAAACCTTTACCTGGGAGTACTACCACATTAAGAAATCCTACAAATCAAATCATCATTTCATAGCTCATTAAATAGTATTTTTTAGTATTTATGGTGTTTAAGAAGTCACATCTAACACTGAATGTGCAAGCAGGAGAAAAACCTTACTATACAGAAATCCTCACCTTAAGCTTGTTAACAGACAAACGAATCCCTTTTACTTTTTTTCCATCTGCATCTGGAATCACTTCCACAGGACTGCGCAGGAAACGGAAACCCCAGATTTTGTTGGCCCTTTGCTTCATTTCATCTTCTTTCACAGTCTTCAAAATTAGCTCAGTCAGTCTCTTTCTAGGTCTGGGAAGATCTGTGAAAACAGAAACACGCACAAGGTTCAAAATCAAGCAAAGTCACTTACGTAAACAGCCACCTTCAAAGGAAAAGGGTCAATAAAAATGCTGTGTAAAAAAAGAACATAGACAATGCAAAGAAGAAATAAATAGTAATTCAGAAAGAAGCACAATATATATAACTCTTTACAGCTGGGTCCAAAAGCCTTGAGAGCAGTAGTGAAAATGCTTCAAAACATATTTAATTACAAATTACATTACTGATAACAATGTGGCTGAAAATACAATCTTAGAAATATTTACACATACTGTATGTCAACGTGTCCTCATAATTGCTTTGTCCCCTTTTTACTTTGCTTTAATGACAGTTTGGACGTGGATTCAACATGTGCACCATGAAATTTTAGAGTGTTGGCTGAACACAGGCTTTAATAAAAGAGATCGGACATGAGGCAAGTCTGACCTTTTGCACAGAGCAGTTAACATGTTCAATAATGCACTGCTCGCCTGGTCAAACCTCTCTCAGGAATCAAGGAAGACGTGCATCTAGACTCTTTTCTATTCTGGTATCTAGGGGGTCGATGAACCTAGTAACCCAGTGACCCCATCGATCCAATGACGGAAACTTCAAAGCACTTTTGTACTGTAAGTAGCTCGGTATAAGAGCGTCTTTCAAATGCCTAAATTTAAATTTGCTTATATTTAAATAGGGATGTAGAAATAGTGCAGAATCTTTAATATTAAAGATTTATTATTTATTACATATAGATAGAACATCATTAAGTAGGAAGATGGGTGAGAAAGCACAGTCCTTTGCAGCCCTGGGAGTGTCTTTGTCTGTCTCTCTAACAGAAGAACTGAGGGCATTTTCCATGTTACAAGACACAAATGTTTCATCATCACGCAAAACAGTCTCCATCAACTTCAGCAGGACAGCACAGGGAAAAATGCCGTCTCTGTTTTGCCATGTGGACAGCTTTGAAATGTACAAAAAAGTTTTAAAGCAAAATAAACATTAAATATTCTTATCTTCCCTTTCTACCCTGGGATTGGTTCTAAAGTAAACTTTTTTGCAAATACTCTCATACATGATTAATATTTAACCATGCAAACAAATGTTTACCGTCATGCATAGTTGATTTAGATGAAAAGCATAAGCACAGTTAATTTGAGCATGAGTCACGAGTCATGGCTAGTACAAAAAAATGATTCAGTACGCCAGGAAATACGTTACACAGGTACAATTCCTTCCCCCCCCCCCATCACAAATGCCTAGGGCTATAAAAGCGTTGGAGGACAGCTACCCATTTTTTCTTACTTGACTTATGAATCATTTCTCATAAAAAGGCAATATTATAAGCAATGATTCTGATTTTGATCCAAGAAAAGTTTAATCACTCAGTAAAGTCCAGTGTCGGGATGCATTATGACTGTGAACATGACATCCACTATCACGGCATGCACCAATTATGTAACTTACTTACTTTAGGGCATTTTTATGAGTATTCAAACAAATGAGGGTTTGTTGTCAGTTTATAGTGCCCATGTGTTTATTATATTTATTATAAAGTATAGTTAGACTATTAAAGATAGCTTGCTACACATAGGTTTGGCATATGTCTTTATCCTGATTGTATACTAATTACTAATACAAACAATCCTTACTCTAGTGTTGCTGTGAATATACATCAAATCGCATTCTCTGTGAAGTTCCTAATCTCCTGCTGCCACAAAGAATTTAATGTTGTGCTGTATCTCCAGCCATTTTTTTTATTGTTATATTATTTATTATCTTTAAACCAGGGTAACTGGATGTGTTAACTTTATTACTTAACTTCCACAACTCTGTATGCTATACTTTTGTAACACTCTACTGAGGGTTTGTGTATGCCTAGAATGACACAATTTTAGCTGAATTAAAATAATATAAAGGGTTTGTGTGTATGTCTAAAATGCTGCTCTTCAAACTACACACTACTGAGCCATCAAGCCACTCATTTCCTCACATCTTGCTTCTAAAAGAGCCAGACTTCTTTGAACTTTTATATTTTAGTCTTGGGGAATAGTTCTCCAGGCATCATGAAGGACTTTTGGGCTCCCCTGTATCTGACTCATTTCAGAGAACAGACATTTTTGTCTTCTTAGCCACACAGTGACCAATGAATCATTCAAGCATGAAAAACTAACATAATGCTTGAACCAATGACCACCAGGTGCAGATGATTATATGATCAGGCCAGTAATAAGTAATACTGATAATACTGAATGCTAAGTGGTTGGAACAGACGAGAAGGTAAATGGCTCCTGAGGTTGTTACATAAACAACCCATTTTTTTTTATTGTACAGTACCTTTAGGCATTTTGCAGCCTGTCACAGTAAAACATTTGATCTTATTTCTTTAACTGGAACTAATTTAATTTACTTATATATAAAAAAAATAATAAAGTGCCTCAAGACTTTTGCACAGTCCTGTATATAAAGATGTGTTCATTAGATTATAAGTAGGTGTACATGGGCATGACTGAGCCATTTAAATGCATTTGTGCTGACTGCAGGGGAGTTTCTTTTTCATTAACATAGTTATAAAGATTACATTGTAGTCATCATTAAAATAATTTATTTAATAAGTAACTTAATAATAATTTAATATGTATCATGACAAATTTTACACTTCGCTGTAAATCTTTTTTTTTTTTGGCAAAAAGTTCAGCATGTTATTATTTCTTCCTTTTCAGCTAAAAATGAAAGGAAAAACAATAGGGCCAAAGAAATTAACTTATGCTGCTAATAAATATGACTGAAATGCATAAAGAAAATATAACTATACACTTACCTATGTCAAGCATACATTAATCATTTTTACTTAATTTGTAAGCTCTGTATATTTCAAGTAATAAAAATACACTCCTAGCATTACAATTTCTACATTGAAACTAAGCTCAAGCCTGTTCTAGCATGACAGTTCTCGTAGGCACAAAGTGAGCTACATGAAGACCTGTTTTCCCACACTTGGAGTGGAAACATGCATAGACAATGTTTTTTTCTCTCTCTTTTTTTTCTTAGTTTCATAGTTGCAATCACACCAGTCGGCCCACGCAAAGCTTTAAATCGTCCTAGAGCAATGTTGAATTCATTATACGAAAGTGGAAAAATATATTACAACTCGGACAATATCAAGATCAGCCCACTGAAGCAAGAAAGGCAACAGTCAAGAGACCATCTGTAAATCTGTTGTTATACAGCCCGCAGGGTAAACTAGGAGAACATGTCAGACCTGCCACCACAACATGCCATGATTTTTAGATTAGATTAGATTCAACTTTGTACAAGTACTTTGCACAATGACAATAGAGTCAATGACATGCATTTAGCAGCTAACCAGAAGTTAGAGAGGTTCCTTGTTAAAGATTTTTTCACACAGATAAGTGTATCTGTTACCGTGTGTGAAATTCATCCTACACAGTAGCCTTATCCCTCTTCCTCTCCTCTCCCTCTTACGCAAACATTACGGAAACATTAGTTTTTGTTAATTTATGTTGTATGTGGCACCTTGGTCCTGGAGGAACATTGTTTTGTTTCACTGTGTACTGAACTGTATATGGTTGAAGTGACAATAAAAGCCGACTTGAGGTAAAGTGCAGGTTAATTTTTACTTTACAGCAGTGATTCCATTAGTGCGTGCATGTGCGCCCGAGTGTCATTAGAGAGGTTCCTTGTTAAAGTTCTGGAATTTATTTGCAAATTATGGTGAAAAATAAGTATTTGGTCAATAACAAAATTTCATCTCAATACTTTGTTATATAC
>JAQMYG010000006.1:20769941-20780713 GCA_030014215.1 Clariallabes teugelsi
CAATTGGTTTATTTATTTATTTATTTTTAGTTTACCATAAGATTAACATTTAGATTTTAGATCTAATATTACAACAGTCATTTTCCACAAGCTCGAATTTGCAGATTTACTCTCAAACATGTTTTTTTTTCTGTAGACAAAGCATTAATTGCTGGAGACTTTATTATTTCATATTGCGAATCCTGAAGACCCTCTGAAAAAGCATTTTTTTCCCCATACTGGACTCAGTAGGAGTAAATCAGTGCATAATAGGACCCACTCATAAAGCAGGTCCCACTTTAGATTTATTAATATCCTTTGGATTAAGTGTATTGAAATATCTAGAAATATAGAAATATAGAAATATAGCAACGATTCCACCATCCGAAGTTATTTCAGATCATTGTCTTGTCTTGTTTAAAATGTGTCATAGGAATAATGTACGCATAGCACCAGACTACCGCATTAAACATACATTCAGATTAACTACCACACAGTTTTATCAGTAATCTCCCAGAGTTATCAACTGTGATTAGATCGCAGCCTGACACGAGAAAAACTTGATCAGACGACTGAATATTTAGAGTTAACATTCCATTATACCTTAGATAATGTAGCTCTGGTTAAAAGAAAAATTATTAGAGATAAGAAACTTGCTCCCTGGTACAGTGTAATGATTACACAGTCTTTAAAACAGACCATTTGGAAATGAAAACATAAATGGCGTCAAAATAAATTGTTAGTATTTCAAATAGCGTGGAAGGAAGGCATCCTGAACTATAAAAAAGCTCTTAGTGTTGTTAGATTAACATATCTCTCGACTTTTATAGAAAATAACAAAAATAATGCTAGATTTTTATTTAATACTGTAGCAAAATTAACCAGGAATAAGACCACTACAGAAATCTCCACAACAACAACAACAACGTGCAGTAGCAAGGACTTCATGTTCATGTTCACAACTTTTTCAATAACTAAACTGTAAACATTAGGCAAAAAAGTCAGGCTTTGAAACCAGACAATTTTATTGATGCAAATGATAAACTAACTATATCAGATTATAACCTACAATGTTTCACTCCCCTTAAAGAGGATAAAAACTAATTTAATAAAACAAATTTCACTCATCTCTTCTGCAAAATAATCAACCTGTGTATTAGACCCTATACCGACACACTTTCTCAAGCAAATGGTGCCAGCAATAAAGGAACTCCTGTTAAAAATAGTTCATTCTTCAGTCAGCAGTGGGTATGTTCCAAATTCTTTTAAATTAGCAGTTATTTATCCACTAATTAAGAAACCTGAACTTGACCCCAGCTGTTGTCAGCTGTTCAACTACAGGCCGATATAAAACCTCCCCATTATCTCTAAGATTCTGAAAAGTCTGATAGTAGTGCAGCAGCTATGTTTATATCTACATAGGAATAGCATACAGTGCATGAACTGTATCAGTCAGGATTTAGGCCTCATTACAGAACACAGACAGCACTTGTTAAAGTAGTAAATTACCTCCTACTGGCCTCTGATTAGGGTTGTGTATCTTTGCGTGTGTTTCTTGACCTCAGTGCATCTTTTGACACCATTGATCATAGTATTCTCCTTCGCAGATTGGTGTTCCACAGGGTTTGGTTTTAGGCCCACTGCTCTTTCCCTTTACATACTTCCTCTGGGCAACATGTAAGCATGGTATTAGTTTCAACTGTTACGCTGATGACACATTTATATGTCTCGGCAAAACCAGATGGGAAAATCCATCTCAATAAAGTTGAGCAATGTGTGAAGGACATAAGAGAATGGATGCAAATTAACTTCCTTCTGCTAAATCCTGACGAGACAGAAGTTCTAGTCATAAGACCACATGCAGCTAGAAGTAAGCTTTTCGATCACACTGTAACTCTGGATGGCCTTTCTGTTTCATCAAGTGCAAAGACCTTTTTTCTCATGTAGATAATATTACCAGGAAAGCATTCTTTTATCTCAGAGATATTGCCAAGATAAGGAATATATTGTCACTAAATGCTGCAGAAACCACTAGGTTGGACAACTGTAATGCCTTACTGACCGTTTTTGTAACTAAATGTATAAATAAGCTTCAGTTAGAATGCACCAGCAAGAGTCCTAGAAGATATGAATCAGAAGATATGAGCACATCGCCCCTATCTTATCCACACAGTGAAATTTCGTATTGATTTTAAAATATTACTTTTGCCCTATAAAGCATTAAATCGTCTCATGCCGCAGTACCTGAGTGAACTGCTAGTGTCTTACGTGGGACACAGTCTCAGTGTTTAGGTATAGGCTAAAAGTCTATTTCTTAAGCCAATCATTTTTGTAATTAGATTTGCCTTATGTAAAGGAGCAGATCTAGGAGACTCATAGATGTAGAGAATTACGGTGAACTGGTAAGATGCTGTCTTCTCCACTCTCATTGATCATTCAGGTTGGTTGATGGTGGAGTGACTTGTTGCTTTACAACCAAGGGAGCCCTCATGCCCTCTGTGTTTCCTTCTGGCTCTCCCTTTCAGTTATACTTTGCGACAATGACCACTATTAAAAGCACTATACAAATAAAATGTGTTTGAATTGTAGTTAATATAATTGACTTGAAATGTATGTTAAATAATTTCTTACCCACAACACTTCTACACTTCAATATAAAAAAAATCAAAGCTGCTTATTAGTTAGTGTAATTTTTTTTTTTTTTTTTAGAAAAAATTACTTCTACTCTCTTTCTCTTAGTTTTGATATTAACATGTTAACTCTCCCATGCCTTTCTTTCTTTCTTTCTTTCTTTCTTACTCTCTCTTTCTCTCTCTTTCTCTCTCTCTCTCTCGCTCTCTCACTCTTTCTTCCTTTAGTTAACACTTGGTGGTTTGTCTTCGGACGAACATCTGTACACTCAGATTCCACTCTTTGTTCTTCAGGAAACATATTAATTTAGTTATGTTCCTTGTAGTAACAGATGTACATGAGACCAGGGATTTGGGTAAACTCTTTGTCTTTTGTTATTAATAAATAGAGACTTTCTTGACACACAAAGTGTTTACGTGTTTGACTGTGGTGGCAGTAAGCTTATTGAATACAGTACTTTGGACAGACCAGGTGACTCGTCTATTCATTTACGGAACTTTACAATTAGATTTAGGCTTAAAGGGGGAAATCTACATCGTAGGACAGTGCTTAAAAAAACAATCTGGACAAATCATAGATTAACCCTGATACTAAGATTTGAGTACTTTTTAATTCCAGATTTATCATTGAGTACGTGTAAATCCTATTAAATATATCTTTCTGTCTATTTCTGTATGTTATTTTTCTAAAATTGTATTGTTCCACTATGGCATAGTCATTTGATGCTGGCCAGGACCTAACAGACGTAAATGGACTGAGACATGGGTGCATTTAATTTAGTTGCAGGCATTAATGCAGAATGTAACAAAAGTGAAAAAGACTACAGCAGCATGGACACGCTTCACACGCTTCATGTTTCTTTGAACATACATGGGAAGTTTAAGTCAAGTCGGGATTTGTGCAGAATACCAGCAGTTCTGAGAGTAAAAACTCCCTTTATGTGTCTATATGCAAAGACACATAAAGGGAGATTTTAATGTGTCCCCTGCTACATTAATGCACTCATCCCAGTGTTTCAGTAGTGCTTGCATACCATCAAGCTAGACAGTTTGCTCTGTATGCCGGAGCCCTAACCAGATGCGTCAAGAACTTCAGGAACTCCTTTAATAGCCCAAACATATGAAAATGGCTTGAAGAGAGGTAATGACTGTACGGGGGATGGGACAATAACTCCCAGCCAAGTTCCTGTAATGTCGTCTTGGTGAATGATTGTACAGTATGTACAGTTTCCACAGACAGATGCTTCTCTCATGCAAGATGATGACTAGTTATCCTTGTCATATCCTTTTCAAGGATCAGGTGTTCCACTCGTTAAGTTTTCATGGGAATGATTGCAGTGGGCTCCAGGTCACCTCCGCCAGGAGTCACTTGAGGACATACAGCCTTCTTTAGAACGTTTACACCATTCGAATGTTTTACTGTGGCTAAGTGTCTCATCAACACACTGTGCTGGAAGCCTTCAGTTTTACACATGCATTCACCAAAATATTAATCACAAGTCCCGGTTTGACTTGAATGTCCCTCATAGTAGCAGTAGGAAGAATATTTTGTTCAGTTTGTAATTAACTGAGTAACAAAAGAGGTCATCAAAGCATCAAAGCATTCACTCGTCTTTCATACTGCTGAGAAAATAGTCCAGGCCTTTTTGAAGCTTTAACTTGATTACTATTTTTTGGCTTTTATCTTGCCTTATAAAATAGCATGTTCAGAATACAGCAGACTGAATGCCTAGTCTCTCTTTGAGCTCTAAGGTTCACATTTAAAGCCTGTATTTATTATTAATAAACATAAACCAGCTTAATGAATAGAGAACTGTCTTTGGAAGAACAGTAAGTGATTTGGAAGTTGATAAAAGAGAAAAGAAAACAATCAGAGTCCTCGCAGAAGCACTCATTTAATGCATCTTGAAATATTAAGAAACCACTGGTGTATTAACAACCAGACAGCAAACAACCGGTTAGCCAAAGAAAACAAGAGCACTTAATAACATAATCACTGACATTTAAAGAAACAATAGCCAGTGATGATGCCAATCTCCTTCACAGAGCAGGGTGATTGTTTCACAATTTACTATTAAAAGACGTAATTAAGAGCCAAAGTATAGACGCCATCCACAAAATCCAAAACACTAATAATCAGTATGAATTATAATGTTAACCTGGAGATCATAAAAGAAATACAAAAATGAGCAAGAAAAGTTGGAATCAAGATCAACCTCTACCAAAGTGATGGAAAGACCAAAGTGTAGAGAATGAAAGGATCTTCTCATGGCCCAAAACATACCAAGCTCTTCACTCAACCATGGTGGAGGGAA
Source organism: Clariallabes teugelsi (assembly GCA_030014215.1). NCBI lineage: Eukaryota > Metazoa > Chordata > Actinopteri > Siluriformes > Clariidae > Clariallabes > Clariallabes teugelsi. The sequence continues at coordinate 20,774,866 of JAQMYG010000006.1, forward strand.
TGTAATGGATTGGGCTGGAATGGTTGCTTCTGAAGCAGACTCACTAATCATTATTGATAACGTAACTCATGATGGTAGCAGCAAAAAAAAAAAATCCGAAATCTACAGAAATTCTATTCTGACAGCTGATTTACAGGTAAATGCATCCAATCTAATTGGGGGGAACTTCATCATTCAGCAAAACAATAATACTAAACAGACTGGCAACACAAGAAAAGGGAAAAAAGTGAAAAGGTTTTAGACTGTCCAAGTCATCACCAGACCTTTATTTTAAAGAAAAAGTTTATAGAGAAATTAAAGCAATCCATGCAGTGCAACTTACGTATATTATAAAACTTAAATTACAATTTTAAGTGCAGACTAAATATTACAAATTTCATAATAAATTCCAGTTGATCCAGCTGAGCTTGTATTTCACCTCCTAAAAAGGTGATTAAATGGAGAAACCGGCAAACCGAATAACAACTGAAAAATTATTATGTTTTTTAAAACATTGTTCGTTTATGTCACTTTAAGTATAAAAGAGAATGAATGTCCATAATGAAAATGAATGTTCATAATTAATTTTATATTTTATTACTACTTTTTATATTGCTGAGGACAATTTATATAATTTATTAGATATTTATAATTTATTTATAAAATTGAGTCTGCCCACAAAGATGTTATATGTATAACTGATTAAAACATCTAGGTGTAAATATCAAAAATTAAAACCCTGGTTAAAAAAATGTATTCTTACTTATGTCTCATATTATATTATATATAATTTTTAAACTTCAAACCCAAATGTCTTTGATGCACAGAAGAAGAAAAAATGCCTTTGCTGTTACAATATTTGTGGAAAAGACTGGGTTACTTTGGGTTGCATGACAAATTACAGTATATATTCCTGAAACATGTTTTACCCACAGTCTCGTGATGATTCCTGAAACATGTTTTACCCACAGTCTCGTGATGATTCCCCTTCCTGTTCTGTGTTATGCTTTACTTCTTAGTTTATCCATTTTTTTTTTAGCTTTCACTATACTGTAATAATTTTTTAAGTCACTTTAAGTAAAGAGAATGTAGCATATTTGAACAAACAGTTTATTTAGATGTACATAATTAAAAACAATTAATTTGGTATTTTATTACTAGTATTATATTGCTCCCACTGAGGATAATTTATATAATACATATATTTTTCAATACAACTAAATAATCATTAAAAATGTATTTACATGTGGGTGGGAATGGAACTGACATCAATAGAAAAATGTTAACTTGTGCAATAGGAAAAAAAGGGGAATCCATACACACTATGATCATTCAATTACAAGATCCAACAAGCCCAGCCAACAGGGGAATTATGCATGAGAATAAATCCATCATAGGGTACACAAGCAAACACTCTCACACACTACGTAGGATTTGGAAATGCCAGTTAGTCTAATGTGTATTTCTTTTGTCTTTTGACCCAGGACTGTCCCACCAGGCATAAGGAGAAGGGAAAACTCCACATATACAGACCAGAGGAAGAAATCGAACCTTTAACCCTGACCCTTACCCACTATGAAACTGTGGCACACAATAAAAATACCTTAACTATAAAATACATTAAATAGTTAAGCATCTCCATTTCTATTTGATTGTCTTTAATGGTATGACAAACAGTTTGTCTGCGGCTCTTTTGTCAATGTAACTTCTACACATGCAAACAAGGTTAAGGATCAAATTACAAAATACAGTACTTGCAGGTTTTAGAATACCTGAATAGTAAATCCTATAATAATGTACATTGTTCGTGCTGTACCTATTACAGTTGATGGCTTCTTTCATAAATAAATCTCAGTTCAACATGCAGGAATAAAAGCCACTTTGTCTTGCACTGGGAATGTAGTCCCAATGAATATTTTTCTTTGCAACTTTTGTTAAGTTTTGTGATTACCATGAGCATGAGCTAAATGTTGGCAACGAAGCAACATGCAGCCTTCTTATCTTTTGATCTGGCTGCAGTGACCCTATTGGTATTTGACAGCAGAAAGAGCATTTGTAGCATAAATGAGTCTGGCCTATTATAAAACATCTAAAAGCTTACATTTTATAGCATTCCTATTGGGGAAAGTCAGAGCCTCACTTTCACATTGACATGGCTACAGTAGATGACTGGATCTCCAAAAATGGCAAGTCTTGGAGGATGTGGCCGGTATGCAGAGGTTAGTATTGTACATGGTAATGGTGGTTCAAGGAAGGACAACCAGTAATCCGGTTACAGGGTAATGAGTGCGAAAGGCTCGTTAATATTTCTTGTCTGATCCAACAGAAAAGCTCATGTAGTACAAATTGCTGAAAAGGTAATGGTGGCACTGATAAGAAGAAATCATAACAGTGCATCACTGTTTGTTACATATGGGGTTGCATAGTTGCAGACCAGTCAGGGTGGCCATGCTGACCTGTGCCCACTGATGAAAGCACGTACTGTGGTATGTGAGCATCAGAACTGGACCATGGAATGGAAGCAATGGAAGAAGTTTTCTTGACTTTCACATGGACGTTGCTTTGACAGATACCACCAACACATTCAAAGATTCAAGATTCAAAGATTCAAAGAACTTTATTAATCCCAGAGAGAAATTGTTGTGAACAATCAAACTCTTTCATGGAAACAGTATTTCTTAATGCCAGTGAACTCTTTTATTTGGATTAACACGCCATGCCACCCTGAAAAGCTTCGGAAATGGTTTGAGGAACATGATAAAGTGTTTAAAGAGTTTCACTGTTGTAAAGCGAGTGTGGTTAGGAAGTCCCTAAGTACTGAGGGGGAAATGTTACTGTAGATAATTGGAAGCAGTGTGTGTGTGTGTGTGTGTGTGTGTGATCAGTAATTAGATGAAAAATGAAAAAGGTGGTAACTGATGTGTTTTCAGTGACTGTGAGTGTAGGCTGTTTTGGGAACTGCAGTTTAACACTGATTCTGTTGTAAATAATTATTATTCTCTGTTCATATTGCAACGAGTGTTTCTGTTACATGTCTGCCCTGTGTTAATGTTTATGAACAGCGTGAGATTCCCAAGAAGAAAAACACTGATTTTTACAAGATCAAAAACATTTTGTCCTGGGCCTAAACATTATAAATGGCTTGTTTGCAGAATAAGTTTTGTTTACAGTAAATCAGAAGACCAAAGTTCAAAGTCAGCAAAAATATTTTAAACTAGAAAGTGTGCAAAACTACTTCTGTGATGCAGATCAGTGCTTTCTGTTGAAATTTGAAACTACCTATTAAACCTCTTAATAAACCCAAATAGCTTAATTAACTCAGAAATAATCAAAGCTTCAGAGAATCTAAAAAAAATTTGTTTAAAAAAATTATTATAAGTGGATGCACAAAAGCATGATGATATTCATCTGTTTTCCATCAAACAATTTGAATTTGTAACATTTGTGGTTCCAAGAGACAACAAATATCAGATGTCTGACTAGCAGCATCATGCGCTTTAGAGACTTTCCACTAGTTAGCTCTACCTGTTTGAAGAGCGATCATAAATCGCTAATGAACTAAATTGTTCATAAATCTAAATATTCTACATTGTGTGTGATCTAGAAGAGATTCAAAACAATTGTCCCACAGCTCCAGCTTTGTGCTCATAATCATGAATATGATTTAAGGATGTGTTTGCAATGTGAAAAACATAAAATAAATGTTCTTGTTACAGTACAAGCAAAATCTCATCACAATAGAATGATAAACACCCAACCATTTGTGAATTCTGCACGTTTATTAACATGTTCATATTTACAATTTAAAACAAAAGAACAAAATACAACATAACTCACAATATAGTTGAATACACAAAATATAAAAGTATACAAAATACGATATAAAAATTTATTCAGTGCCCTCTACCAACCACCATGTATTATTATTATTATTATTATTATTATAATAAATCTCAGGTATTTTTTATCATTGCTCTGTCAAAAAGTAGTGTGCAGGTATTTTGTCCATCCAAGGTACAACAGCTGTCCTTGAGGATTATAAAGCTTTATATATTTTTCTATAAATATTTGTTCATAATAGTAAGTATCGGTACACACAAAATGATTTTGAGGGTGTTGCACTAGTAAAACTTTGTTTGTAGAGTATGGTACCTGTTCTTTCTCAGAAGGTAAATAAGTTGTAAGAAATATAAAGCGGCTGTTAAAATCCACCAATATTTACAAACAGATGCCACAAACCTCAGAACATGAGTCAGTTCACACCAATCTGTTAAACGTTTAAAAGCAATTTGCATCACACAGTGATAAGTAACTCCAAATTTCACTGAAACCAGAAACCAAGAGTTAGAAAAAGAAAGAAAGAAAGAAAAGAAAGAAGAAATCTACTACATACATAGGATTCTATTTTACTGTACTCTCATCCCTCTTGCCTTTCTGACTCTAGCACAGTGCCTCATCCATGTATTAGGATTATATTATGTTGGCTTCTGTGATCGTTTTGCGAGAACATAGTGCTAAAATCGATGCATTATATTTTATAAAGAGAACACCAACCACTGTGGCAAGACATAATATGACAATAACAGCCACGGCAACTGCATTTGAACGACCACTTTCGCCGGTTTGACTTTCTGCGAAATACAAAAGCCATTGTGTTATTTAAGGTCTACATCATTTGCATGCAATATGTTTGTTGAACAAAATCAGCATAAAGTACCTGGATTGTCTTTGAGACTGTCTGTGGGATCAACTGGTGGTATGTCAGATGGCACTGTCAGAATATTATAAAATAAAATTATATGAAATGTAAAAATGTGCATTGGAGTCATACATAAGAGGTATACAGGAATCCTATATCTAATTGAACAACTAAAGAAAAGTACCTATGGTGACGTTGAATGTTGTGCTGTCTTGTCCAGTTGCCATTTGCACCCAAAATTTAAAAGTGCCCTGTTTCCATGTTTCATTTTCAATTGTGCAATTAAATGTATGTCTTTTGCCTTCTGTAGTCATACGTTTTATTTCCTTGCATCTTAAGTCAGCATTATCTGTATTTTTCCAGGCATAATTTTTTGCAGAACATCCATTATTTGCAAAACATGTAACATTGCAGGTTAGAGTTAATGGTTTTCCTTCAATCCAATATTGATTTGGACAATTTATTGAGATTTTTGTCTGGTCTGTAAAAAAGGTAAACAATAATAGTTTCACACACAATGCACAAGATGCACATTTGGTGTTAAAGCATACAAGTATGGCTTAGTAGTAAACTTTAATCTGATTAAGCATTCTTTTTTACTCACCTCCGTAGGCTGTTGTGATAAGCAGGACTTGAATCAGGATACAGAGAAAAATACATCCTCGAGCCATGATTTCTGTCCTAGAACAACACAATATATTTTCTATCACATTATAATCTAAATAGTGACAGCGTGTGCATGTGTTCATGCTGTCATGCATAAATATTATTATTATTAGTGCACTGTCCGGAACTAAACTCCGAAGCGTCTAAGTAGACTTTGTATAACACATGAGTTTTTTTTTTTTTTTTTTTTACTGTATATTCAGAATAACTTATTGTTAGACAAATAAATGCAGTTTATAGCAGATCAGATAAGAAAAGAAAATCTGTCTAGCCAACGCAGCATCAACACATACCGTAGAAAGGAATAAATACACGCAGACATGGTGTTTAACTGATCTCGGATATTAACAGGTGATCCAAATATAAATAAATAAATAAATAAGACACTCGTAGAACCTCTGCAGATTATAAACCTTAACGTTACTCTCAGGGGCGGACTGGGACTAAAAAGTGGCCCTGGACTTCCTGGCCCACAGCAGCCCACATCATAATACATTGGCTCAT
>JAQMYG010000006.1:20818923-20840252 GCA_030014215.1 Clariallabes teugelsi
ACTTTGCAAAGAGGATGGAAATGGCAGTAGTAAATACTTTCTTCCAGAAGAGGCAGGAACATAGGGTGACATATACGAGCGGAGGCAGAAGCACTCGGATGGACTACATCTTGTGTCGACATTGTAATCTGAAGGAGATCATTGAATACAAAGTATTGGTAGGGGAAAGTGGACAGACAACACAGGATGGTGGTGTGTAAAATGACCCAGGTGGTGAGGAAGGTGAAGAGGACAAAGGCATAACGGAGAACAAAGTGGTGGAAGTTGAAAAAGGAAAAATGTTGTTTTTTCAGGCAGTGGGTTGTCAGGAGGTGCTTCCAGTTGACTGGACAACTACAGCTAAGGTGATCAGGGAGACAGGTAGGAGAGTACTGTACTTGGTGTATCATCAGGAAAGGGAAAAGTGGACAAGGAGACTTGGTGGTGGATTGAGGAAGTCCAGGAATGTATACAGGGAAAGAGGCTAGCTAAGAAGAAGTGGGACACAGAGAGGACTGAAGAGAGTAGACAGGAATACATTGCCACACACAGGCATCGTCATTGCCACACACAGGCATCAGTTCATATTTGAGCTTGATTTTACATTATTCCAATAAATAAACTGTATAGGAACATTAAATACATGTGATATTATAGTTTAGATTTATAGGTGACCCACCTATATTTTTGGGCAGTGTACTGAAACCTTTGGAAACAGCATCAGCATCAGCAACAACAAAAACAACAACAAACAATAATAACAATAACAACAACAACAACAACAACAACAACAATAATAATAACAATAATAGCAGTGATCCGAAACATTCACATTGCTCTAAAAGGAGCTAATATTGCCTTTGGCTTCCAGAACCATGACAAGAATTTTGCTTTAGGATACCTAATTGGTCCTGGTTGTCTGATAAATCTCTGCCCTTCCTCATTCAAGTGATGAAAAACTGGTTAGCTGCTTGCATGCAATATGCAGTATGGGTTGGAAAGCACATGCCACTTTCCACTTTGGTGTCTCCCAGTCCAAAAGTAGGTCAGCTGTTATGTAATCATTGGCAGAAATTTTTGTCTGCTGTGTTAATAGGAACAAAGTGCTCTTTAGAGAGAGAGAGAGAGAGAGAGAGAGAGAGAGCGCTACCAGTAACCCTTTATTATACTGTATATAATAAAAAAATATATATGTATATTTCTTCTGTTAACCACACTGCCCCATGTTTACAGTCAACGCTTTTAAAGTTCATTTGTGTATCAATGAAGAACCATGTAGAATGTTCAGAGTGGGAACAAAAAAATAAATGGGTCTGATTCTCTATACTGACATTTTGCTACCACATCTAGGCTGGTCTTTCCATACGCCTAACCCCAGCACACACTGTGGACAAAAGCGCAACCTACCACAATTGCCATAAAAACATGGTCTGATGAACATCTGCAGGACGACTTTGAGAGGACTAATAGGGACATTTCCAAAAACAAAGACTTGTCCTGGCATCTCCATCAGTCTCCAATAATCACATCAGTTACAAGCACCACATACTCACACTTTATGTGAAGTGTGTGGTCAAAGCAATGATCTAAAGGAAAGCTGCTGGCCTTCATAGTGTGACAGGAAGGGTGCTGAAGGAGCGTGCAAAACAGCTCTCTGTGGTCTTGAATATCCTGCATACCATCATAGTCTGCCACTATTATTCCTCTACTGAAAAAGAATGTTGCCTGCATCAGTCGTACTGTAACATGCTTTGAGAGGCTGGTCATGCAGCACATCAAAGTCAGTCTCCCATCTTCCACTGATCCCAGGCTGCCTACAAAGCAAATAGATCTACATATGCCACTACCACTCATACTGCATTAACCCTTGGGGGGGGAAAGCTTGCTAAATTATACAGTTCACATGTGCAAGTCCAATATCTCAGAAACTTAAAATTCTCAATCAACCAGTACTACCTATCTGTTGACCTCAAATGTAAATCAACCCTAGACAAAAGACAACAATGTCTTTACTGAACCCTGGGAACTGTCAGGACTCACACCAAATCTTCATTTAATTTATCCTGTCATAGAGTGACCCAAAAAGCAGTGTGTTCTGTGCTCTTAATTCGTAGAATTAAGTCACACTTTTCTAACAAAAAAAAAAAAAAACTTTAGGCACACTTTAAAGGGTCTAAAATGTACAAATTCCTTGAAAATATGTCACAACTTTTGCAAAAAAAAAAAAAAGGAACAGTTTGTATCTTTCACAAATACTTGGTTTGTGTAAATATCATGCTTTCTTTTTTTTGACTTCATGGGGGATGTTGCAGTACTGCCACCTACTGGACTGGCATGTAGAGTAGAAGCTTGGCAGGAAAAAAAGATCATCTTTTTGTATGATCTTTTGAACAATTTGAACAATTAACAGCACAAACAAATTCAGCAATTCGGGAACACCAATTAACCTACTCTTTGGAGGGAAACCCACCTATCACGGGAAGAACATGCACACAGACCCGAGGCAGGAATCGAACCCTTAGCAAAAGTGCTAACCACTAAGCCACCATGCCATCAAATCACAATGCCCCAAAAACTTGACAGTCTACCTTTGATTCACTGTTTTAATTAAGCTCAGCATTTTCTCTCTATGTTGCATGGCATTTTTTAAGTGATTCAGTTAACAGTCTCAGTTAAGTTTGTTCCTGTTATGCTAGTGGTGTGTTTTGCTTAATATTAGTTTTGCTCCAGCGCACCTGCTTTTCTCCCGCCATGAGTTTTGTCAAACACAGTACATCATCTCAGCATATTTTGAAATGTAAAGCTGTGTTCATGCTAGTGAGAGGTGGGTAAACGCAGAGGTGGGTAAATTATATTTCAGAAATACATGTGTTTATCCCCCAGTACACCCCTGGTTTAAATGTAACAAAAATCTTAATCTAAAATCAAATAAATAAATGAACTATATTTAATTAAATACAAAGAGCTACATAAATAATCAAAACCAAAATCAATTCAAAAGAGTCATGTGCCCAGATGGTGGTGACCATCATTTAAGAATTCAATAATCTGTCTATTGCTCTGGAAAAGAAACAGTTCCTCATTCTATTTGTTCTTGTGCTGATGATTTTCAACCCGCCTTAGGGAAGATTTTTAAACAGACAGTTTCCAGGGAGTGTGGGGTCCCCACCAATGCACAGTGCACGTTTATGTAATCAGCTTGAGTACCTTTCATCCAAGTTAGGCGGTGGGGAGCTGATGATTACCTCTACTATCGTATCTATATGCTACTGTAAATGCAAATCACATAATTATCTCAGATGATATAATCGCTTCAAATACACCACAGTGATGTGAAGCATCTGAAGCGATATCATCACCTGCAATTACAGCACGGTTACATGAGCTTCCAGGAACTTGAAATGGGTCACTCTTTCCACCTCTTCCCCATCAAAGCAGAGTCCTGTGTGTTTGTCCTGGGTTTGTTTTGATGTTTTGCCCATTATGATTTCATTTGTTTTCTTTTTCTTAAAGTTCATTTCCTTTGCAATGTCCAGTTAACAGTGAGTGTACTTCCTCTTTGTAAGCAATGTCATCATTGTTTGACCCACTGAGGTGATATTATCTGTAGATTTGACTACAGTGATTAAACTGTGTGTGGCAGTTGTAGTAATTTAACCACAAAATATTAAACACGAATTGTGTACCTATACGGGTAATGTTTAATTTGCAATATTGTATATGTAAGGGACAATATTGGAAATGTATCACTGCACCCAATAAAGGGCCTGCTGACTTAAAACTGTGTGCTGGGCCACCAAGGCCTCAGTATGACCCTACAGAGCAGATACATCTGAAATGGGAGCGCATGGGCAAGATGTCCAATTAAGTGAGTTATGTTTCCTTTAGCCATAAGATAAACATGTATGGGAGCAGTGTGTCTTATGGGAAACAGAACACATACAGTATATGGGAGTATTGTGCTGGTGGGAAAAGGATGTTGAAGAAGTGTCATGTAACCGTATATACAGTAAGCATGCATTTTAGAAGGGACGGGAGCTTTTCCTCGGCAGAGAAACTGCTCGGCTATTGGCCTCAACACCCTTGGTCTCCGAAGTGATCTTTGCATCTTTGGTTAATCGTCACTGAACTAGCTATAACACGGTACAGTCCCTTCTACAAATAGTACAGAAAAGAACTTTGGAAACAACCCTGGGGGACACTGTGCTTGAGAGTGGTGGTGAAGGAAATATGCTTCCCCAGCCTCACACTCTGTGCTGTGTTGGATAAGAAACATACAGTATGCGCAGAGAGGTCTTTAGATCAAGTGTCTTCAGTTTCCTACTCGATAGAATTAAAAGATAAATTACAGTCCACAAACAGTATCCTGATGTAGGTGTAATGATCTTCCAGGTAAGTGAGAGTTGTAAGAAGTGCTAGTGCAAGCATGGCATCTGTGGAAATGTCGGCTTTGTAAATGAACTAGTATTGGTCCAGGTCCAGTGGATGCATGCCTTGGTGTGATTTAGCACAAGTCCTTCAAAGCATTTCATAATTACTGGCCTTAAACGAGTGGGTGGCAGCTGTTCAAAGTTGTGACTGCTGATTATGACTTATGTGTAGGTGTGATGATGGCAGTTTTGATGCAGACAGGTAGCCATGCACATATTAAAGTTTCAGATATTTCCCACCTGGTGTCCTAGTGCACATTCTACACCCTGTCTTGTCTAAGTCTGCACTGTCTTGATCTGATGTCTGGCCCTTCTAATGAGAAGTTTGTATGCTTGGATATGAGCTGGAAAAGTCCTTAAGCCTTTTAGGATCTTTATATATACCTGGTTGTAATCCTTAGTTTTAAATCGCCAAGCATGTTGATGAGTGATTGTGTGTTGGCGAGGAAGAGGCTAGGCAGAGCAAGTTTGTACATAGCTGCTGTTCACTGACTTGGAAAATGGCTTGCTTCTCATTGAGGTTTTGTCTTTTTTTGTGCTCCTCCTGACAAATAATTTCCTCCAGGATAGAATTAAAAATCAACACTGCTGTCTCTTAATTCCAAGATCGCTGTTGAAGTATAATTCAAATATAGCACTATTGGGCTTTAAGCTGAATTGTGTTGGAAAGCACTGGGCTGCTGTGTCTCTCTCTGTGATTCTATATTGTTCACCAGCCAAGTATAACATAAGTTTACCTTTAACTATTTTTAAAAAAATCTATATATAATTTTTAATCATGACAATTCCTAGCTTTGAATATATATATATATATTTAAGATATGGCAGGGCAGCTTGGTGTAAGTGTTGGACTACTCCAAAGAACAACAACAACAACAAAAAACTAATAATAACTAAGAAAAAACCCTGGTTAAATTTTACACCCCATCCTGGTAGTTCACAAGTTACATATAAAAATAGATCCTGTGTCTAGTCTAAGGCAGAGCATAATTTATTAGCACTGAAAACATGCTACAACATCACAAACCACCAATCATTTACAGCACAGCTTTATTGACAGCAGGGTAGTTGCATTCATGATAAATGAAAACAACAACAACAACAACAACCTTGGAGTGATAAATAACTTTGAATGATGATTGGGTTCCACTATTTCTGTAATCATAGCAAACACGAAATATTCAGTTAATATCATCGGCTGTGTCATTTTGACATGAGCAACTGCAGTGTAATTGTCATAAGCCTTTCTGATCCAGATCCAGCAGGGTTTGAAGAATAGGACTTCATACTAAATATTGATTGTTTTATAGCAATTTTATTATATAAATATAACAAATTATTGTTATTATCTTGGTTATCATTATCCAAAAAAAAAAAAAAAAAGAATGTCATTAGCACATTCAGTTTCACTTTTTTTTTTTTTTGTAAGCTCATATAAAGTCATAAGCTAGATGCTGATGAAAAATATGATAGTGTGCAATGAGTGTTACGTTATATTGTTTTTACTATTTGAGGGTGAGGGAGATCCTCAAAAGGTCTTTTTTTTGCAATTACATGACCGTTAACTACCATAATGGTCTGTATGCTGCTTTACTGACAGTGTGAAAAATGAGTTCTGCCAAATAAGTAGGAAGATTACATTTAGATCTGGAACTAAAATAATAAAAATGTAAATTTGCAGAACAATCCCTGTTATCTGTTCTCACCCAAATGAGGATGGGTTCTCTGTTGAGTCTGGTTCCTCTCAAGTTTTCTTCCTATTGCCATCTCAGGGAGTTTTTCCTTGCCACTGTCGCCATCGTACTCAGCTTGCTCATCAGGGACAATCTTATCATTTTGATTCATACACATTTGTCCAATGAGGTCTGAAGTCCTCATTGTTTATCAAGATACCAACGACATGAAGAGGTCTGAAAGCGGTATTACTATCAGCAAAAATGTCATGGATGGTCCTTCAGCCAAAACAAAATCACATATGAGAGCAAAGAGTTCAGCAGCCTCTGCAAACTGAGAGCACACCAACATTATGAAAGCTTTCATTCACAGAAAAGGTGATTGCATATGTCATAGGCAGTGGGGTGAGATCTATAATATAAATGTCTAGGACAGTTAAACATGCAATTAAACAAAAATCATGGGGTACACAAAAGACAAAAGTTCAGATATCATTATTCCAAATAGCACCTTCAGCATGTTGCTTAAATATTTTACAAATGTCTATACTTTATGGCTATTTTCAGCTAAAAATCTAAGCAAAGCATCTTAAGTATCTTAAGTACAGGATTATCAATTTTGACCAGCTTAATAACAAATATTGTACTCAATATTAAACCAGCAATGTGCTGCCTGTAAGTTTTAATGTTGCAAAAATTTTGGGTGAAACAGCTTGACATTCCTCTGATAGTTATCTTTGGGTCAAAATAAAAATAGCATAGTTTACTTATATAAGAAATTGCTGCATTGAAGAAATAAAGATACAGTAGCTCTATTTACAAGCAGAGAGTCAACGATTTTGTGTCTTTGTAAAAGAAATTAGTGAGACCAGACAGGAAAAGACACTGTGTATTTATGGGGATGCCCCTCCCTATCTCAAAGAACTTATTTCCTCACATACGTCTACACGCAACCTCCGCTCTGTATCAGTACATCTTTTGAAAACTCCTAAGAATAAACTTCATACCATGGGAGATCAAGCTTTTTGCTCAGCTGCACCTAGACTGTGGAATGCTCTCCCTGAGTATCTGAGGACGCCACAGACTGTTGATGCTTTTAAATCTGGTCTTAAAACTTATCTTTTGATCAGAGCTTTCGGGTCGAATTAATTTTGTAGCACTTTGAGATTTGTTTCAAATATAAACTGCATTATAAATTAAATGTATTATTATTATTATTATTATTAAAAGACACTCACCCAAAACCTTGTTTTCCATTACATGTGTTTTCTATATTCAAGTGTTATTAATGCTCTCTATTGAAAATAAACACTCTATAAATACTCTAGTGCAAAATAAATACACTAATAACAGTAAATAAAACAAAAAAAGATTGATTAAATTGAACCAGAAGCATCCCTAATTTAGTTATATTTAATAAAACAAGTAAATCTATATATTTTTTTACTCTGCTAGGAAATTATGCAAAACATTGTTGTAGCTTGTTAATGGCTAAAACTAGCTCAACATTAGTTAAGCCTTTATTTGTCACATATACATTGCTGCACAGTGAAATTCCTTCTTCACATATCCCAACATAGCTGGGGCCAGAGCCAGCCCCCCTGGAGCAGATAGGGCCTTGCTCAACGGCCCAGCAATGGCAACCTGGTGGAGCTGGGGCTTGAACCGCCAACCTTCCACTTACTGTAGTAACTCAGTGCTTTAACCCTCTGAGCCACCACTGCCCCATAAAAAGACCCTCAAAACTGCCACAGCTGACTATCTTTCAAGTCATCCAGGGGTATTGGGTAAAGTTTTCAACCAGGAAATGATCGTGCCTCGGGTTAACCTTATAAGGTATGACATTGCCTCTGTGAAAGAATGTTGGTGGGATATCCTACTTAAAATAAGATTTTTTTTTCTCTAATCCAAAAAGTCCCTCTATGGATAAGATTTGTTTATCTAATGCATTCCATGGATGCTCTGTCAGATTGACATCTGGGGAATTTGGAGGCCGCCTCAACAACCTTGAACTGTTTGTCTGCTAAGCCCCTTAAGCAGGTGGTTGTGAGACACTGTGTTCTGATACTTTTCTATCATGGCCAGCGTTAATGTTTTTCTGCAATTCATTTAACATTAGATTTCCTGTGGAATAAGGCCAGACAGACTAGCATTTGAACCCCACAGCCAAAGTTAAGCCTTAGGTGCCAATGACCTTGTTAAGAATTTATTGGTACTGTATACTGTATGATTGATAATCAATGTTGTTCCATTCACCTGGCAGTGGTGTTAATGTTATGACTGATCGGTGCAACAATAAGCAAGATAGGACAGTTTGTAGCCTGGACGAGCTTTACCTATTATTAAGCAAATCAAAGCTTTCTTTTTCAGCATTTTTTCCCCCCTGTGATGGCTGTGGTTAGTAGTGCTTGGTAGCCATGTTTGTAGGCCATGTGGTGTTTTGGGAACTGTAGTTTGATACTGATTCTGGCATCGACACAACAGTGGTTAATATTTACAGTAAGTATATGTTTTCTGTTTATATTTAACAAGTGCTTTATATGGGAGATTGTCTGCCCTTGTTGTTAATGTTTATATGTAGTGGGTGAGATTTCCAAGAACAAAGAAGGAAATCTGCGATCATCAGTTCAAGTTCAAACTCTTGATGATTATCATAAAAGAAAGTGTCTAGGACTAACCTGTTCTGTGTAGCAGGCCAGTGGTTTGAGTTTTGAAGCCACATATTAAACCTCTTACCAAAGCTAAATAATATATAACCTCTCAGATATCACGAATGCTCCAGAGAATTCAAAACAACATATGTTAAAAAAGTCTGTAAGTAAGTAGAGTAAACAATACAATGGTCCGATTTGTCATTTCCTTCCAAAAGACTTGAATTTGGCCAAGAAAAGTACAATTTGTTTAAGTATAACAAAAAATTCAGTTGCCTGTATGAAATCAGCATGGGCAGTTAAATATTTAATAATTGTCCAGTAGTTAGCTCTATCTGTCTGAAGCAGAAGGATAATGACATCCAGTGTATCTTTTATCCATGGTTTTTAATATTGACATAAAATTTTAACATAGCATTCTGTGTGGTCTAGAAAAGATGTTAAATAGTTAACATATTTCTTTGAATTAAACCCACCAATAAAAATATCTGTCACTGCTGTTTTGCATAAGATTAACTTCTTGCTTCCTCTGTGACAAACCACAAACATTTTTGCGGTAGATAAAACACTGACGATAAACTTCCTCCCTTAACTAGTGTGAGCTCTCAGTTCCAGTCATGTGCTGATGGTCATGACTATGTTCACCAGTGTTGATTTTAGGTGGATTTGTTTGGCAATGCTTTAGTAATATCATTAAAAATTTTGTTATTGGCTGAAAAAAAATTCTCTTCGCAATGAAATGATTTCAGATGAGAACACGCAATATTTTAATGTGAATTATGTACAATTCATATAATGATCATATTCACAGTTGAAATCAAAACAACAGAATCACAATATAGAAGAATACATTATATATGTACAAAGTGTATTTAGTTTATGTAGTTTATTGGGTAAATAGATGTTAGGTTACAATTTAAAACTACTCTACATGTTTTATCTGCTCCAATGTACAACCGAACATAATAAACCCACCTAAATTATATTCATATTTTATATTTCTTTTTGTTTATACTAGAAAACAATTTGCAGTCTGAAAACAATTTGATGTCACACAGTGATAAGGTACAGGTTAAAATTTCACAGAAACCAGTAATAAAGAATTCAAAAAAGAAAGGTGAAAAAAGACTTCTGCTACATATCTGGGATTGCACACTTTCTGCCTGATATTTTTCTGCTCCTCTGTTGTGCAAAAACTGACGTAAAACAATTGACTCAATTGTTTTTCTGAGCCTGGCAGAGTGTTACAACTGCTGTATTCATTGTGAGTATATTATGTCAGTAGGGTAATTTATGAGAAGATTTTCTGAAATTGGCATATTATTTTTTAAGAAAAGTGTAACCATGATGCCTATTACAACAAAAAACATGATCATTACAGCCACAACAACAGTAGCTGACCGACCATCCGTTGGTTTTTCTGTAAAAAGATAAAAGCCATTGTGTTATTTAAAGCCCACATCACATTACATCACCCACAGCAAAGAAAAGCAGCAAAGCAATATATTAATTGAACATCATTAAAAACTAAAGTAAAATACCTGAAGTAATAGGTGGAGGATCTTGTTGGGATTTGTCTCTGTGATAAACAGTAAGAGGAACTGTAAGAAAAATAAATAAAACAAAAATTACCAATATGCTCTGCAGTCATACACAAGAGGCTTATATTTTATGGAATAGCCAAAGAAAAGTACCTATGGTCTTTTTGTGTTATTTAAAGCCCACATCACATTACATCACTCACAGCAAAGAAAAGCAGCAAAGCAATATATTAATTGAACATCATTAAAAACTAAAGTAAAATACCTGAAGTAATAGGTAGAGGATCTTGTTGGGATTTGTCTGTCTGATAACCAGTAAGAGGAACTGTAAGAAAAATATATAAAACAAAAATTACCAATGTGCTCTGCAGTCATACACAAGAGGTTTATATTTTATGGAATAGCCAAAGAAAAGTACCTATGGTCACATTAAAATTTGTTGAATTATATCCAATTGTCGTTTGTATCCAAAATCTGAATGTTCCGTTGTGTTCCTTTGATGCATTAAAAAGTGTGTAACTGAAATAAAAAATGCTGCCCCTAGTAGACTCTGTAGGCTTTGGTTCAATGCTGCAAAAGTAAACATCATTTGTTTTGTTCCATTTGCATTTTCTAGGGGTACATTTCTCACATGTAACACTGCAGTTCAAAAACAGTGTTTCTCCCACAGTCACTTTTTGATTTGGACAGTTTAGTGCAATTTCTGTCGATTCTATAAAAAAAAATAAAAAAATAAAAAAAATTGAAATAGTTTCATACACAATGCGGCACAGACATTGCTTATTATTAAAGTTTGTGTTTGTGCATGTTGCACACTAGCAAAACATTACACTGATTAAGATTTACTTACGTCCATAGACTGTTGTGATAAGCAGGCCTGGAATCAGGACACAGCGAATAAAACATGTTCCAGCCATGACCTCTGTCCTAGAACAACAAAATATATTTCCTATCAGATAACCACCCAAATTGTGGTAGTGTGTACATGACATTATGTTATGCATGAGGATTTTTATTAATGCACTGTCCGGAACTCCAAAATGGACTTTGTATAACACATTAGTTACATTTTAACTGCTGTATGTATTTAAATTCAAGATAAGATATCCATGTTACAATACGCAATAGGCCTGGTTAGTAAAGGCTGCCTCATGGTGTTTTATTGAGCGTAAGATAGTTTTAGCTGCAATAGAAATTTGGGCTCTCAAAATTTCTTATTTCATAAAAAAAGAAAAGATCAGTCTAACGTCGGTCAACTGACAGTTGATTTCTAATATTAACAAATACCCTTAATGTAAATAAAAACTTATCACAGAATTTTTTTCTACACCAAATATTACTCTGCTTATAAATGTGCCAAAAAACATTGTAATCAATGTACAAAATAATGGCCAATAATCAGCACTGCGATAACAAAAACACCCTGCGACATTAACTTAAAGGTGAGTATAGTTTTAGGGCAACCTGACTTCTGCATGTACTGATTAGCTCTAGCTCTAGATTATCTATTAGACATGCACCAGTTCAGCCTGAGCACATCATGGCAAAAAAGTGCACTGAACTGTAGCCTGTAAACTATAAATCTTCGAGATACTTACAGCTCCGGGGTGTTGCTGCTACTTATCCTAGAGAGAGTACTCAGCAATGACTAATTTTCCTCTAAAGTTCTAGATATCGTGTGAAGAGCTCTCCGGCTTTCACTTTCAAAATGAGTCGCTTGGGGTGGTGTTTGGTTACAGTCCAACATCAAACCTGTTTAGAGCATAAACAGAAAAGGTGCGCGCGTGTGTGTGTGTACAACAGAGATTCAGAGTAAAAACACCTGCTCTCCCACAGGATCTATGCTCCTCCCACCCCACCTACTTTCAACCAATCATCCTTAAGCAATTTCAGGCTACAGGTGCATGAGCACCCCCTAATTATGAGTTAATGATGGACCCCGCTTAGGGGAAAGGAAAGCAAGAGAATGAAGAAGTAAGTCTCATAAAAAGGGAACAATTCTTTTGTCTGAAGAAGTGAAAACAAAACAAATATGATGAAACTTCTTCCACTTCTGAGGTGCCAAAAACCACTAATGCAGCAAATATGCTCAACCGTCAATTTTGCTCATTAACTTTAATATATATAAAATTGAGGTGCATATGAGTAGATTACAACAACCAACTTGAACTCTTTTCTTTCCCCCAAACTACTTGTTTGGAAAAATAGGCAAACTAGCAGGAAAATAGGCAAATAGCTAACAGGGACAGAAAAGAATGCAATACATGCAGATTAGGCTAATTGGCATTCTCAAAATTGCCTGTAGTTTGGGTGTGTGTGTGAGTGCAGGCTTGCGATGGATTGGGTGTGCCCCTGGTGTACCCCGGCTGTCCAGAGTTTACCCCGCTTTGTGCTTAAAGTCTCCTAGAATGGGTAGGCTCCAGACCCCCCAACTGTGTAACTGCAACAGAGCTGGACCTTCAGCCGCAGAATAGCTGTGCTGATAATTAGCATAACAGCACTTCCTCTTATGTGATATTACTTAATTGAAGCATAAAAACCAACTTAAGGCATGAATCAGTGAGAAACATTTGCAGCTGATAACAGATGGTGAGGCCAGTGATTAGTATATTGTGATGCTGAATGCTGAGAGGTTGGAAGAGATGAAAGGGGAAATGAGTTCGCTGCTGAGGTTGCTACATAAACAATAACTTTTAAATTGTATCTTTAGGGACTTTAAAGCCTGTCACAGTAAAACATTTGCTGCATTTCTTTAATTTATTATAAAGAAATTAGGACTTTATTTAATCTTCATAATTTGATATGAAGTAATGCGGGGTGGTTTAAGACATTTACTGTATACAGTACTATTTAACAAAAAAGAACTACTGTATTTATATGCATCTCAGTTTTGAATTAAGACCGTAAGGGCCTTAATAATTAACTATCCCAGCTTATGGCCCAGTCTACAGTTCCAATACAATACTTAATGCATACTAAGCTTAATGCGCAAGAATGATTTAATAACTTCATTGAGACTAACAGGAAATGTGGCTCATGTGAAAGTTGCTATATAGACGGTTTTACTTCAGTCCCTGAAGCAGTTACTTTTAAAAGTACAATTTATCAGATCGGTACACAAAAATGTCACATATAATTTTATTCTAGCTGTTATTTACAAAGCATATCTGCTCAAACAGAATTGTTTCACTGTCATAGCAATGTAAAAAAACATGAGCTGTTTGATTTTGATGGGCAAGAATGTAGCTGGAGGTGGTGTAGGGTGTAAGGATTAAGGAAATACATACACACTATGTGTCTGAGCATAATGCACAATAGCACAATGCCTTTATCATATTTCCAACTCATGTAAAACATAATACACACAGTTCTGTCAAATCGCAGTAAAAAACACAACACCATAATATAATGTAATATAATAAAATATAATATAATACAAATAGACACTGGTGCATAGTTTAAAATCAACATAGCTTTTGTACTTAAATATTCCAATGTGGTATTAACTGATTTGAAATGTTAATAGTTATTGTATAAAACACACTGACAACAGCGCAAGAACTGACGGACAGAGAAATGAGGCAATGACAGTCAGATCATTTCATTCAAGCCATAGTTAGAAAATGATTTGCCCATTACTTAGTGATCATTATGACAAATGTACAGTAGTTTCATTAAAGCCAGAAATGAACTGAAAAACAAACATAAACAAACAAACAAATATGAGAAATATGGTAATGTGCAGTAGCCTCAGGCACCCTAATTATTATTTATATTTAATAAATTATTATGATGATTATTATTATTCCAAACGAAAATACCTGTGGTGACTGTGAAATTGGTTTCATGGTAACCATTTGCACATTTAAAAAGCCCCACTGTGTTGCGTTGACGTTTTCAGAAATGGGTAAACAAAAAAATATGGTTTCAGACACAGGAATCATTTCATATTTGATTCCAAAAGATGATCTAGTCTATATAATCATATTGATTGCATGTAAAAGACCAGTCTCCCTGCACTTTTAATGATTTACTGATGCCCCAATGACATTTTCTTGGGTTGTACAGTGTAGGAGAACCTGCGAAAACAGCAACAACAACATTAAAAAATACATAAAGAATGTGAGTTAATAAAGCCTGATTATTTATTAACTTCATCCTCACTATGTAATTCACCACTAATATGATTTTAATCTGTTTAGTCTATTTTTTATTCTGCCAAAATAACAAACATTCACTTATGCATTCATAAGGTCTAGTTATCAAAGAATGCCACAGAGCTACTGGAGCTAAGCTAGTGAGAGCCCTACTGTACCTAAAGCAGCAGTCACAAATACCCATACGAACACCTGCTAACACTGGAAAACAATTTTTCAAGCATTTCCTAAGGTCTTCTTAAGGCGGCCTTATTAGAATCCAGCGTTTGTAACCTGGTCATAAGTTTGTGGCTAGGACAATGGTCTTGTCCAAGGTTTTCTATGAACGCAGCATGAAATCCACTCTTAGGAGCGCCTTCGCTTAACAAACTAACAACAGCGTACAGTACGATGTTCAGGGTTAATTTAGATTCAGTAGACATTTCCAAAAGTCCATACTTTCAACGGTGGCTGTAGGTACAGTATGCCGAAGGCAACCTTAAGGCAAATGTAAGAACTCTATGGCCACCAATAGAAAAGACAACTTTTTTTCTCAAGAATGCCTTAATTTGTTCTTAAGAATTGAACGACAACCGTACCAACTTCCCAAGGAGGCTGTAGAAAACTATGATCCCCACCATGAATGTCAACGAACTGCAGAAGGAAACAGGCAGATTTGTACGAACCAGTCATTCGTAAGAATATTTATGATCGAGGTTTAATATAAATAAATGGTGTCCATGACTTAACAGTTAAGAAATAAATTCAAAATAAATGCTTATTTTGCATAGGTTTACTCAACTAAAACAGTGCATTTTCTATAACAAGTGTACAAACCAATGAACAACTTAGCTCTATAACCGTCAAACACTTGTAAACAAACTATGTCTTATTGTAACATTACTACTCTGTTATATGTAAAAATCTATTTTTTTCTACACAAATATTGAAAATTTACTTATCAGGCTGACTGAAGACATATACAGTAAGTATTTCACATAGAACTTACATAATTTTTTTTTTATTTGACTCTTCTTGCCTTTCTGATTTGGCTGATGTTGGTTAGATCTTCCTGGACAATGATAAGACTTCTGCTTTGAGGTTCTTCCTTCATCCTGATTGTCTGATAAATAATCAATTTTAATTCCACAGATGTTTCAGTGATATAAAGGAACACCTGTTTGATGTGCAAACAATGTGTAGTATGGGGGATAGCACATGGTGTATATGAACATTGCTGTTCTCCAGAGCAAATTCAGATTGTTGTGCGACCACCTGCTTTCGAAAAGCTGTGTTTAGGGGAAAACTGCAGTAGTCTATAGTGTATAATAAAAAGTGTTTACCCATATTGACTCAAGACATAAAAGCATTCCTGGACAAGTCATCACACATCAGTGGTACAATACATCTGCAATTAATGCTGAAGACAGGTTTGTTAACATTTCAGGTATGGCAGGGGACATCTCTAATACCCAGTTTCAACTGAAACACTTTATAAAACTGTTTATTTTATTGTGATTAAACTCTAAGACCTGATTCTGATCCTGTTCCAATATATTAATTAGGTGTAGTTATGCACTAAGACCCCATCCCCAAGTGTTAATTACTTGTGGTTATGCCTTAAGATCTCAATTGCATGCAGTACTAGATATGGTTATACTCTAAGCAAACTGTAAACTGTAGCCACATTTTAATCTCTTGCTCCCAGGACCTTTTTAAGCAAAACGTGGAAACTTCTGCACACGACCCGCACAGGCTCCTCAACATAACCTCTTCACTTCTTAACTTACCAACTCCTTTGTTCTTCATGACTGCTGAAGACTTAGACATCTTTTAGAATGGGAATATAAAAAAAAAAAATCTGCTTAAACTTCAGTACATCACACATTTAAGATTCACCTTCTCATTGCAAACAATAGGATAGCTACAGTACAATGACCCATGATGTAACACAACTGGTGATTGTTGTAAAGGGAAGTTATTGTACTGTACATTGCTGACATATCAAACATCCATTAACACACTACAGGCAATTGTGTAATCCATTTAAACTGTGATTCCCCATCTCCCGTAAGCTTTCAGAAATGCTCAACATGAGTCACAGGATGAAAGCGTTTTGCTTCCTATCTGCAGAGTTGATTGTATCAGGAGACATGAGACATGAGACACACATCTACTCCATGCAAAATTTCTAATTGTGTCCTGCACAGTTAAGTACTCGGTCCTCTTCTGTTTTCCCTCTATATCCGATCTCTTAATGAGCTTATTATCCTCCCATGAGTTCTAATAAAACTGATGTCAGCTCATCCTCTCTTTCAGCTCATGTTTCCACTCAGATCTCAGCATGTCTGGCTGACATATCACAGATGGCAACTCATCAGCTGAAATATAATTTTAACAAAAACTGAGTCGCTGTTTATCCCAGGGCATTTATCGCTATGTTTTTGACTTATATGTTGGCTAATTATAAATACACTGAGGAAGGTTCCAACAAACATTAACTCTAATTTAAGCTATTTATGCACAAATCCAGCTTTTTTTTTTCCATTTATGTCTATAGCTCACATGCACTGTAGTTCACATTACATCAGCCCTAGATTAATTTTAATGAATAATCTCATCATCTTATTTCCCCCTCCCCATCTTCAGAATGAAAACCTTTTCTTGTAGTTTTGAAAACAAAAAATATTTACACTTAACATGTTTAGAAATGCTTTGGAACACCTTAGAATCCTATTGAATAAAATTTCTGCATTTACAACTTTTGGTTTACCTTTCTACAATTCACATTACATACAAAAAACTTTTTCGCAGACCTCACAGGAATTTGTCTTAAATTCATGTCTTCATTAAAACAGTGATTAATTATTTACAGTCCATGAGGCAGAAAAACTCATATGTGAATTGTATTTATTAACTGGTAAATCCCCTGTAGTTAATAAATAAGCCTTTTACCAAATATTTTTTGTAGCTGCTGAACATAGTTTTGGGAAAATACCTTTATATTTTTAATAAGATCCTCCATTGGATTATACTCTAAGTGAATTTATAAACATACATAATAGAAAGCAAGTAACAATTATAGCTGTAAAAAGATGAAAGCAAGATATTTCATGAGTCACACTGCTCCCTATGGCTACAGCTAAAACTCTTTCACAGCTCCACTGGCTCCTGTATACAAGGTCGCGAGGAGCCCGGGGACTTTTCCAGGAGACTTGCGGCATGAGGTAGGGCACACCCTGCACGAGGTGCCAATCCATCACCCACTGCTTTCACTTTCTTTAAATAAAAGGTCACTTTAAAAGCATTCAAGCATTTTAAAGCACATTGCACTGTCAGAATATGTACCAAGCTAGACAATTTTTAAGAAGCTAAGAGACCTTACCTAAATTAATTATATCATAAAACATTAAGTAGGTAAACCCATTTTCAAAAAGTGTACAACATCCTAAATTTATCTTACAAGAGATTTCCCTAAATCTATATACACAGTATTTTGAAGACTCAAACCTGAATTTTTGTAATATAAAGGATTGAAATAAAAAATACTTTTTTCTTGAGATATCTTCTGTTGTGTCTTGTTGATGCATCCAATTTTGATTCATAATTATGTGGGTGTGTATGTGAAAGAGAGAGAGAGAAAAAAGTGAAATCTTGTTCAGTCTTGTGCATATGTTGTTGACCTCAAATGTGAATAAACCTTAGACAGTCATTTTCTTGACATTTTCATGTCCTCTCTTAAATCTTCTAATTTAATAGTTACAGCCAAACATGCAAATGTCATATTACCAGCTTCAAGGCCAACAATAATAAACAGGTCCTTATTTCCAAGTTACAGCATGAAGAATAAAGCTACACGGGTAAGTCATGAAGTTACATGCTCTTTTTATACCATAAAGTCCCTATATGCATTTCCACAGAACTGCAATAATCATGAAAAATTACAGATCACTAGATAAAAAAATAAAAACTGTAAGGCAGCTATTTTCTTTTTTTTCTTCTTCTTTATTACTTCGCTATGCAGACATATTTGATTTTGTTAAGGAGTTTCGAACAAGCTTAAGTAAAGGGTTATTTAAAAATACAGATAAGATGATACACCAACTCAGGGGCAAAAATACAACCTGGATTATGTCAGGTGAAACTGCAGAGGGAAGATTTCTAATGGCAAAAGTTGTCCATTACATTATGTACCTACCGTACCTATCTTCTTTGGGTTCTTTGGTGGAGATGTGTCAAAAGTTCCTGAGACTGTGAAAAGAAACATCCTCTGTGATTTCTTTGGACCCAATGCGCATGGAAAAGACTATGGACTGCTAAAAATTCAGCCAGGTGATAATTAATAAAATAAAATAAAAAATTTAAGGAGCTTTTCTGTGGTTCTATTTTATTTGCAGAGATTAGGGAATTCACACAATTTCTTTTATTTTTTTTGGCCCACTAGTAACTTCTATCCTTGACTTTGCTCAAATTTTTTATTCAGACATTTGGAACAACACAAAAAAGTAATCATAATATTTATAACTATATAAAATATATGCAAATACAAAATTAGAACTTTCACATTAGGAACCAATGAATCATCCAATCACCTTGTTTATTATTTGGGGAGGATTATTTGGAAATTCCTCTGACTGGGCTCATAACCACAATACACTCTTTCAGTTTTGCCAATTATACTTACAGTATATAATTACAACTATATTACTACACACCCCTCACACCATCATAAACAGTTGACTTTGATTTTATGTAATCTGCTGTATAAAAGCACCAACATGCTTTAAAAAACTTTTTTTTTTTTTTTTTTTACAAACTTGTTACACCCTACTTCACATCTACAAATATCATATTGGGAGAATGGTCACTCTTTAATTCATCCTGATATGTGAAACATATTTCTCTCATCTTGTACTGTGTATTGTATATTATACAAAAAATTGACAAAAAAAGATAAAATTACTGCCATATAGATGGAATCAAGTTCCTTGGCCGAAAAAATTATTTTCATTCTGATTGATCTGTCATAGTCTGTGCAAACCATACATCTATGAGATTTATATGATTTTGTTAGTGGCAGAGATGGAAAGTAACAAACTACTTGAAGAATGTACCTGTTCAGTATTTCAGTACGGTTTACTGTAATGAAATTTAATTGAGTATTACACTAACTGACCAAAAAACACTCCAGACACTAATATTTAGTTGGATGCCTTTAGCCTTGATTAAAACTATCCTTTGCCATGGTCTTGTTTTTATGCAACATTACAACATTTATTCCTGTCTGTAGCTGCATTAACTTTTGTCTGAGATCTTGTACTGATCACTGAAGAGTCAAACCACTCTGTAAGGCTGTTGATCCACCATTTAATTTGGGGGCTGGTACTTGCAGTCAGGTACATGAGGCACTAAAGAAGTCAGATGTCTAGTCAAAAGACATGGACAATAACACTGCTGCTGACACACAATTTAATTTCATACTTTATGTTTTAATTATACTGCTGCTGTCAAACACACACACACCATATTTTTGCATTTTTATATTTTATACCTCACAGTTTACAATTACATTTTATACATTCTGTAAATCGTGTCATTTATATATTTTATATAATTCTATTGTAATTCTATTTCATTTTGTATTTTTTGTAAATTTGTATATTTCAGCCTAAACGTTTAATATATATTTTATATTTAATTATATATTTAATTAGAAATTATATATTTTGTTTAATTATACACTAGTTAAATCTGTTTTTGTACATGCCAAATACAATTTTTATATGAGTTTTGAAAAGGTACAGATATTTTTTATTATTTAGCTGCCAATTTTATCACACCTATCTTAACTTTCCTTTATCAACAAATGAACTTCAACTGGTACCAAAGTTATCTCTTTTGTTACCTTTATCAAGCACGGTAACCCAAGTTAACAATTACAGGCATATCTCTTTAGCCTTAACCTTAGAATACCTAGTGCCCAAGTCTAAATGTCTAAGGACTTAAAAAAAAATAAAAAAAATAAATCATGAACAGGTCTAGGAACAGACACAACTCCCTTAGCTCAGTTTTAAAGAAGTCTATGTTCATTCTCTTTATAACTGACTTTGTTCTGCAGTCTGATTTTATTGACCTCTCCAAAGCCTTTGACACTGTAAACCTCAAAGTGTTATCAATAGTTTATTGGATATTGGCCTATTATGTAAAGTTGTTTTGTTTCTAAATTACTGTATGTGTCAGAGATAATTATGATAAACAGCAACGTATGCAATTATAGAGCCTCAATGTTTAGTGCTTTGTCCTGTATTGTTTTGTATTTAAACAAATCGACTTGGTCTAAATTTGCTATATACAAGGATTCATCTTTATGCTGTCTAAGAAACAGTTATCTACTGTGCTGCTCCAACAGTCACATGATTCCATGGGTCACTGAGAATCACCTCTTTACGTACTATTGGCCCTCTTTGAACTCTCGAAGACGTTTATAGCTAATTACATGTACTATTTTTTTTTCTTTTTCCCCAAAAGAGTTAAATGATAATAAATGTAACAAACTGCAAAAAACTTGTACAAAATAAAGAATAACAAAGGAAACATTATTGTGAGGAAAAAAATACATTATGTACATACCATGCAAAATCTTCTTTGGGTTCTTTGGTGGAGATGTGTCAAAAGTTCCTGAGACTGTGAAAAGAAACGTACTCTGTGATTTCTTTGGACCCAATGCGCATGGAAAAGACTATGGACTGCTAGAAATCTAGCCAGGTGAAAATTAATAAAATAAAAGAAAACTTTTAAGGAGATTTTTTTGTGGTTCTATTTTCTTTGCAGAGATTAGAGAATCTTCTTTGTCTTTCGGCTGTTCCCTTTCAGGGGTCACCACAGCGAATCATCTGCCTCCATCTAACCCTATCCTCTG
>JAQMYG010000006.1:20856316-20867780 GCA_030014215.1 Clariallabes teugelsi
ACACACACACACACACACACACACCCACACACACACACACACACACACACACACACACACACACACACACACACACTTCCATTCCCTTAATAAATGTTGTAACTGGGGCAAACAGCAAGTGGAGCAGAACAAAATTGCCCGAGGGACTGGAATAAGAGGGATATGAAAAAGCTTATCCAATTCAAAACATATATAAGATCAGCAATATGAAATTTAAAATCCACTATGGCTCCTAAGCACCTTGAGTCTTTGGGATATAATGGAAGGGTATTTGATGTACATTATTCTATTGGTTAACATTATTAACAAAAACTCTGTAAGAATAAAGAAATTCCTATAGTAAAACACCTAAAGTTCTTAATATAGCTGTTTTGCAAATATCAAACAATTATAAAGGGTTAAAAAAAGAACTCTCAAATTTGTTTTACTGAGAGCATATCTGTCTTTATCTTTCATCATGTCTCATGTTTCTCTATTTTTAAACATACATTTAAATGATGCAATCACACAAAACCAGACACCCGATGCATATCTGAGCACTTTTTAAACCGTGTTATGACTAAGTTGTGTTTAATTGGCTGTGTATCTTTGTGTTTGAATCAAGTTTGCACAAACCAAAAGTTAACGTGGCAGAATTCTACATTTAGCCTTGAGAGTGCTGATGTTACTGAAAAAAAAGCATCTGTGTTTCATTTGCAAGAACGTTCTCCTGTTTAAGATCACTTTAACCAAATTGGAGTGAATTCCCACAGCAAAAAAAAATTCACACAGAAAAAAGTTCAGATGGAGAAAGACCTACTTTGGCTTCAGTTTTCATAAAACTTTCACAAAAAAAGTCACAAAAAATAAAAACTATGGAATTAGAAACATAACCAGCAATGTACGAGAGTGAGTCAAAAATTATCCGCACTCCAGTTAAATTGAAACTATCTAATCAGCATTTCCGTTCAACTCTACTGTCTCCCCAGTCACTGCTGTGCAGGTGTGAATCTATTACATCAGTTCATTTGTAACTGTGGTGTGAGCAAAAATGGATGTCCCACTTGTAATTTGAAGAAGAGCAGCGTGCAGTGATTATTATTTTTTTTTCGTAGTCTGATGGTGTACCTGGTGCTGTTATTTAATGAAGCCTTCACGCACAGTATGGAGAGAGTGTTGCCGTGCACCTCAATCTTTTGTCGCTCCTCGCTCACTCTGTAGGCTCACTAAGTAGACAGCATCCCTTTCTGCAGTTGTGCGAAGGGGCGGGGCCACGGGAAATGGGCACGGCTGGATAACAATCATCTTTAATGGATCTCAACCAGGCAGGGAGTTTAGCTTATGGTCCTAGAGGTCCTGGAGGTCTACAGAGCAGAGTTGCACGGCGGACGCTTAAAACGTGGAAGAGTGGCATGCGAACGAGGGGGTTGTAACGCGCCCCCCAGGGACTTCAAATGGACAGAGCTGAATGCCGCCTTTTCATGTGTCAAAACACGTTACACTGCAAACAAAATTTTAACTGATACTCTACGGAAGGTGAATGTTTGTTTCTTAAGGCAAATAATTACTCGTGACGAGACATGGATTCATCACTACAATCCTGCGAGTGAGCGGCAGAGAATGGAACAGAAAAATCCTCAATCGCCGACCAAGAAAAAGTTCAAGTCAACCATCATCTGGAACATTTACTGTATGCTTAGAGTTTTCTGAGATTCTTAAGGGCCAGCATTGGAACATTATCAGAAAAAAGGTTTAACAATCAACAGTGCTCGTTACAGAGAGACGCTTATTGAAGAGAGGAAGCTTAAACGCAGATTTAACACAGAAAACTGCTATCCAAGGGCGTTGTGAGCTTGCGTGACGATGCACATTGCACACTTCTGCACACACTACAAAAACTTTGTTTTGAGGTGTTAAAGCAATCTGATCTTGCTTTATAGGACTTTTACTGTTTGGTCTTCCTGAAAGCAGCAGAAGTGAAGACAGCGGTGCATTTGTGGCTTGCAGATCAGCTGAAATATGAAAGCTTGCTGACAGACGGACAAAATGTACTGAAAAGCAAGGAGATTATGTCGAAAAATTATGTATTTGGCTTTTCTAAAGGTTAATTCAAATAAAGAAATTTTTGACTTGCCCTTGTATTTGGTTTAACTGCAATATGTTTAAAAATGTTGAAAAAATTATCAAACTGTTTTCTTTTGATTGCATGCATCCACCCGCAAGATCATGGTCTTGAATTTGGGTCTGGCTCATAACATTACAACATGGAAACCGTGGTGATTGCTTTAGTGAATTATGTCCCCCTTTTGTTGGCAGGAGAAGAATTTGAAAGTGAACATGTACAGTGAATGTACGCTTGGAGAGCAATGGGATACAGTGAGCATTTTCTGCACATGAAACTCACGGAGCTTGGAACAGGTAGACTCTCCAGTCGGCCGTGCGCAGGTAGAACACGTTGGGCCGCTTGTGATAATCAGTGGCTCTTATAGCCAGCGAGTGATGGATGGACACGGCATTCTTCAGATCTTCATCAGAAAGCTGTTTATCCGGTCGGTACTCACCCTGGAACAAAGAACATCTTGTATTAAACAATAAACATAAAATAAAATATTATAAAACAATTTTCAATGTTTGAGTTTAGTGTAGAAAAGTTTTTATTTATTGTTACTTTTTTACACAGTGGGGCTGGCTTTGGCAACTTTGGATGAGAAAAACAGCTTTGTAAGCAAGAGCTCTTGCGAGCAGGAGACCGTGCTATGTGTTCTTTTAATGGACTGGGGCAGCAGAATTACTGGCACTTTTCTGGAATAGGGATTTAAATTTCAATCATAACCTCGGCAGAACAGTAAAGCCATTCAGCTTCGAATGCATTCAGCTGGGCCAGACATTAGCACATTGAAAAATATCAAAACAGAGAGCACTTGTGTTAGAGTCTGTACTCACTACCTAAAGCAAACCATAAAATTCAGACACTTACAGTTTATAAAACCTAACCCTGAACAACCCCTCATATACATCTGTGGCATAATGCATTAAATACCATAACTAACTCTTGTGCAGCACGAAGGTACAACAGATAAACTTCATAAAATGTAACTTTTAACATAAATGTAATTTTCTGACAGTAGGCAGATTAAAGGAAAATCTTTGCTTTTAGAGTCTTCCAACTGGTTGTGGATCATTTCCCAACAAGCCAGCGGAAGTTCTTTTTATGGACTTAATTCCCCGTTTAACAAAAAACATCTGGAAGCTTTGTGGGGAAAAAAAAAAAGACCACCATTAAGAGTTTTGCAGAGATTAAGCATGCATTCCCCTTCTCAAAAGTCTAGCGTGTTAATAACAGCAGCTGCTCAGCTTGCTATATGACTTCCCCCTTAGTGAAGCCTTACATTAACAGTGCAGTGACCCTAAGAAAGCAAGGAACACAGCTAATAGAGAGAGCAAGTCTTCTTACCTTCTGGAGGTAAAGAATAAGACCCTTCAGGACAGCATAAAAAGTCTTCCAACCTCTCTTCCCTCGTGGGGCTGGAATTCAGAAAATCATAGAAACTTGTTTATGTTAACCTTGAGATCCCAGAGCAAGTCAAAGGCAAACAATGACAAGAACATCTTGATTGTTAGATTAGCAACTAATCAAAAACCAAGTGTTTATTTTCCTATTGTGTCCAAGTGTTTTTTTTCTCACTGGCTCATTCTAGTGAAGGTTTTGGCACAGAAGCTGATGAAATTAGTTAGGCACACAGTTTCCATTACTAGATTGTATTTGGTCCAAGAAACAGCTGCTTCTAGCGGTAACAGTGTATATATCTGGGAATGTATCACTATAGTGTCTTTGAGACAAAGTAATATTCTTATATTTTATTAGATAGACCTCAGGCTGTAAGAAATGCATGCTGGTCAAGCTCTGGCACTTTTTATAAATGAACTGTGAGAAGATAATTTATGAGCAAATCACAAAATATGTCCACACTATCATGGACAAATTCAAAAGTACTGTAGAATAAATACATTTTCATTGTACAAAAATAGTTTTCAGAAATTTCCTCCCTTTCTGAACAATATATTTAAGTGAATGGGAAAAGTCTCTCGATAACAATGAAATGACGGCAAAAACATCCTTTTCCCCCTCACATCTGTGATAGATTTAATTTAGAAAGGAATAACTGTATAATATATATACAGTATATATAGGTGCATCTCAACAAATTAGAATATCATCCAGTCTATTGTGAAGAGGAAGACGCAAGACACCAGACACAACAACGCAGAAGAGCTGAAGGCCGTTATCAGAACAACCTGGCTTACCATTTCTTTCTTGTTACTTTATTGACACAAGATTGAAACATTTCATCATTTATAATAAAACCTTGAGTTCTAATGAGGATAGCAAAGGACACTTAATATGAGGTGTTACGCAAGCCCAGGTTGTTCCACAATCCAAAAAACTATATTAAAAGTGAGACATTTGCACCCTCTAGTGGCTATCAGTGTGTGTAGCATCATATTAATGAATGCAGTCCTTTCCAGAAGATATTCCTTATTCTGTAGGAAACAGTCTGTGTTTTATCAGTGATTCCCGGCAGCATTATTTCCCTCACATTCCAGCCACATGCTTTGCTCTATAAATTAACTGTCTGCACTTAAATGGATAAAGTAGTAAATAACGGAACATACTTCTTTTGCCGTCACAGTCAGCATGGACTTTCCGCACCAGGAAACCCGTCTTGTAGAGAAGTGCACCAGACGCTGGCACTATCCCACTCCCTGTGCACTTCACACCTCTTGAATCTGTCTCTTCACGATGCTCTCCCAACTCTGAAAATGACTTGCGCAACTCCTCTTCATCGCTAAAGAACATGAATTAAAAAAAAAAAAATCCCATTAGCTCAGACACACAAACCCAATTCTTAGTAAAATGAAGCCCTTAGGATGATCAATTAGGGTTACAGTAGAACATTTAATTACTACTGAGTTAAATACAAAGCTCTACTGCCCTATTCTGTGCCATGATTTTATATAGCACTAGCATAAGTACCCGTCACTGATGGAAAAATAGATTGTAGAAATAGTTATAAAGTTAAAGTTAAAAATAAGCTGATCAGCTTTAATGTAATCAATGTAATGTATTTTTATTTCAGGCTGAAGCCCACGTACATGTCTGCCTGTCTTTCTGACCAGCATAAATTATTAATACAAAAAATATCTAATAATAAAATAAAAATAAATTGTAAGTTTGAGTATCTTACTTCTTTGTCATCTGTCAAATACACTCCCTGTTCGGTAATCAGAGAGAGAATCACAGATACGAAATTGAAAAGGATGATCGGATAAAGATTAAGTTTTGTCTTAAAACGACTCCAGTGCGTTACAATTCACTTGTACCACTTCAGTGTTGTTATTTCAGCTGCAAAAATATGAACTAATCCAAGAAAAAATATAAAGTTTAGCTTTTCTAATGAACATCTTTTGGTGCAGGTGTTTGTTTACATCGAGAAAGTAGCTTATTTTAAAGTAGATGATTAAATTAGGGACATAACTGTTCATACTGTAACATCGCTTCTACTCCACATTTTGATTTTAATTATGGTGCAGATATTTACAGTAAGTCCTGCAAACGTTTTAATAAATTGTCTAGCGGTTGATTTAAGACACGGCCACAGTTTAACACATTGCGCAGTGCGCTGTCAAAAATCCGTAGTTTCTAAACTGGCACATAATTTCACCTCTACTCAACATTTTGATTTCATTTATGGTGCAGGTTTAACTTCAGGCAAATACACAGGTACTGCTAAAGTTTCATTAAATTCTGTCCTGCCAGTTTTGTGTGATGCTGTGACACAACCTGGCTGGACAGACATACAGACAGACAGACATTTTCTGAGACTGGTTTAGGTAATCCAATGTATGAAATGTAAAGGAGAGCGAATTCTGACCAATGTACAGACAAAACCTTTTGTTCATATAGATACATGGTACAATGCATCAGACTGTTGTCTCTGGCTCCATAACATTTGCTCTTCTCCTCACTATCTGTCCCCTGCCTCATCACTTTATGCTTTGTAAAACACCACTTGTGTTAATATTAATGGATAGTGTGCAACATTGCACTGAAATGTAGACATTTGAAATGTAAGTTTTTAATTTCCTTGTCATAAACAATCAATTTCACTCAGCACTGGGTATATTCTTTCTTTCTTGGTATTAATACGAACTTCTGAAATCAGCGAAGCTTTACTTAAAAAGACGCAGCCAGGCAGTCAGCCAGCAACACATTACATAGTCCAAGTTAGAGGTTAGAAAAGCATGTTTTAATTTCTCAGCATCATGCTGAGTCAACATATGGTTTCCGGAAATACTTCATCAGTTCATACACAGTTTCATATGGGACTTTATTCATTAGCAACTAGATGAGCTATTCAGAAGCAAAGAGGTAAAACCAGCGACTTTACTGTTGAAACAACAACACAGTGACACAAATCGGTTAGAAGATTGTAATCACTTGCCTTGAGAACACTGTGGTTTTGTGATTCTATAAAACCATTTCGCTGTTATATAAGCTACGGTGAACATGTCAAAATCAATAAGATAAATTCTGCTGAAATACTGTGCCATTTTACAGCTCAAAGCGTGAGCCAAAAAAGCTAAAATGGATCTTAACCAGAGGCTGAACCCTGAGTGATTTCATCACCGACAGGCTGAGCGAAAGTGCAGCGGTCAACCACGCACACAAACACGGCTGACTGAGGGAGCATGTGCGGAAAACTTCAAGCCTGTTGCCTGGTAACTGCCAGCATAATCTCACACAAAGGAACCAAAAAAATTACAGAAAGAAATGAGAGGAAGACTGACATGTACACGAGGAACATTAAGACAAAGGAAAGAGAAACATACCACTGTTAATCATACAGTAATGCATAATATGATATTCAAGTCTGTTTACCATGCATGCAATTTTGTAGTTATACAGATTACACCAGTACGTGGCTGTGCAAAATGGTTTAGTGTAGTATACAGGATTTTTTCATTAGGTTCATTAAAATTCATGTGCAAGCAAAGCGCTTCAGAAGCTATACAAGGTGACATTCCCAGACTATCCTGCACAATTTTTTTTTTAAATTATTCCCAGAAACAGACTTTATCTGAAAGCCAAAAGAATACAGTAAAATGCAAAGTTTCTATATAAACTAGACTACAAAACACTGTTTTTCAGTCAGTCATTGTTGAGGATCATAAGAAATTAATGTGTATAGAAGAACAAACACTTGGCACAGACTGACGTGTGGATTAATAGAAGAGCAAGGAGAACAAACAATGTCATGCACGACCGAGTGTGATAGAAAATGAGGACACACAAAACACATACAGACGCGAACACACACCCACACATCCGCAAAAAGAACCTCACAGTAACATATGCACTCGCATGAAAAAGAAGAGGTCTTAAATAAGCTATCCAAAATTCACTTCATTTTGATGCATACACAATACTCTGCCCACACATACACCTCTCTCTTCAATCTCACATTCTACATAAACTCCTACCTTTAGACATGACCCGACTTTGGAATTATGACCTTCTATATTTAATATTTTGCAGAAATGCATTAAAGGTCACACCCATGTTATTTACAGTACACACCTTTGAATTAATGTGAGAACTTTTCCACCAAATTATTGCTAACAAGTATACGTTATGTTTTAATATTACAAGTCCTTAAACCTGATACACCTCTCTATATATTCAACATGTAGATCACAGCAAGAACCATTTGAAAACGCACAGTAGCTTTGTCATTTTCACAGCCATCAAGCGTAATTTCAAAAGCTATTAATCTTCTAAGACAAGATATAGAACCGTGACATTTAGCCAAGCTGTGAAAAATAGAGGCCAACAATTAAAAGATGACATTAAATCTCAACAGGATAATGCACAAATGAAAGACGAGAGGAGTCACAGAAATACCACTGGCAGCAGGCACTGAGCAGAACTTAATCTGTTACACATGCACTTGGGATGAGTTGGAGAAATTAATGAAATTCTGGCAAATTCAGCACAACACAAAGCTCTTCTGGCCAAAGATCTGTGCATAACTGGCAGGAAATCAGAACAGAACAACCCTCCGAAATATTATTTATCTAACAGGCACTAAAGCTAAAATAAAAAAAAAAGACATAAAATATAGAAAATATCAGTTTATTTATTTTATATATTATACTACGATCTCCATCAAAACAGGGTCAAATCTGGACCTTAATTCTGGGTCTTTTGTTAGTGTTCTCAATGATGATTGATTGAGATGGAGAGCTGGAAAAAGTGCAAATATTTACACTGAAGTAAAATAAAACTCACCTGACATTAGCAGTGTTTCATGGAAAATATTTCTTTAGTTTGATAGAAATCATTCGAATTAGTGATTACAACTAAACTGTTTGGGCTGATCGATAAGATAAGTGTACAAAGCATTTAATCAGAATATAACTTTTTTTAAAAATATGTGCATATAAGTGATTTTGCCTGCTGTGAAGGGTTTAATCTGCTGGAAATGTAACAGAAGAAGGGATGAAGGAAGAAGGGATGAGAGATTTTCAAGTAATGTGTTCACATGGATGCTGATCCGAATTAGCCATATAATATTAGCCATGTAAAAAAAATTTGTTTGTACCACGTGGGGGTAATGTTAGTTATTACTGAGGAAGAAAATCCTTACTTTGGACCTTCATCCAGTGTCTCTGCCTGAGCAAGGGATACTTATTGGCATGCATTACATATGAAGTAAAGCATCTAACCAATCATACACGTAGATGAGACAGATTTCTTACAACTAATCAAACACAGAAGGCGGGGCTTACAAGAAAATAACAGAAGCAAAGTTTCTTCTTTAGTTCTCACAAGAACTAATGTTACACCATGCAGTATAAACAAAAAAATGTTTACATGGCTTATATTTCCCTCCTGAACACATTATTAGAGATTTACACCGCTCCTCTCATTTTAATTGAAAATTTATTCCAATCAGAATAGACAAAGCCAGACTATCCTGAGTATGTTCTAAGGTGTCTACATGATGCATTTTAATTCAGATTTGGCCATTATTCCAATTAGCACTGGAATATTAGAGTCTAATGTAAATGCACCTATACGTGAACACTTTATCCTGGTCAGGATTGTAGTGAATCCAGAGCCTATTCTAAGGACACTTGGTGTTAGGTTTAAATACATCCTAGAAACGACACCAATGCATTTGACAGGTAGGAGGAAATCCCATACAAAAGCAAGGGAAACATGCAAATGGCTACACATACATAGCAACCTGGAGCACTGGATCAAACCTGGGATTCTGCAGCTGTGAGGTAGGATCACTACTCATATGAATGATTTGATTGTCACCAAATTCATTCATATGCACTCACTCACTCATCTTCTATACAACACTACTTGCTGTGTCACCAAATCATTCATATGCACTCACTCACTCCCACTCACTCATCTTCTATACCGCTTAATCCTGTATCGAGGGTCGAGGGGGGACTGGAGCCTATCCCAGGAGACTTAGGACAGGGTGCCAATCCATCGCAGGGCACAGACACACACATACACACTCATGCACACACTACAGGCAATTTGGGAATGCCAGTTAGCCTAATCTGCATGTCTTTGGACTGTGGGAGGAAACCGAAGTACCCAGAGGAAGCCCACGGGGAGAACATGCAAACTCCTTGCACACAGAGATGGGAATCGAGCCTGGCCGGGAATCGCACTCGGACCCTGGAGGTGCAAGGCGACAGTGCTAACCACTACACCACGTGCTGCCCCATATGCACTCATGTATCTGAAATACTTTAGGTGGTATATAGGTTTGTAAATGCCACTCATCATCTCAACACATATTTGACACACAAGTGCAAGTTGAACTTACAGTACTGTAGCGCTGTGATACTTGTCACTCATGTAAATAACCTACTTACTTATGATTTTATTCATTGTTACATAACATACAGTGGTACCTTGACATATGAACGCACCATCTTCCAAAATTTTGCCTAAAGAACTAAAATTTTCCAAGAAATTTGCCTTGGCATGAGAAGAATTTTCGTCAAAAGAACACGCTTACAGTACATCCGGTTGCACATATTTTCGGTTGTGCGCACATACTGTATGGTTGTAAATGCGTCCAGGAGCTGCTCAAAACTTGTCTGTCAGTGAACATCCAAGCAAAGCAAGTTTACATATTTTGCCATTTTGTGCAAGATTTAGTCAAGACATAGCACCATGGGTCCCAAGAATGTCATGAAGCGCATCAGCAAGAAAAAGGGAACACTTTTTTTTTTTTGGCTGGAACGGATTATCTGCATTTACATTACCACCTATGGAAAAATGTGTTTCGCAATACAAAATTTTGCTTTAAGAACTGGCCTCTGGAACGGATTAAATTTGACGAGGTACCACTGTTAGTAATAATCCAATTTACAAAATAAAACCAGTAAAAAAAGTTACAGCATCATGCCAATTTTTTTTATCTGAATGTAGACAAATTTCAACAACTAAAGCATGACTAAGCATCTGATCTGCAATGATCCTCAGCTATGTAATTAAGCCTTTCACATTAAGCCCTAATTTGGACTAGAACAACAACAACAAAAATAACAGAAGAATCCCAACATCACCCTGCCACCCCTGGGCTACAATATTACATTAAACAGGATGACTCCATGGACCCCTAATGTTTACATCAGCATGATGCAAAAGGTACCTGGATTCAGGTAACTTTTCACTGCTCATCAAGACTTCTACATGCTCTTGAGAGACACTATCTACTTATGCCCCGAGATGACACCAGGCATGGTCTTTCTAGGCCATTTGAGAGAATTTTCAATAATATGTCATTCTGCACACAGATGATTAACACATCTGGAGCTTGCTTGTTTAGAAGACCCCCTCCCATTTTGCTTTAATCCCATGAAGTATCATTATTTGGTTGTAGCTTTTAAAACAAACCCTTGCAGTCCTGTGTGTGAAAAGCCCAGGAGGATAGCTTTATAGTTTGAAGATCCCAGAACTAATTCCTTCCAATAAACATTAATTAATTGTTTATAGTCTGGTGTACTTCATTTAGTTTGCTCACTTGCAGGCAAGTACCATCCAACTTGTTAGAATATACCATTTGTGTGACTGATTTAGAAGTCACATCCTCACAAAGTATAAAAAGAGCCAGATTACAGAGTAACAAAGTACAGAACAGTCATCTGTTGATGACTGTGGGCAGAAAAAAGAACAACACTTGCATATTTCTATTTCTGAATAAGCTGATGAGCCAGAATTAAATATAAATTTATGGTAATTTGTAATCATTTTAATGTCATACAATATACAGTAATACTATTTACTATAAATTGATCTAAAGGATATATATATATATATATATATATATATATATATATATATACACACACACACACACACACACACACACACACATACACTACC
>JAQMYG010000006.1:20881486-20898112 GCA_030014215.1 Clariallabes teugelsi
CAGCCCCAAACAAGTTCCAAAGAAATTCAAGCTGTCCTGCAGGCTCAGGGAGCATCAGTGTCAGCGCGAACTATCCGCCGACATTTAAATAAAATGAAACGCTATGGCAGGAGACCCAGGAGGACCACACTGCTGACACAGAGACATAAAAAAGCAAGACTACAGTTTGCCAAAATGCACTTGAGTAAGCCAAAGTCCGTCTTGGAAAATGTCTTGTGGACAGATGAGAAGTTAGAGCTTTTTGGTAAAGCACATCATTCTACTGATTACTGAAAATGGAATGAGGCCTACAAAGAAAAGAACGCAGTACCTACAGTCAAATATGGTGGCGGTTCAAACATGTTTTTCTGCCTCTGGCACTGGGTGCCTTGACTGTGTGCAAGGCATCATGAAATCTGAGGATTACCAAAGGATCTTGGGTCGCACTGTAGGGCCCAATGTCAGAAAGCTGAGTTTGCGTCCAAGATGACCCCAAACATACTTCAAAAAGCACCCAAAGCAAAAAAGCACTGGAGAGTTCTGAAGTGGCCAGCAATGAGTCCAGATCTAAATCCCATTGAACACCTGTGGAGAGATCTTAAAATTGCTGTTGGGAAAAGGTGCCCTTCCAATATGAGAGACCTGGAGCAGTTTGCAAAGGAAGAGTGGTCCAAAATTCCGGGTGAGAGGTGTAAGAAGCTTATTGATGGTTATAGGAAGCGACCGATTTCAGTTATTTTTTTCCAAAGGGTATGCAACTAAATATTAAGTTAAGGGTGGCAATAATTTTGTGCCCATTTTTGGAGTTTTGTGTGACATTATGTCAAATTTGCTTTTTTTCCTCCCTTTTTTTTGTTTTGTTCCAATACACATAAAGAGAATAGACGTGTATTACAAAACGTGTTAATGCAATGCTTTTCTGTGATTCAAATACTTAATTTTCTGGAAAATTTCAGGGGTGCCAACAATTTTGGCCATGACTGTATATATGTATATATCCTCATATACAGAATATATATCCTTTATCCATGTATAGTGTGTGTTAATCCTTTTTTTTTTTTTTTTTCAGTTTCTGGCAATTAAGTCTTTAAAAACAGCTGGGAATGATTCAGCATCCAAATGATAATTCAAAATTAACCAATTATTACAGATACAGTATATGGTCAGGACAATGTGAACACCTGACCTTTACACTCATATCTGACATCCCATTCCAGATTTAGTTCCCTCCTTAGTCTAGGAGAAGCAACTGTGCTCTTCTTCTCGCGTGGTGGCAACAGCTTGGGATTGAACCACATATGGGTGTGATCATCAGGTGTCCAAAAATGTTTGATAGAGGAATTTACAAATAAAGTTGTACATGTATCTTTCAGAAAATAAACGATTAAAATCAAAGTAATAAAATGTCTCCTCCTCCCCAATATACCTGGCCATACAGGTCTGTGTTGAGCAGCATCAGTGAGCAGGTCAGTGTGTGCACGCTGTCTGTAAGCACAAACACAGTTATACAGACAGATCAGTACAAATACAATATAAATTTATAGCTTAAATTAATTATATTACACAAATGAAGTTATGATGGATTCTGTTTGCATGTATTAGCAACCTGGCCCTAATAATAAATACTTTCTTCTTTTAAGAATGTCCACCCATTACTATGAGAAACACCAATGAATTCCTAGAAAAACTTATGCTAGAAATCCATAGCGCACACAAAATCAGTCATAACATTAATACCATTTGTTTAATATTGTATAATGTAATTTTTAATTTTAAGTTAAACACATTGGTGTCTATTAGTCTTATCTATAGCTTTATCAGGATTACCCTCCAAGTGTTTCTGCCTACAATAAAAACACTTACATTAGGAGTGATTAAGATTGAGAGTGAGAAATTAAGTTTTAAAATAAGTTTATTAAAGTGTAATAAAATATATTCCAGGGTTCAACATCCTTTGAGTTACAAGACTCAACAGTCTTCAGCTGGAATTCTGAACTACTGTAGGCATTTATAGTTTGACCATTTTTTCACCTTCAGAGAGTATGAGGATAGGGTTGCACTGCAGGTATCGGTGTGAAAAGTGAGCCAGGACTCGCTCTCGCTCTTGTGTTTCTCCCTTTAGCACAAATTCATGTAGAAAGGTCCTGGGGTTACCAAAAAAATAAATAAAACAAAAAAAAAAGCAGGTAAGCACACATGTTCAATGCAAACATTATTTAAGAACATCTTCAAATCCATTTTAGCAATGACCAGTCTAATTTAATAATTCAATTTAATTATTCAATTTAATAATAAATAATAATAATCTAAAATCTAACTATTTTAAAATCTGACCTGCATATCAAGGTAAATGTGCCTGCATAATAATAGAAGACATAATCAACTTAAAGTGTTAAAGAAGTACTGTTTAGCTTATTCTGGTTTATACATACTGTATATTATTTCAAATATAGTGCCCTATAGAGTATAATTTCAGACACACATAGACCATTTCTATTATTTATATATTTACTAATGAAAACCTATTGAGCACACTAACCTCAGTGCCAGATCCAATGTCTGTCCTGTAAAATTAAAGTAATTCAGGTACTCCTCTGCAACCATCCTGCTGAAATCATTACTACAGAAAAATACAAACCAAAAAGAAAGACTGAGAACAAAATCAAATAACAGTCCAATGCCAGATTAAGCTCTTCCATAAAAGTTTGTCAGACAAGCATGGTGAGGGGCTTTGCTGTTCCCGTGGTGCATCTGTCACATATGAAAGCATCCTTGAACACACATAGACTGAACAACATTGGCTTTCCAAAAAGCTGATCCATGAGCACACATAAGCCTCCCATCAGGGATTCATAGATACAGAGCCTGCTGTCATATCAAACTGTCCAGTAAGAGTCCATTGCTCAGCTTTGGAAGTTTTTCTTTTTAAAGTATACCTATTGGGTATATACAGTACACAATCCTCACTTAACTGAGGCAAATAAAAATGTATATGTGCTAGTGGGAGGCCATTTTTTTTGTAACTTTTACTAAATACATTAATGTTATTTTATTGCTGGAGTGCATCATCTGAGTCACACAGTGCAGTCCAGTAACTCAGGGTTTCTTTCTTTTTTGCCACTACTCTTATTTATGAACTTAATCATTCATTTTATGACTATAATTCAACAAACCCTGTAGCAGAGTAAGTAATGTCAAAAGTATTTATAGTATCGATTAAAATCTTTATTTTTCAAAATTTCACCCACAAAGGAAATTACATTGTTTTAAAATATATAGTAGTTCTGAAACACCTTGCATAACATTAAACAGCAGAGTTACTAAAGATAATAAAATGAAAAATGAAATTCCTGTAAAACATTAAATATCTCTGCATAATCTTGCAACCTACTCATTTAGCAAACCATAAAAGAATCCCCCCCCCCCCACCTTAAAATAATCACATTTCTCCTGAAACGAAGGAGAAATTCTCCATCTGTATTTACTCAGTAGAATGTAACATCCAAGTCAAAGTTATAACACCAACATGTCAATAAAAATAATAATAATTAAAAAGGTTAAAAACAGAATCACTGATTTGGAAAAGGCTCACCCACTCGTAAAATGACTTGTAAACTCAGTCAGGTGAAGTAATCACCTTCTCAATGGCACACAACGCCATCTGACTTCAATCTGATTAGCTGTGATAAAACTGATTAGCTGTGATAATTTTGATTAACTCAGCATAAAAAGCTGGAGCATGTCAGTCCCTAGTAGTGCAACTGAAGCAAAAAATCGTTTATGAGTGGCAAGACACTGGCAAATCATCTCTGGGATAAAGATGTATTTGTACAAGTTGTATATATCATGGGTATTTGGTACAACACAGACCCTCCTTGGAACAGAATGTCGCTCCAATCTGGTCAGAGAGGCTACCAAGAAGTCTACACCAACCCAGATCAGTTACAGGAATGATTGACAATGCATTGTCATTGTGTGCATGCGACAACAATATCACAAATTCACCATGAATGTGGTGTGTATGGGAAGGTTGCCAGAAAAAAACCCCGAGTTACTGAGCTTTGGAAAAAAGTACCTTGAAGGTTCTGAGGCCACATGGGAAAAGGTGTTATGGTCAGATGAGACTAAAATTTTATTATTTCCACAATAACAAACAAAATAACTTAAAGACTGCAGTCCACAGTCCATCATCAAATGTAACTCAACTTGAGCAGTTCTTCAAAGAAGAGTGGGCAAATATTGCATAATCTAGATGTTAGTAGAGACACTAACAAGTTGGTGTTATATCTTTCACTTTGATGTTAAAAGTTGCACTAAGTAAATACAGCTTGATTAACGAAAAGCTGCGTCTGTTTCCATCTTCATTTCAGGTGTCATTCTTTTCTATATCCACTGTGAAGCAACATATACAGTGTGTATAGTGATATGTGTGTGTGCGTGTAAGAGAGTGTGTCGTTTAGATATTTTAATCTCAAATGCAGCTCACACACGAGCAGCAGTGTTCGTCATGCCTGAAATTTACTCACTTCTTGCTTAAGTGGCGAGCGACATCACACTTCCTGAACCCATCGAGGTTGTACAGCCGTTTAGCCAATCGCTTAGCAGCTTCTAGGTCAGCACGGTTACTGCCGGTTAGTGTGTCATTGCTTCCCAATCCCAAACGTTCATTCAGCGCCTGATCCACGACTGCATCTGTAGCCAGCCGTGAAGGTTTCTCCCTATACACATTGACAATTATTAGTGCAGGTAATTAGTCTTATGTCTAAAGCTAAATAAAACACTAACCTTTTGATTTTTCTGGTTTAATCATGCAAAAAATTGGCCAAACTTCCCATAAGGTTAAAACAATCAGATGTTCATACTGCTGTAGAGTCATTGCTCACAGACCAAGGAAAAAAGCTGTATACATCCTCAAGAAAAGATTGCCTGTTCAAGATGAGGTACCTACCGTAACCACTTTAATGAATTAAATAAATTATCTTAATAATAAAAGAAATAATAATAATAATAAAAGAAATAATAATAATAATAATAATAATAATAATAATAATAATAATAATAAAAACATTAAATAAAACGCAATGAAAAGTAAGTGTACATGTTACATCAGACAACCTACTATATTTTTCATTAACAGGTCAGCACTGTAGGATTCTGACCATTTTTACACCTTGGACATGGGGACAGGTACGCTCCAGTGCTCTAGGGAAACACACTCGAATGCTTTGCCGGGCAACAGTGCTTTTTAAATGTAGCTGCTTCTATCAGTGACTCACACCTTAAATCCACAGAGGAAAACAAACATCACAGCTAAAGATATGGACTGCCTCAAAAACAATCAGTCAGAAACAGAAAGCAACAGAAAGCAAACCACAACTCGAAACGTATCAGAAAAAGAATACCAAGTTCATGAGATTGAACAGCAACAGAGAATATGAATGAAAGGTCATTGGTACAGTAAAAACAAACATAAATAATAAATAAATCCTAATAAGACACTGCAATTTATGGCCCAAACTTGGGCTCATAGATTCAAGATACATAAATGTTTAAATACATCTCTCAGTACCCACATTTAAGAAACAAGACAAAGCATAGTTATTCTGTTGTTATATACATATTACTATCCTGATTATTTAGTAAATGCTTGCTGTTATTAAGCGACAGAAATGTTCCTTCTGTTCACTAAATAAAGTGCCATTCTCAAACAGTCTGTCTAAATGTCTGTTTTGGTTCAACTACCTACACCTCGAGATCTTACCTCCATCCAGAATGCCGGCGTGCTGGGACGTATTGATCCTCTGAAACGTCAAAATGCCAGCATAAAACTGGGTGGGAGTTGTTCCTCTGGTACTTTCTGCTGTTTTGGTTAACAGACACCGCTCGAATAACTTTTCTTCTTCGAGACCCAGCAATACTTTTATCCCGACTTACACCCATCGCAAACATTTGTGGTCTACACTAACTAGCACCTGTAAAGCATTTCATGTGTGGTGTGACAAAGCCACACATTTCTCCTGCACTGCCCGAGTACTAATACTTGCTGTGTGCTCTTTTTTCTCTCTACCTCTTTGAATTGAAAGTTAATGCTCTCGATTTTGTCGACCTCCTCTACAAGCTTTGCCATGTTTCCATCACTCTTCTGTTAC
The DNA here is from genome assembly GCA_030014215.1 of Clariallabes teugelsi. Lineage (NCBI taxonomy): Eukaryota > Metazoa > Chordata > Actinopteri > Siluriformes > Clariidae > Clariallabes > Clariallabes teugelsi. Next base: position 20,887,615 of record JAQMYG010000006.1, read on the forward strand.
TGACTGTTTGCTCTGGCAGCTCTTTCATTCAACAGTTACTCTGACTCTTTCCCCTTCACTCCCTTGCCCTCCCTTAGTAAACTTTTGCAGTACTTTTAAAATCAGGAGCGAACAAGGGCGATAGAAAAAGTGCCATCAAAACCTAGTCTCCCACTCTTTACCAGAAATCTCTCAATATTGAACATGTTTTTTGTTTGTTTGTTGATTATCTGACCTACAGTAAATGGAGTTAAACATATATAATACTATACTATACTATAATATAATATAATATAATATAATACATATATAATACATACTGCCAGGCCACAGTTATAAATAAGAAACCAGTTCTTAATCTGTCTTGCCTGGTTAAATAAAGGTAAATAAATAAAATAAACACTACAGAACCTGATTCTTGAAGGAATAAAATAAATAAATAAAAAACCCAAACAATGGCACACTAGGAGTGTATAACCACTTACATTAAACCAGGTTTTGTGAGAAACTAACAGAGGGGGTAATGAGAAAAATTTGAACGAGGACAGAAATTTTCACTGTAAGAATTGAGATGAAAATGTGCTTGACCTGCATTAGGACATTAGTGCTATTGTTTCAATTTTGGCAGTATGATGCTGTATGTGACTGATACTATGCATTAAGGCAATATTTTTAATGTCTTACTACAAATGCTGCTCTTGAAATGCTAACCTGAGAGCACGGATACTGTACACTGCACCCAACACTCATGATCTCTTAATACTACAGTATGTCCAAGACTGGTCATTTGAAATACTATTCATAAAAAAAGGTATTTTAAAAATTATTTTCTAATTTCTATTATCTTACATTGTAAAATTAAAATATAATTAAAATTTTTTCACAGTTGATCTAGAGAAAAGTGTACATTAGTTTATAACTGTAGTCCAGAGTTAAAGACTAAAGTCCATACAAGCAAACCTAAGACACACCGAAGTATAAAGTGCTTTGCATGCAGGACTGGGCCAGAGTCCTGGTTGCCACAAATGGACATTATGAAATTTTTTGCAAGCACAAGCCTGGACCTCCCTACACGTTTTATTCCAGATTTATTATTAATTTGCAAATTTAAATTCAATGAATGTTTTGTGGCATATTTTTGTTTGTTTTCTTGAGCTCTGTTATTGCACTCAGTCGGAGTCACTTGATGTCAGAATTAGCGGAGGCAGATGGACTGATAAATTGTTATTGCTAAACTCCTACGCTTGTGCAGCATGTCAGGGTTGCAATAATTTTTTTTTTTTTAAACTAGAATAGCACTTACACTTAATTTAAATGTGGCTGTAACAAATATGACTCCCAGTACTATTTTATAATGATTGCAAACAAAATGCATATTCATAATAAAACATTCATAATATTAATTAATAAAATAAGTTAAAAAATAAATAAATAAATAAATAAATAAAAGGAGGAGACTGTTGAGCCTTTCACATCCCCTTTTGACCCCACTGATGCTACATGGGGTTTGGTTTGTTAACCTTATTAAATATGGCGGTTAAAGGCTCAGTGATATTTACTCCAGACAGAGGTACATAAAATACTAATTATACTGTAAGGCCTTGATATCACAAATAAAAAATGAGCCAGACTGGTTAGAACCTCAATAACTGCCCACCAATCACTCCTGTTAACCCGAAACCCTCACACAGTGAATTTCACTCTAAATCTGTCGCAATAGCCATTTTCACTGAGAAATATGCTAAAGACATGTCTAGTCATGCCTCAGTACTTTGAAAATCAGTCACGTACATCAGTCTGCTTACAGACCAAGAAAATTACCTTTAATTCATTTTTACTCATGAAGTATAAACACTAGTTTTACTATGCATGTCATATTAGGATAACTATAGTAGTCAGGATGTCTTCTTACTGGTATGTTTTTGACATAACTACATAATTTCCTTACTCCCTAAATGCTCCAAGTACTGCATCAAGTCTAAAAAAAGAAAAAGAAAAAAGATGCAATAGATGCACTTTGCTGCCCCCTTGTGACTTCTCGAACCTATAGCATGAACACTATATGTATGTGACTAGGGAAATTTCTCAGCTCTAAAGGAACCTGAGCCTGTGTTTGATTATAGCATTTAGTACCCAATTATATGTAGTTGTTATATATGACCTGTAGACTAGACATTTATTCAGAGCATCAGCAAAGCACATTAACCTTCATACAAATCTGAGCACAACACACACACCAAAAAAAAAAAAGGAAGCCTGCCTCACTGACCTGACCTCATTTTCATTTTGTACCAGTTGGCTAGCACTCAACCTGCACCACTGTGATGTAAAAGTTCCCAAACTTTAGTTAAGAACTCGCAGTAGGAACGGATTAAATTCATATGCTGAGGTACCACTGTTTTGGGAACTTATACAAGCATCTAAAGGTGTAAATATGATCTTAGGTTAACATAGATTTGTGTGCGCATCTCACCGACATAGGCATTACGAACACATTGTCAACATGGCTTTGTGTGCATTTCTCTTACCTGGGCACTATGAAGACATTGTCACTGGTCCAGCTATGTCCAGCTGATCTGTCATCTGAGCCGCTGCTGAGGCGTTCGCTGGATGGTGCCCTCGTGGCATCAGTGTCCCCCGTAATGGTCACAGCTGACTCAGATACACTGGGCATCTCAGCATGCGCAAGTGGAGCAAAGCTAAGTTCCACAATCTGCCGTGCACTGTGATACATCTGAGGCTTTACCTGCGGGGTCAGGGTTGGGAGGTCAAATGTTAGCATAGTCTGAGTGCTGGATGTCAGGAGCTCCAGGCTGTCGAGGCTGTTGTAAGAGGTGCCTTTAGCTCGCTGGGACTCCAGGATACTCTCAAAATGGTGACTAAATGTATCCATAATGTCTCGGGAAGTTTGGGGTGGACCCCGCACTAGAACAGGTGATTTCAGGGCTGGGTGGCTGTTATTTAAAAAAGGCCTGAAAAGAAAAGAAAGCAATCATATTGTATTATTATGTATTATGGTACATTTTGCTGTCAGGATGGTTTTTATATGTTCACGCATGCTCAAATAATAGGTTAAAATTTCATGATACCTCTTGAACAACATGGTAAATATCTCCTCTTCTTTTTGCTCTTGACTGGCCTGCTGCCTTCTCATATCGCACTGGGTGCGAACACTTGCCCAGCTGGCCACATCCCCTTCCTCATCCTCCTCCTCCTCCTCCTCTCCATCTGTTCTCTTGTATGCCGTTTCTCCCAGTGGGCTGCTCCCTGTACCGGAGGTGCCCATCACGCTACGGTTGCTCCCAAAAGCTGAGTCAGAGTCGTCCTTGTCAGCCAGCAGCACCTCGTCAATGTCAGTCTCCCAGTAACACCGCAATGGAACTGCGTCTAGATCAGTCTCAGAGTATTTCAAAGTACGACGAATTATGCCTGTTTTTGGGGAAGTGCCTGGCGCAGCAGGCGGAGGGGTCACAAGCTCCACTTCGACACGCTGCACGTCATGATTGGCTCGGAGAACCACTTCTTCTAGGGGTAAATAATTGGGTGGAGTTGGGGTGGAGTGGCAGCTAATCAATGCAGTGCACACATCTGGGATATGCAGGTAAAAAAAAAAAATAATGGTGTCAATACATGTAAAGAAAACTAGCACCCTAATGATGAGTAAATCCAGAGTGATTCATTTATTTTAACTGACTTAAATACACCAGGTAAATTAATTTACAATGCTGTAGATATCGTATCCCACCAATAAATAAATGGTGATCTAAATGCTGGTGAAGACATCACAGACTATTTCAGCAGATGACTGATGTAAATGTATATGCCACAACCTCTGTTGTCCAACTAAGGACCGTGGAGTCCAATGGTGACCATTGTATTTATTCCCATTTTTATGACTGTGGTAGGACCTCCAGTCAACATTTACACATTAGTATTCGCATTGTACAATGCCTTTTTGGTAAAACAACAACTGTTGTTTCTTTAGCACAATAAGGGGAAATGCAATTGTATAATCCATACATTTCTCTTTGGTAGGGTTGTATGGGTGTGACATATTTCACAAGCACTTTTAGTACACCAAGACACACAAGCTAGTTTCTTCCTATTATTTCTGTTAAACAAATTCAGCTGGGATCAGAAGTGGTAAATTTTAACTTAGGTCATCTATCAAGCTGAATTTAAATTTTATTAGATTCTGGACAAAGTATTCATGCATAAGTGTACTATAATGTTTACCTTAACACTGGAATTACACAGACATATCCAGTTAATTATATGGATGGCAATAAATAGCCCATAACATTTACATCTCACACTTTCTCATTCTCCATCTTGGTAGCAACCCTCCACTGTATTTTATATGTAATGACTTGATTGAAGGTGGATGAAGAGACCAGTAGGTAAAATGAGATGGACAGCTCACTCACTCTTGTCTTGTTCCCTGGAGACGGTGTCTGTTGTGGTGCCAAACAAGAACTCCCACTTGGCACGAGCAATCTTCTGGGAGTGCAAAGATGGTCCCAGTACAGTTGAGCCACTATCAGACTGTGACACACAGAAGTGATGTTTATGTACCCTGTATTTATTTTTTTTCTAAGCATGAACTAAATGATTCACATAAACACATTTACTTAAAAAAATAGTGTCATGTTCAGATATTTCTTACTAGTAGAAAGAACATCAGTACATCAGGGACCAAAGGAGTCCAATGGTGATTTTTTATGACTGTGGTAGGATCTCCAGTCAACATTCACACATGCATTAGTAGTAGAATTGTACAGTGATTTTCCACTGCACATACTAAATAAACTTAGAACTAAAGCTGGACAAACAGCTTTTATAAAGCAGTTCAGGCAGAAATAGTAACTATTTTGATTTGAAATTACAACTACATTCAAAAACATCACACAAACATGTAAGCTGTATTATTTCTAGGAGTCAGTCTGTGAGGCAGCTGAACCCCAATGACCCCTTTCCCCCCCACCCCCAAATTCCAATGGTGTACCTTAGACTGTCATAATGTGTAAACATCATGGTCTTGTCTCACCTGTATACCTGAGCTGGGATGTTCAGTCTGGTTACTGTTACTGCTGGACTCTGGTGAGAGACACTCACGATCTCCAAGACTGCCAGTGACCCCACTGGAGCTCGGAGATGAAGTTGGCTGAAGGTTTTGCTCCCCCTCGACCTTCTCGTCATTCTCTTCATCAAGTATAACAGGGCCCAGTAGCAAAGCCTGTCTACGTCTCCATTCTGCCTGCTTCTGTTCCTGCGTCAAAGTGACGGTATCCTGCCCTGTTGGCAGGTCTGTGCCCACAGCTACACCTTGGTAATCCACTGCTCTGGTCTCATTTTCTCCTGATAGATGAACTGGGTTAAGCATCCCCATTTCATCACCACTGTGCTCCTGCCACCCTTGCATAAAGGTCCAGCTGACTGGTGCTTCTTCAATATGCTGCCCAATAAGAAGCCTTCTGGAGATTTCCACACTGTCAGTTAAAGGATCATCCATGATGTCATCGTGCCCTTGTGGGGACAGATCCCAGGCATCGTGATGGTACCAGGCCTCACCTGTATACTGTGGAAGTCTCCTCCTGTGCAGTGTGGGACTGTCTGTGCTTGACATTTCACCCCAAAGTACACGAGGGTCCCGTAAAGGTGAGTCTGTGCCCCCTTTAGACAACCACGGACGCACTGCAGGCGAGGGGAGAGCTGGAGAGTCAGGGGGCTGTCCTAAAGGTATTGGGCTGAAGAAGTAATTTGTTTGCTCAATCCTTTGAGGAATATGATCAGTTAAAGACTCTGTTGCATGTGAACAAGGAGCAGCCGCATTTGTTACAGTGAGATCAGAATGCACTCTATGTAAAGGAATGTTCATTTTCATAGGTGGGCTTCTGTGTTGGGAGGGGCAGTTTCGAGATTGCTTGGGGCTGCCTAGGTCACTCTGAACAAAAGCATTGTGGGCAGGAGACTTTCGGAGATCATCAAAAATAACTGAGATTTTGGTGGCTTCCTCTGCAAGCCTACGTGCTACTTCTGGACTGTTCATTGCTGAGGATGTATTGCTGCCACTGAGCTGGTTTAAACCTTCAGAATGTGCATTAGTGATAAACAAATTGCCCTTCTGACCTGAGAGAGGACTGCCATTAACTCCCGTCGATGCGACTTCATGGGGTAGCTGGTGAACGTTTGGGTCTTGCTGGACCCTAGGGCTGGAGTTTGGTTCTAAGGGGAGGTTGGGTTCTCCTGTGTGGGATGACAAACAGTGTGAAGCAGGGATACTTAATGGGTGATATGGAGCCCTTGGCCTGTCTGCATCATAGTTGTGTGAATTAGTGTCATGAGCAGGAGAGCCCGCCCATGACCGACATTGCATTTGCTGGTTGTGTGTCCCTTCTGGACTCAAGTCTGACCCCTGGGAAAATTTAGACCTTAGCTGGGGTGACCCAAAGTCCTGCAGGGCTCTTTGGGTGGCTGCCCGACCCACGGAGACTCCACAATCCACAGTCACTTGGTTGTGGGTGGGTGAATCCACCTGCTGGTGAAAAGGACCATTATTGCTGCTGGAGCCTGAGGGAACAGACGAGGCCCTATCAGTCTTATGTGCCCGAGTGGCCTCTTGTTGCACCCTCATGAAGTTGCGTGGACTCTCCAGTTGCTTGACATTCCCCTTCTCAATATAGCTAAAGGTAACTACAGATGTTTGACCAAGTTCTAATGGCCGAGTGGAAGTGTGAGGTTGCTGGGAGCCTCGAGAAGGAGTTCCTGGGCCAGAGACTGGAACTGAGGAAAAGGATGAGCAGCGCTGTTTAACATTTTTACTATCCATGCTATGACTCAGAGCAGTGCTCGCACACAGTTTTAGCTGCTCTGGAGGGAGATTGTGGGTAGGTGTGGATCGTGGGGATAGTTGATGATTATGTGTGGGCTGTGGTTGGAAGGCTTTGGGTGGAGTCGATGTGAAGCACTTCTGCATGGTTCAGGTCTCAGAAATGAGATCCAATACTACCTCCTGGTCAAAGTCTCAACAGGCGAGTCTTGGTCATTTTAGGTGCCATCATGCAGTGAGGCAGATTTACATTGACTTCACGGCATGGCGTTGGACATACAGGACATCTATTGTTTTCTTCCCACTTCTTTTAAGCCATTTGTGTACAATTCTGAATCAACTCCATATTATAAACATACTGAATCCATCCAGTTTCTGAAAGAGAAGCAGTGCACAAGATAAATTATTTATTTGCGACACGTATGAAATACACCATGCATGCACAAACATGCACAAAAAAAAAATGCATAAACAATTAGTTTAGTGCTACAAATATCAATATCTATATCTGTATTTGAATTCAAGCATGGATTAGGTGTGGCATAAATCAGGAGAGCGCTTTATTTAGCTAGTTGTGATTAAATATGCATCCTACACTGCATGAAAAGAGCTGTATCCAGACAAATATGGTATGGGAAATCCCCGCTAAACTTTACGTTTGCCAGATGTATGAGGCAGAGTGCTTGGAAAGGTAGCATGCAAAAGAGTACTTGGCTTACTTTTTTGATGTAACGAGTAATCTAACGTGTTAGGTCCGGGATTTAAGTACTCAGTTATTTGGTTACTGTACTTTTTCAAAAATGTAATCCGTTATTTAGACAATTTATGTAATCCGTGAGCCAGACAGCAGTTATTCCCAATCCATTAGTGTGTGTGTGTGTGTGTGTGTGTGTGTGTGTAAGAAAATCGTCCTACAAGCCCCACCCCCGATAACCCGCCCCCCTCTGTTATTCCTGCTGTTATACCCTGATCTCACCTACGTGGTTTGACTATGAGAGGACAGACACGCGGAAAGATGAAAACCTAATCACAGTGTCAAAACTCACGGTGAATCATGATGAACCGTACTTACGGCCACTGCGTGAAACCGCGTAGGTGAGATAGGGGTATTAGTAGTTAACAGATTATAGGCCAAACTTCGCTAAGTGATGATGGTAGAATAATTACTGTATAAAGGTCTTGACTAAAACAACATGCATGAGGAATCACAAAGGAGTTTTCAACTATTTACTTTTATCAGAAAGTAATGCTGTAATGTAACTGATTACTTTTTAAAAACAGTAATTTTGTAATGTAATTAGTTACTTTAAAAAGTAATGTCCCCTAACACTGGTGATGACATATCTGCTTGAGGAATTAAAGATGACTTTTGCAGATGCAGACTGAGTGTATGAAGGGTAACCAGAAATTGTTATTATAATTATTTTCTTGTCCCTTTATTTTTGTCCCTCTAATAATTTGATTTGTTTCTGTCACTTATCTGATTTTTTTTATCCAGCATGTTACAGGACTATGAGACATTGCAGAGGAAATACTGTCCTGGCCGAGACAAAGAGTGTCAGCTAAGTGACTCCATTAAGGCAGGGGCTAAAAACCGACAAAGATTAGTAAGTGTACAACTTCATCTATGTATTAAGTTCAGTTCATCTCTGAGTGTTTTTAGGGGTGAACGTATGATGTGTTTTTCAGTTGCTGGAGTCCAGGTGTAGGGTCGTTCAAACAAATGCAGAGAGAGAACTGTGGCAGACTGCAATGCTGGAGCTGATGTCCGATGAGGATGCCATTGCGTGCCATGCTATCAGCGTGTCATATCTAATGGGACCAAGCTAGAATGACATTTATTTTGGACATCTAACAAGCACTGGTGCATGTTGGTTTTAGTATTGCTTTTAATTTAATTGCACCTTCATAAAATGCACATTTGTTAATTTTCTTCCATATTTTCTGTTTTTCCCCTTATTCTTACTTTGCTTTGTATATTTATTAGTGTTTGGTTTAAATAAAATAAAAAAAATTCTGAACCAATTCTATTGTCGTTTTTTAAAAGATGTGGGGGATCTATAGTACTGTGTGAAGGGTTGAGTGGATTATTTGCCACGGCAACAAATGGCTGTACCATGAAAGGGTTCCTCAGCAAGATACATCCGAATTGGTATCAATCCGGAAGTATCCTAGCTTGGTCGAATTTGAGGTATACAGTACGCTCAGTGGTACTTGTAGATACTTCGGAAAATCAGTTGCGTATATACGGGAGTTTCCTAGTACAGATACACCTCTTTTCATGCAGTGCTAAAAACACTGAGGGGGAAACAAAAGCCCAGAGGTAAAAATGTCAACACTATCAGAATGGCCTGTAAATTTTGACATTTCCTGACATTTCCCTTAACTTCACCTACATTAAACAGATTCATAGTTTCTCAATGCAAGTTGTGTACGATTTCTTTTTAAATATAAGCACACAAATATATACATATATACACATATATTTATTATTATTATTTTTTCCCCCCATTTCTTTTGATCATCAATATTCAACAATTTGCTTCATACTGACCGACCGATCGATAGATACTTTATTCATCCCCATGGGGAAATTCACAAGATCCAGCAGTCCACAGATAGTTACATCTATAAAATAAGAAAAATAAGGTAAAAACAATAAACAATAGGTAAAAGCAACTGTGCGGTTAAACAGTCTCATGGCATGGGGGAGGAATGACCTCCTCAGTGTGTCAGTGGAGCAGCGCAGTCACAGCAGCCTGTTGCTGAAGCTGCTCCTCTGTCTGGTGATTGTGTTGTGCGGTGGATGTGATGGAGTGTCCATGATTGACAGGAGCCTGTTCAGTGCCTAGCACTCTGCCACAGATGTTGGGCTTTCCAGTTCTGGGCTTTGTATGTCCTCACAAGCTCCACACAGTCACCATTGATAGTCACAGGTTCTGGTTGAGGCCTGGGTCTCCTGAAGTCCATCACCATCTCCTGGGTCTTGGTGGTGTTAAGGTGCAGGTTGTTCAGATTACACCATGCAGCAAAGTCCTGGATCAGTTTTCTATACTCCTCCTCCTTTCCATTCCTGATACAGCCCACAATCGCAGTGTCATCTGCAAACTTTTGTACAGGACTCGGACTTGTACAGGAAGTCTGTCGTGTACAGGGTGAACAGAACTGGAGAAAGCACAGTCCCTTGCGGCGCTTCTGTACAGCTGATCACTGTGTCAGACCTTTCCAAAACTGAATTGACAATATTAAGAAGCAAGGAAAGGAAATATTAAGAAGCATTTAATATGAGGTTCTATGCTGTTACAAAGCAAATAAAGTCAATAATAATAATGTCAATAATAGTGTTTAATTATACTAGAGCTGCACAGTTACTTGCATAAACATAGAAATCGAGATATGGCCACGTGCAATTATCTAATCGCAAAAGCTTGCAAGTTATTACAGGTACCATACGCACCAGACCACAGTCAGGATTCTATCCATAAATATTGGCAAACCTCCTCTTTTCATCCGCATCTGGGCCCTTATCTGGTTTTAGCCTAGATAATTAAAAACTAATTGCTACATTTAATAGTTCCACATAGGGGTGGGCGATATAACCAAAATCTATCATGGTAGAAGCAATTTTCTACCTCGATAACGATATACATCACAATATAGCAATTTGTATCTGAAAATGCATAAATAAAA
>JAQMYG010000006.1:20904190-20921261 GCA_030014215.1 Clariallabes teugelsi
TATATATATATATATATATATATATATATATATATATACACACACACACATTTAAAAAAATTATATATATATAAAATGAGCAACAAGCTGGGAAAAGTATCTTCTTATATGAGGTCACCAATAGGGGAAAAAAAATCTAATCAGCTTGTTTAAGCCCTATAGAAAAATGGATAAAAAGGCAAAAAGCAGGGAATATTCTTTTCTCATATTTTTTTTGTTTGTACATGCACACTGGAGATGCATGTGAATATCTAACATGACTAAAAAGTTAATTTTGCCTAATAGGTCCACCTCTAATATCAGGTGTTATTGACTTGCCCACAACAGTATTGCAATCAAACCACAATACAATACACTTTTTTGTGGCTGATTGCTTATTCTTCTCAAAATTTCCTCCGTTTATCCACTTCATGGATTCAGTCAGTATGGTAACTAACTTCTGCTCTTACCTAAAACTCTTACCTAAAATCGCAATGCTTTTATATATATATTTTATTTTATATCAAGTATACCAAAAGTCGGCATTATCATAGTAATAACTACCCTGTACATTACAATGCTCTGAAAGAGTTTTCTGCTTAGCACAGCTACTGTAAATGAAGCAAGTAGTAATGGCCAACCACTCAACACTGCTGAACCTAATTTCATTACAAATGCTGTTCATAGTGACAAGCTACAAAGCAAACCACAACACACTGCTGGACAGCAGTCACTAAACCTTCAGACATAGCTTAATGTCCAAGAAAGCAGCAGATACTATACATCAGGCTCACACAGCAATGGAATGAATAAACTATCTAAGCCAACAGGTTCAGCTGAGTTAATACGTCAATCGGTTGTTTGGTTTTTAATTAGACAGATGGATACAAGACCAAGAGCTCATGCTGATCACTGCAGTGATCCAACAGTATAGGGCAGAAAGTGCAAAGGCAAGCAGAAGAGCACAGAGAATGAAGGACAGGGAGTGAGCGAGCGAGAGAGAGAGAGAATAAGAACAAACGTCTGTAGCCTTAGTGCCTATCAGCAAGGAGCTTGTTGACTAAAATCCTTAAAGCCATTTAAGTAATGGAGACAAAAGTCTCTTCCTGTTCTGCAGCCATGAACCACAGACACTTATCCCCTCCCCTCGCTTTCACCCCTCAACTAACCCTATGCCTTTCTATCAGCTTCTTCCTTCCTCCTTCTGTCTGCTTCTGTTCATTCTGAAACAAATATCACCCTGCAGTGTGCATTTCCGATGACATCGTACCTTGTATCCTGTCCAGGCTACCAGTAGATGCTATTTATCACCTGCCTAGGGAATAACATCCAGGGAACAGAGACTGCAAGAAAATAAACAAGCAGTCTCAACACAGAAACAAGGTTCACTATAGCACAAATGTGATATATGATAAAAGTAAAGATGTGGGTCTTCCACATTCTCGTGAATAAGGCAATGAGTTTATACACAACTGCTATTAGGCGTGAGCAAACTGGCAGAAATATGATTAAAGACGTTTTAAAAACAAAAAGTAGTGACAAGCATGCTAATAAGTGACAAGCATGCAAATAGAAAAAAAAAAACTTTAAAAAGTAGAAAATTAAAAGAAGCAGTAATTTAAAATCCATATAATTAAAAGCTACTTATCCTATAGTGGCAATAGCTGCAATGAAACCAATACAGAAAAACAAATAAAACCAATCCACCAACCAAACAAACAGTTGTCCAATTAGCAATATGTTATTGGAAATGCAAAAACCTGAATTCTTCTCTGACCTGATTATACATATTACTGGACATGACATAGATCATACATGTTAATACAAGACACTAAAAGGACGAAAGAAATTTCAAATAATCTGGAAACAGAAGTTCACAGATATAACACCTCCTACCAAAAGGATGTCAGTGTGTCTCTGAGGATCTCTGACCTAGAGACCTAGGAATTTATATATTATAGCACCAGTATGGCCTACACCTCTTGGGGATCATGTCAGGATCAAACTACATAAATTATCATTTGTGTGGTGACCTTCCAAAAAAAAAAAAAAAAAGGTAAATGTTTATGGACAATTCCTAATGTCTACTGAAGACAAATGCAACCTATTATTTACCAACATTTGAAGCCATTTATATTCACGGGGAGTTCTACTGATATAAAGATGTCAAAAGACACAGTATGGGGCTGCACATTCACAGAACAGTCAGACCTCCGTCCATGGCCAAAAATGCCTATGACTGGCATTCTGTCATTTATGTGGATGTCACGGTGACACGGATAACCTAACTTGACACGGTTATAAAGTACACCCCTTTTGTGGCAGTTGTATTCCCTGATTGGGGTGTCCTCTTTCAGCAGGATAACGCAGTCTGATGCACCGCAAAAATTGTTCATTTACGGTTTAAGAAGCAGGACAAAGGGGTCAAGTTGTGTAACATCTGTAAAAAACAAGCCTGATCAATGCTTCATACCCGAGCCATCCTACAGGACCTAAAGACTAACATCATGGTGCCAGGTACCACAGCACCAGGAACCTACACATTATTAAAACTGGTAATTTCAATGCTGTGGCTGATTGGTGTATTTGCCTGAACGTTGCACAGGTCACACAGATTCTGTAACTGCTTTAGCAAAGTCACTTTGCGGTGTCATTTTTTTAGGCCAAAATCTGCCTCAAGGATTGCAGTCAACATTATGCTGAACTGACCTTCCATGACTACAGTATGTAGCACTGATGAGATATTTTTCTTTTTCCCCAGCTAGTCTTAACATTACAGTAGTTTCTCAACAAGTTGAGAAACGCACATACATGTATCAGTTCTGTTACTAAATATTTTATCATCAACTTGTAGGTTGCACAAGTCAAGATGTCAAATTTGCTGTCAAGGGTGCTGATGTGCAGATGAAAGATGCCACTGAGGGAATGCAGCAGACATGACCTCAATGTCTCATTCAACTGGTGGGACACACAAATGCATGCCATAAAACTTGTCAGGCAATCATTTTACCATCATATTTTGACTGATGACCATAAGGACCCTTTAAGCAGGTCTATACAGATGTTGTATTTCATGACCTTTACAAACAGCACATGAATGCCTCATCTCTAGAACCAAACTAGATGAGAAGTAACCCCGCATTTATGCATTGGTGTAAATCGGTGCAGTTAATATGATTGATTTCCATTAACAAACAGCATTAATTTCAAATGCACGCAGCTGTTGAGACGCTCATGATAAGAACACACCGCGCAGATCAGCACGGCGCGTGCACGAGATTGAGTTTCTTACCGGCTGATGGAGTTATACGGCGCCTTGTGAAGCGCGCGTCCTTGTCAGGAGTGCGTGTGCGGAATGCGGGAATGCGTAAAGCCGGGAAACGCCACTGCAGTCCGCATCGGTCGGCCAGGTTTCTGCTTCTCTCTCTCTGTGTGTGTGTATATGAGTGTATCCTCGCAGGCAGGCAGGTAGCTGACTCTCTCTCTCTCTCTCTCCTCCGTTATATCTGAATTCCATGCACAGTGTCGCCGGAACCTGCAGTGCTGATTCGGCGCAGCTGCATGCTTGATTTTTTTTTTTTTTAATTCTACCGGGAAAAACCGGAGGAAAGGAAGCTTCCTGTATAACTCAGCCACTCCAGACAACTAGACACACCACGCCGCAAACACACTCGCCCTACCCGGCCTGTGGATCCCGGAGCATGCGCAGTGCACTCTCCGGGATTAGCTGGAAACGTCTGCAGGTGGGACAAGTTTTTCAAGTGATGTGTCAGAAAGTTCCTGTAGGGCATCCTGCCCAACCCTATTGCTTAATCTCCACCACCCAGTAGGCTTTACTTCCAACATAGTCGCCTCTAATGGACTACTGAGCTGTAACACATAAGGCATCGATCCTTTAATTAGTATTAAACAGAGTCCTGTTCTAAGGATGGGAAAAGTTGATTTATTCATCTTCAGGAACTGCTTGATCCTGGTCAGAGTCATGATGCATCCAAGCACAAGGTGAAGGCAGACCCTTAATAAGACACCGGGCCATCACAGGGCACTATGCACACATTCACTCCCACTCACTCACTCATTCTCACCTAATGGCAATTACTGTAGCAGCTAATTCACCTCCTGGTACTATATATTCTTAGCGGAAAAAACTTGGAGAAAACCCATGAGCACATGAAAAGAACATGTGAAACTGCACACAGACAGTAACCCAGTCTCATAATTGAATTGGGGACCCTGGAGGTATGAGGCAGCAATGACTCATCAAGCAATATTACAGATACAGTAGATCATATTACCACATTTAGTTCACAGCATGTCAGTGATTCTCTAGCAATCTCAGTTGACATTTTTATTGCCCTAACTCTATATATTTTCACTTAAAGAAAGAGTTTAATGAACTCTGATTAGTCGGTTCAATTGTAATCCAGAAATTCATCATTTATTTAAAAAAAAAAATAGGTAAAAGAAAATCATGATATGGTAATGATCCAGCATCTTATTAACAACAAAGTTTCTGTAATTTTTTAAAATTATTTTAATCAGTAGAAGCATAAATAAAATGCACATTATGTAAAACAAAAAAACAAACAAAAAACATAATTCTTATACCCTCATCACAGATAGAATGGACTCAAATCTAAAAAAAATTACTAAAGAGTAATAATAAGTATCAGGCCGACATCTGATCCAGTCCATGAAGATCCTATAAAAAGCTTGATTATTTGGATCGGGTGTGCTATAACGGTTGCTATATCACTTTCTTGCCTAACCCTGCCTTTGGCAGTTTGCCATTGGTGTTTAATGCAAACTAAAATTAGCACAATTCAAAGCTCAGATATACTCCTAAATGACACAAATTTCAATCATTTAAATAGAGATTATAGATGAGGCCAGTTAAATGATAATGATGCTCATGGGTTACTCCAGATTGAGCCAATTTCTTGCAAATGCATTATTATTTATAAAGGAAAATCATAGCACTAACACAGTGGTTAAGTAACACTATCGTTAAACAAATTATGAAATGTTATGGTCAGAAATAGTTTTGAGATTGATTCATTTTGAGATTAGCTTATTTTCAGTTCTGAATGGTGCAAAATATGCTGTCCAGGGAATTGATCTGCTGTGATAATTTTCACAGTGGTATTTTGGTACAACTGCAATGAAGCAGTCAAAGCAGCCCCAAGCAGCTTAAACAGACAAACATATCTTGAGAGATATGAGAGAGAGAGAGGGCTGGGCTGAGTTCCAAATGGCACCCCATTGAACCTAATGTAATGCTGAACTGCTGATCAGCAGAACAAGGGACAAAAATAGCAGTAATGCAGGAGTAACTACAGTAACAACAGCTATACTGACCTCTAGTGGTCGCATGTTATACTGATTTTAACATTCCTTCCAGAACGTTAATCACTTCAGGTTTCAGTATGACGTTCATCTGCAACTGGTAGTTTGGTTTGGGGGCCTTGTGAAACACATATATATACTAACCCTGGCTCTAGGACTGTACATTAATTTACCAGGAGTAGCGAAAAAATGTGTACATGCAATACTCACAAATATGTATTCTTTAAAAGGTTTTAAATGCTATTATTTTGTTTATTATTAAAGGAAGAAAATAAAGTTCTTGCAAACATTTTTGTGCAACGTTAACTTCAACTGAATGATTTCAGTGCAGACAAAAAGCTGATTAACCAGGCTTTAGAAAGTCTGTAAACATTTTAAAATACGCAAAAAAATATATAAATGTTTCCAAAACCTTGTCGATATTGCATATTATTGTCTATAACCCATCATTTATAACATTCAAAAAAAATGTATCAAATAAACAATAAACATAACAAAACATTAAAGTAATGTCAATTGTAAAGCTTGTATAACACAATCCTGTAGACAGAGTTAAATCAGACAGATTATAGGTTTGCAGTGCCATGACTTTCCGTACACAAGCATAAAAAAAAGAAAAGAAAATTCTGGATATTTTGTATTGTATTACAATAATTGTAGTGCTGACCGGTAAAAAAAAATCAAAAACATATTACTGGAATAATCTGAAATTATTGTGAACTGCAGAATGACTTAATTAAATGGCATAACATCTTCAGCATTAATGAGCAATCCAATCGTAATGCATTTTTTAAAATTGCATTGTACCACATAAATCTAAGGTATTATAATGAAATATCATTATCTCTAGAATGGGTTTCTAGAGATAATGAACACATTTATTCTGGTTTAACGCTAATCTGGTATGTAGATGTTGTAAGATTTATGTTTCAAGTGATACCTGCAGAAATAACTGCTTTGAAGACATTTGTAAGAAACTGTAGTAGGATCATGCTAATTCCCTAAACACTAAGGTGAAAAAAATCCGTCTAACAATCCAGTACATTTTATCATCAATCAGCAGATCTCTAAACAGATACTTAGAAAGGTGCAACTTGTTTCCTTCATTCGTTTCTTACATGAGAAATCATACAAAGCTTTTGTTTACTGTATAAAATAATTCTGAATAAATTAAAAATGAAACAATATGTTAACAATTACTTATGTAAGTATGTTTACGCTCATATCATGTATTTGAAATCAAAAGGAATGTTCAAAGCAGAGCCATGAATAGAACAGTATTTCTGAAAACATTGCATTTACGCATGCAAATTTCAAGTATGACAGAGCCAATAAGTATGACACACTTTTTTCTTTTTAAGAGGTAAACTTCTCTTAAAATAACCCTGACCCTGATCAGTCCTACATGGCAACAGCAGCTGAAAGAGTTTGTTGTGTGCATCTGACTTAGTTTATCGATAATCATCATGACTTGAAACTGGGATAGTGGAGCTGAAATGGATATTAAGTCCATGTTCCAAGTTATTGCACTGTGCCAGCACAGGGAGTCACTCCAAATAGTTCACGGATGAAGAAAGTCCTGAAAGATAAACAGTATATCAAAATGCCTTTCTTGCCATCAGTTACACGTAAAAGCAGGCTAACCTCCTTAATACAAGTTATTGTATTGTATTGTATTATCTGTATTTTCTTATCATGTATTCATGTTACATGTATTTCTGAATTCATTGAATGAAAAAAAAAAAAAAGTACCTAGGCACAAAATGTTTTAAACCAGTCCCTGCAATACAGTATTAATTATTCTTTACTGTTTTAGAAAGCAATCTTTACTCCATTAAGAACCCTCTCTGAAAAGGAAACACGCCCAATCCAATTTTGTTACACAACATCTACCAGTTGGGAAGGACAAAGGTTAACACGTGCTTCCTCTGAGATGCATGAAGCCAGCCTATAGCATCTTTTCCAACTGCTTCTCATGCTGCATCACAGGTGGTGTAACACACTTGGAGTGAAAGCCAGATCTGCTCTTTTCCAAGAATGGCTAGTGGTGCTGTAACTAACGCCCCCACCAATGCCCCTCACGCCCACCCAGAGCATATGGCTGTAGCATTGATGAGATTCAAACTCGTGATCGCTGGAGGATATAGAGCGTTTTTCAGTTGCAACACTTTTCTTAAAGTGATAGAATGAAGTAGAAGCAGCATTCTAGCGTGAAATCCTGGATTTGTGTATGGTGGTGTACGGTTTCACAAAGAACCCCTTTAGGAAGCTAAGCACAGTATATTAATTTGATTGGAATTGTTACAACAAAAAACAGCTAAATGCACTACTCTCTGGTTTGAACTGAGCGACTCACCTGATTTCAGTTAGGCTGGTATTAGGGTCGTATGTAGCACACCTCTCAGAAAACCACACCTAATGTATGACAGACAGCTGACTGCAGGTCAGCACATTTGTTCTGAGATGTGTGATACACATGGACCCAGGTGTTCATGTACTTTTATATCTGTAGGTTGATGAAGGGAGCGAAGCCCACCACGTTCTGTAGCAGCACCAGCGCCCTCTGGAGGGGAGGTTCCACATCGATCTCTACGTTGCGCCTTCTTAGCACACCCAGACTGGACTCGCTAACGTTATGACAGTGATTCACCTTCAGAGACTGCAGTTTAGGGCAGTATTCAGCCACCGTCCTACACACAGACAAACATGCATGCATAAACAAGTGCACAGAAAAGGGGGAAGAGAGAGAGAGAGAGAGAGAGAGAGAGATACCAGTCGCTCATGAAAGCAGCAAGAGAAAAATCCTTTCAAATTAAATTTACACTAAAATAAGTGAGCAATTTTTTTTTTGTTTAGTATGAGGGTAAGTCAAAAATGATTCGCACTCTGGCTGTAGAATTTAGAAAAATATGTCATTTTTCAACATGATCTCCTTGGTTTTTAATACACTTTGTCCATCTGACAACAAGTTTTTGTAATCCAATACAAATGTTTTAGACTGAGCTGCCAGCCAGGAATGCACCACTGTCTCTACTTCTACTTCCTCGTTTTTGCAAAGTGTAGACAGTGCGGGTCGAAATGTGCGGATGTGCATTGTCATGCAAGATCACAACTTCCTCGGGTAGCAGTGCAAGTTTAGGCTTTAGCTCTTTAATAAGCTTCGCATTGTAATGAGCACTGTTGATTGTTGAACCTTTTTCCTGATAATGTTCCAGTACTGGCACTTGAAAATCCTAAAAAAACGTAAACATTAATTTTCCAGCTTATGGTCGACTTTTTAACTTTTTCTTGGTCGGCGATTGAGGACGTTTGATTTCCATCATAGTGGTGAATCCATGACTCGTCACCAGTAATCGGTTCAAATTTTGTTTGTTTTAACACAGGACTAATGGTAGCGATCATCTTTTCTTCTCCGGACAAGTTTTTTTTCCAGATGCCCCAAACAATCAGAAAGGAGATTCATCAGAAACAATTACTTTACCCGAGTCCTCAGCTAACCATGCTATCATGATTAGTTGAGGTCTCACTTTCACCTTTTGCAGAATATCAGTCTGTCCCGGATGTTTTTCCTGGAGAGAAGTACTGCTTCTTTGCAGGCCTTATTGAAATGTATATAGGTGACGCCACCATCAGTCCTTTGTCATTTCAAAGAATCCTGAGACTGTTCATGTGTGGGGTTGCTTCTCAGGCAAGGGAGTGGGCTCACACGCAATTTTGCCTAAGAACACGTCCACGAGAAAAGAATTGTACAAAAACATCCTCAGAGAACAACTTCTCCCAACCGTCAAGTTTGGTGATAAACAACTCCTTTTCCATTAAGATAGCATCTTGCCATAAGTCAAAAGTGATAATTATGTGGCTTGAGGGATAAAACATTGAAATTTCGGGTCCATGGCCAGGAAACTCCCCAGACCTTAATCCCATTGAGAACTTGTGGTCTTGGGAAAAAAAAGAGTTTAACATTGCAAATATTGATTCAACTTGCATACACAATTAATTAATTTAATCCCTTAATTTAATTGTCAATAAAAGCCCTTGGGAACTTGTGAAATGCTTGTAATTATTTTTCAGTATACCATTGTAATCTGACAAAAAGAACTAAAAACACTGAAGCAGGAGACTTTTGGCTCTGGCTGTAATTGTAATAGTGGAAGTATTTCACACAATAAAAAATAAATAAATAAATAATTAAAAAATATGGTTTTTATATCACTATGGGCAATATTCAATTCAATTTCATTTTATTTATATAGCGCTTTTAACAATGAACATTGTCTCAAAGCAGCTTCACAAAAATGAAAGAATTTTTTTTTTTTAAGGAAATTTTTGGAAGTGTGTACTGTATGTGCGAGAAAAATGTGTCTAGATACAGTAATAATGAGATGAATGAATGAATGATGAATGAAATGTCTCTGATGAGCAAGCCAAGGGTGACAGTGGCAAGGAAAAACTCCCTGAGATGGCATTAGGAAGAAACCTTGAGAGGAACCAGACTCAACAGGGAAGCCATCCTCATTTGGGTGATAACAGATAGAAATTACATCTTGTGTGTTATGGAGCTGAAAGTTCAATATAACAGAAGTTCTTTAAATTAACATGAAGTCCAGTTCAGAACAGAACAATACAGAACAGGAATCAAACAGTTTTGCACGCGGTCATCCATTCAGTCATACACTTGCTCACTCAAACACCCTCCCCTTGGCTCACCTGATGGCCTCATTGCAAACCCTCAGACAGCCGGTCAAGTCAAGATGCTCGAGCTCCCTGCAGCGCTTGGCCACCTCCTCCACAGTCGTGTCGGTGATGTTGGCGTTGATGGCCACAGAGAGCGAACGCAGCGTGGGCCAGTGCGCCGCCCCGTAACACACAGCCTCGTCTCTCAGCTGCCTGCAGGCGGTGAGGTCTAGTGTACGCAGCTCAGAGCAGTGATTCGCCAAGCTGCGCAGCGCCAGGTTATCCACCCACTCGCAGTGAGCCAGGCCCAGGTGCTGCAAACGGGGGCAGCCAAGTGCCACAGCCACCAGAGCGTGCCGAGTGAGATGAACGCAGCCGTGCAGGTCCACGCGCTGCAGCTGCTGGTTCTGACCAATCACAGGAAGCAGCTCCTTATCAGTGATCCAGTCACAGCAGCAGTGGACAGAGAGGCTCTGGAGGACTTTATTATCACACAGCATGAAACAAAAAGCTTCCTTAGGAATACGAGGACCTGTCTAAGATCAGAGAAAGACAGACAGAGTAGACAGTGCTTGAAGTATCGTAGAATATGTACCTGCATGCAAGTTAAACCTGTTTAACATCACAAGCAGATTTATTGGCACTCCTACTGAAAGTGGGATAAAATGAATGCAAAAAATAAATCATCTTATGAAATAAGTGCATTTAGAGCAGAAATAAGCTTTGCTTTAATATTGCATATTTACCAAAATATTCACATCCAACATCTAATTTCTTGTAAATTTACAATTATGGTATTATTATTATGGAGTTATTGGTGCCAGTGATTTTTTTTAATGGAAGTTATCGGCCATATTCTTGAACAGCGCTAAGAATTTTGAGCTTGACTTTTTATGCTGAGAATAAAAATTCTATACAGCAAAAACAAATGTCGAACAGAAGCAAGAAAACGGTCCAATTAAAAAGCGATTAAAGACACCTTCCTACCAACCACGTGAATCCATCAAGTAGGACACTAAGCCTGTTCAGAAGAGAGAATAAGTGCAGCTCACCTGTGCAGGGTCGAACGAGCGGCAGTTGGCCAGATAAAGCTGAACTAGAGAGCGGAAGCCTTTGCTCACTCGCTGCAGGCTGACGAGGAGTCTTAAAGGCAAGTAGCACAGCACGTGTGTCACAAGGACGTCCTCCCAGGGCAGGTCTAACAGCTGATACCTGCAACAACGTGCTGGAAACTTACAAACACGAATGATTATGCAGGTCCTTTGCTATGGAGGAAAGAGCTAAAAAATAAATACACTTTTGATCTTTCCAGCTAATTCTGAACAACTAGGGACAATCTCTGCTACTGCTATAACAGATTACTGAGCACTGTACATGATTCTTTTAATTATGCTATTTTATTACCGGTGTTATTTTTAACCTATTTATTAGTCTTGTTCTCTTGTTAATGATATGTCCAGAGTCACTGCTGTGCAGGTGTGAATGTGTTACCTCCGTTCATTTGTAACTGTGATGCATGCAAAAATGGATGCTCTGCTTGTGATTGCCAAGGTTCCACGGTATCATGTCACTTGTCACATGTCACTGCTTTTTGGTGATGCAGTTCTTGTATCATGAAAATTTTTTCAAGTATGGTGATTTGCAGTACACAGTGCCAAAAGTAAGTGAACACCTGGTGACCATCACACACACACACATACACAGACACATGGTTCTTCCCCAAACTATTGCGACAAATTTTTTTTGCACACAACTGTTTGGAATACCTTTGGGCATTGAATGCATCCCAGATCTCTTCACTCATGCCAAACAGTCACAATCCAAAGGCTAGTGGGAAGCCTTCCACAAAGAGTGCATATTATTATAACAGTAAACGGGGAGTAACATCTGGAGTAGGATCAGTAACAACTACAATATGGATGTGATAGTCAGGGGTATAAAAACTTTTTGTATTACTGTCATCTCTATTCTAACATCTTAAATCAATGTCCCTTATAAATGTTCACTATAAGTGGTCAGAATAGCACCAGCTGCACAGCTCCCAATGTACACAGGATGATGTCTTTTGATACACTGACTTATGAAGGTCAGTGCTCCTTCTGACTGCGCGTGCTGCCATCTGCTGGCGTGTTACAAAACTAGTCTCGAAACTTTTTGATACAACCCCGTAAAACATGCATGAAATGGAAGAAAGAAAGTTAAATCCCAGCAGAGCAACATGACAACTACTCACTCAGGACGCCTGCATGCACTAATTAAAGCAATCTTCGCATTATCATGTTTCTAATCCATATTTTTAATATTAAAAACATCTCTGTACTTGGAGCACCTGGGTTGTTCCTCCGGCTTTGCCTGCACTGCAGTGTAATCCCCAAATCCTGAGCTGCGACTGCTGTCGGTCATGTTTAGTGCCGCTGACCGGAGTGATACGTCAACAGACGTCCCTCAACACAACCTGCACCCTCAGGACCTCTTGGTAGCTCTCGTGTCCGCCTGATTAAAAAACATACAAACGCAGACGCAGTTCATTTTTAAAACGTGTTTTAATTAAAATGTATTCCCTGAAACACAGACATGAATAAATATTACAATTCAAATTATTTATATTTCACCGGTTGAATTCAGTGAGAATAATCTGAGATGTTTTATCTATTTTAGCTGGCAAATATATGTTTTTATTTTCTTTTTCTTTTCAATTTTTCATTATATTTAAACAAAATCACACTTAGGCAAGTCAGAATCAGGCACTTTATTCTCCTGCTAAATAATTTGTTCTTTGGTGTTCGCCGGAGGCTGGTATGCACTATGGTGCATTACTGCCACCTTCTGGTCACTCGGTTATTTACTCTTTTGGATTCATCCACACTTTACGACAGGAAAGCAAAGGGGTACACAAATGATCAAACAACGTAATAAGACAGCACACCACTTTCCTCTTCTCCGTTCACGTACTTGGCGTACAGCTCGTTTGGTTTTATACTGCCATCTAGTGTGCGGGACAAGAAATCGCCTCCAGACAATATTTACGCCAATACAATTGATGCCAATTTCGTATTGTTAATTTACTAAATTAATAGTTTAGTAAATTAACAATGCGAAAAATTAAACAGTTAAATTAATAACAATATAACTCTAAACAGTATATATTTTAAGTATTTAAAAAAGGTATGTTAAAATAAAAACAATAATATTTCACCTTACAAAAAGTACTGATGTGTTTTAAATGGAAATGAAATCTTATTGCACAAATTTAGAATAAAAAATATATTATTTTAAACAATATATCTCTATATAATTAAATAAGTATTATTTAAAATAAAATGATAATAAAATAAATAATAATCTTAACAATTATTCATTTAATAAAAGAAAAATTATAATAAAATTACTATTATAATTAGAAAATGAATTATGTTAAAATAATTATTACTATTGAAATATTAGTAAGGCAGCATGGGGGCATAGTGGTTAGCACTGTTGCCTCGTTCCTCCAGCGTCAAGGGTTTGAAGTGTGTGTGTGTGTGTGTGTGTGTGTGTGTGTGTGTGTGTGTGTGGAGTTTGCATGTTCTCCCCATGCTTGGTTGGGTTCCTCCCTTATTCCAAAGACATGCAGATGGATTGGCACCCCGTTTAGGGTGTACCACACCTTGTGCCCTAAGTCTTCTGGGATAAGCATCAGGCTCCAGCGACCCTGTACACAAGATAAAGTGGAATAGAAAGATGACCAAAAAAATTTTTTTAACAATGAATTTTTAAAATTATGACTAAGCATGCTTTTACAGTACTGTATATCTGCATGAAAAATAAAATTAAGAGCATAATGTTGTGATGTGTCCCAGTGTGAAGCACAGTTAATGTTTCTGTCTTAAAGTTTATTCTTATCCTGAAACTGCCTGCACTAAAGGGTTTTATTCCTCTTATACTACGGAGACCATGTGCTTTTTATCCCTTTATAATTATCGAAGGTTAAATCAGTTTCACAACAATGAGCATCATTTTTAGATCAGTCTAGAGCAGCTTGTCCTGCTAAGTCAGGTCGAAGCGTATCGTAACCAAATGTCAACACGTCACACAACAGACTGGAAGAATGTTAACCACACGTATTTACACTAGGTTCTAGAACCTGGGAAGTTGTTAACTAACAATATACATGATAAATACTTCATACATTGGTTCATGGCCAGTTTCTGCATACCTCTGCAAACACAGACCACCCACACACACACACACACAAACACACACAAAACCAAACACAAAACCAACAAAGCAAACAATATCAGCATGTCAATCCACTGACAGGGTTAAATTACAATGGAGGCACCCGAGTGGAACAACTGCTGAGCCATAAGTTTGTAGGATTGTGAATGAAGCTGGACTGCTGGCTTTTCAGAAGGTAACTTTAAAGCTAACCAGGAGACTGGATCCACATACAGAAGACATGGCAGTCAATTCGGTTCACAACTTCACCATGGTCTCGTTGGAAGGGAAACCTATTTCTCTCAGGGTTTACGAGGGGAAAGTTCTTCTTATCGTCAATGTGGCAACTTTCTGAGACTCCACTGTCAAGGAGGTATCTGAATCTCATGAATATACTACAGAATCCTAGATTATAAATAGACAATCAATCTGGCGGGAAATATATTTAATGTAAATTATAGGTAGGTTTATGAAAGAGCTGTGCAGGTATTATGCCGTTAAATGAATGAAGTACGATGTCAAACATTTGTCAAAATATTAGTTGATCTGTACATGGACAGTGACAAGAGTTACTTAGTCTTAGGTTTTTTTGTTTGTTTGTTTGTTTGTTTGTTTGTTTTTGGACTATGGGTTGGAAGGTTCCGGGTTCAAAACCCATTATCACTAAGTTGCCATGTTGGGCCCTTGAGCAAGACCCTTAACCCTCAACTGCTCAGATGCATAATTAGATCAAATGTAAAAATGAAATAAAAAGTTGCACTGGATACGGGTGTCTGCCAAATGCCTAAATGTAAGAGGTGATTGAAGTGTGAACTTTCAGCTTTAATTCAAGTCGCTTAAGAAAGTTTAGGAATTACAGCTATTTTTTTTTATTTTTTTTTATTGCCTAATAATTTAATAGCCTACCTATAAACTGATTGATGCCCAGTTGTGGCCTGTTCTTAAGATGTTTTGACAAACTAATTATATAAATAGTCCAGCATTGATTTCACTGAAAAAAAAAAAAAAGTATAGAGGCTACAGATATTTAGTAATGGTCAAATCAACAATGTAGTACATTCCTAAAATAATGGCAAGTTCAGGAACATCAAAATAACTTGATAGCCATAGAAGACATCTAAAGTGGATGATCAAAGAATACGTTCGTTGATGAAGAAAAAAACATGTGACAACGTCTAACCAAGGAAGAAGGCAGGTGCATCATTCTCAACTTTATAAAAAGGCTGCCCTCTTCTGCTACAAGTACAGTAAGCCCGACTTTCACATATACTAATGGACCTCGCATTACAAACATTTGTAGACGCGAACAAATCACGGAAATAGCTGATGCATCTGCTGGGCATTGTCACAGTTGTGCTGCTGTGTGCTTACTGTACAGTGCAATAGTGTACAGTAGTACAGTGCTCAATCAGAGCCCAGGATGTCCGGAAGCAGAAGGAAAAGCAGTGGTGATGTGGAGGGTACAGCTAGGAAGCGCAATGCAATAACCATGGAAACAAAATTGAAAATATTCGAGAGCTTGGGCCAAGGTGAAAAGATAGTAGATGTTGCTCATTCTTTGGTTTGTCATGTTTTTTTTTTTTTTTTTGCTTTACATTTTTTGCTTTACATGTGTAAGATTCACTTTGTTGAAATCATGAAGAAATCCGACTTACGAATGTTCTTCCGCAGCAGGGACTTACTGGACCAGAATTATTAGAATAGAAGAATATGGATCATGGCCCAAAGCATACCACATCATTAAACATGGTGGAAGCAGTGTTATGGCATGGGTGTATATGGATGCCAATGGAACAAGGTTACTGGTGTTTATTGATGATGTCACTGCTAACAGAAGTACAGTAGCAGGCTGAAATCTGAAGTAGAGGAACACTTTCTGCTCAGATTCAGCCAAACATTCTTCAACTGATAGGACAGCGCTTCACAGTACAGTTCGATAACAACCCAAAATGTACCACAAAAGCAACCCAAGGCAGAGAAATGAGTCATGCACCTGACCTCAAACCAACTGAGCCGCTTTTCACTTATTGACGGCACAACTGATGGCAGGAAAACCCACTGGATGCAACTGCAACTGACTAAAGGTCCAGTAAATACCTGGTTAATTAGCTCAGAGAAGGAAACTCAGTGTCCTTGTCCATGATTGCTTTGTTCAAATTCATTGAAGTGGTTTACAGAGACAAAATACTTAAACTGTGTAACTGTAGATCTGCAATTATAAAAAGAAGTACAGTACTACAGTAGATTGATGGTAAGGTATTCTTTACATCAAACTTCAATAATAGCAATTTGTGTTCCTGGGATTTTAGTACCTCAGGCTGAATGCACTCATGGACAGATTTCGTGGTGAGAACTTCACCATTCTGGGATTCTCATGCAATCAGTTTGGACTGCAGGCACCAGGTAAGAGACATCAACCTTTACTGTAAACAAACCAGAGATTAAATAATGCAAACTGCATAATATGGTGTCTTTTTAATGTTTTGTATGCTTTACTTTTTATTATTCATTTTGTAATATCAGAAAACATTGTTGAAACATTTGTTGTCTTGACAAGTTTCAGGATGAACCAGATCCCTTTGTATTTGGTTTGTGTTCTTTTGGTCATCATGTTGTTCCTCTTCAACATACAGTACACTTTCCATTCTGTGCAAAATGTAACGACAGTTGTGCATGGTAATGCCAAGAACACTTCAGTTCCTGAAATGCTCATTCCAAACTGCCTGACACCAACAATCATGCCATGGTCAAAGACAAATTGATGGAAACATTGACTGATGCGCTTGCCCTGAAAACTCATACACTGTAAAAAATAAAAAGTTGACTTAACTTAAAAAGTTAAGGCAACCGGCTGCAAAGCAATTTTGAGTTCACT
>JAQMYG010000006.1:20963505-20996503 GCA_030014215.1 Clariallabes teugelsi
TTAATTATTTTTATGTATTTATTTTTTTGGGCTGTGGAACGAATAATTAGAGTTTCCATTATTTCTGATGGGAAAATTTGATTTACAAGAGTTTTGAAATACGATGACAGGATCATGGCCACCCAAGGCTCATAGCCACCTCCTCCAGTCTCATCCCACAGAAAAGCTAAGCTAATGCAACACAAATTGCTGGAAAAAAGTCAATGCTGGCCATGATACAAAGGTATCAGAAGGCCAGACGCATCACAGCCTACCAGGTATGGAGCTTAGCTACCTTAGCAGGCATAAGAGTTCAAGGTTGTTGATCCAGCCTCCAAATTCCCAAGATCTCAATCTGGCCAAGTGCTCATGAAATACACCAGGCAAGCAAATCTTATCCATGGAGACCACACCCCACAACTCATGCACCACCAAACACCACCAGCTCACACCAGAAGTCTTGTAGAGTCATGCCCCTAAGTTACTTAGGGACAAGCTACTAAAATTCCAGTAACGATTGTCAGTTAGCTAGTCAGCTAATATTAACTTTTTTATATTCAGAAATTTTATGGAAGTGTGTCTGAATGAGAAAAAATGTGTTTAGATAATACTGAGATTGTCCCTGATGAGCAAGCCAAGAGATGGCAATAGGAAGAAACATTGAGACGAACCAGACTCAACTGGTAACCCACCCTGCGGATAGCGGATAATAGGAATTATATAACGACATTATGTGTATTAGGCTGCTGAAAGTTCAATATAATAGAAGTTGTCTAAGTAAACATGATGTCCAGTTCCGCACAGGGATGAGTCAGCAGGTGCTGAGGGCAGAGGGGGGTCTGGATCACTGGGAGCTCATGAGCAGCATGTGTAGATCCAAACCATCATTAAGCAGAATCCAGCTGGAGGTGGTCCTTCTCTGGATGCCTTAGGATCCTCGCAGGGCTGGACCTTGTCTACTGGAGCTGGCACAATCTCCAGATACCTCGGGATGGGTAGAAAAATAAAGAACAGGCGGAAAGAAGCTTGTTTAACATGCATTCCTTATATATAGAACATTTGCAGATTATTTGCATCATTGTAGAAATATTGAGTAAAATAATTTCTCACATAGTTTTTTTTTTTTCTAAACTACGTTTTTTCTTAAATCACTGGTTTTAAAGGACCGTCATATAGTCTGCATGGAGAAAAGTCCAAGATCCAGTCGTATTATACATCGCGGGAAGAAAAACACATCTTTAATAAACCTTTATTCTATTTTAAAAAAATACACATTGCTCATGATGAAATCATATCATTATTTTAAGTTTGTTCTTTTTTATATATTAATTAATATTGTGTGTAAATGTGTATATGTGTATGTTATTTAATAGATGTCACATTTTTACAGTTCATCAAATTGAATGTCAGAGAGTTGGTTTACCTTCAGTTCAGGATTTTGTTTTTTAAAGACCCACATCCAAAGTGTATTGTATTAACACAAGCTTCTGCATGAAATAAAGTTAATTATAATCAACACTGCAGCATTTCCCTACAGAATACATTGTGTTAAACAAACCTCAGCGCCACAAAAGCTGTTTCTTTTCCTGTAATGAAGTAACACGCCTCTAATTAATAAATATCTTATAATCCTGATTATGCATTTAAAAATGCATGTGCCCTTTGCCCTCTCATTATAGAAATTGTTGACTGATCACAAACAAAGTGATTGCTTGTAAATCCCTGGGCTCTTTTAAGTATTGAGGTCAGAATGAGAGCAATGTGACATAAAAAAAAAAAGGTACAGATCTAAAAAGATTAAGAATAAAACATCTTAGGGTTGGACTGAAGTGTTGACTTTTTAATTTAAAATGTAGTTTAAAATGTGTTTCTTTAAATATGTTTTTCTTCCCATGCTACAATGAGACTGTGTGTGCATGTGTGTGTGTGTGTGTGTGTGTGTGTGTGTGTGTGTGTGTGTGTGCATGCACGCGCACACGTTGGCATCTGTGGGGGAGGGGGAACGTGGGGACGACATCAAGTTCCTCCCCATCTTGTGGCATTTAAATTAAGTAAAGTAATCCCACTTCTTGAAAACCTTGGAGGCAAGTGATAAGACAATTATAGCACTGTGATGGTTTACCCACAAAAAGGGGCAGTTGAAGCCCAAGAGACAATTACCCGTATTTTAATGAACTCCCTTTTGTTACCTTTTTAAAAAATTCTCATCCTAATCCGCCTGCTCTTTTATAGTAGCTTTCACTTGTTCTCTGCCCCATTCCTTTCTCACATGTGTCTCTGAAATGAAAACAGATCATTAGTTAATGGACTCTTTGTAATATGATAAGTCTATTTAAATGCTTTAAAATAGACTTATTAAAGGAATATGATGAAAAATAGACTCCACAATGGGTAATTTAAGATCTTGTACATGTCATATCAGAACAATTATCACATCTATAAATACTGTAAGTCCCTGACTTATGACCGAGTTATGTTCGGCAGCACATTCGTAAGTCGGATTCGTTCATCAGTCTGACAAAGTGAGTCTTATACACCTTTGACACAAATATACAATGTAACGCATAAAAAACAAACAAACACAGGTTTAGTGTTTTGGTTCCTTGTGTATACTCTCGCAAGACTGTGACTTTAAATACATAGTTGGATCAGTTGACCTCGTTTAAATGAAACCCAAGAAGACATTGGGGGGAGGACAAAGCTACATGCGCTTACTGCCCGCTTGAACGGATGCCATTTTGTCTCAGAACTGTATTGGACTGTGCACTCTGTATTGTTGAGGATTTTCTAAAATTAAAATTCATTGAAAACGGTGAGGCTAATTAATTTCTTCCACAGCTCAGCTTTTCTATGATGAAAATAAATGAATTAAGAAGGAAGTGGATCTTTTGGTTGCCCCTTTCTCCTGCTGTTCTGGTATTTAGTTCAGAAATGGCCATTCACCACTACTGATTTATTTTCTGGCTAATGATGATGCAGAAACTCAACTGTCTTCTCGATAATTATAAAACTTTCACTCGTTTTTGTCCACATCCATCCTGCAATTAATAGATTCCCATGCTGAGAAAATATAGAGCTGTCTGTCATCATGACTATAGTGGAAGAGCATGCATATGAAATTTGCAGTCTTTTTGAGACTTTAGGAGACTGTACCCCTGTTGGGGATAAAAAATTTTAAATACGTCTTTTTAACTCTCTTAGGATGTAAATTTAGCATTTTTACATCTGTTCAGTCTGGTGTGGTTATGCAAGTGGTAAAACTGTGTTCCGACAGTCGTTCATTAAGAAACCTGTAGAGGCGTGAGATGATATATATATATTTCTGTAGATATTATATATATATTTCTGTCTAGTGTCACATTCATCTCTCTCCAAGGCCTTGTATTGCTGATGTGAGAGACCATCAAAGCATTACCACAAGACATCTTCTCTAGCACATCCATAAGATTCTTAATGGGGTTAAGGTCTGGACTCTGCGGTGGCCAATCCAGGTGTGAAAATGCCTCTTGCTCTCTGAACAACTCTTTTAAAAATTTTATCCCGAATGAATCCTGGCATCATCATCTTTGCATATGCCCATGTCATCAGGAAATAAAAAATCTGTTGATGGAACAATCTGGGCATTCAGTAGCTATATTTGAATAGTCAGCTGAGCTCATTTTTAGGGGTACATAATGTTGAAAACCTAGACCTGACTAACAGAAGTATGTGCAAATGTTCTTTATTTCACTATTAAACAGTTGTGGGTTTCACTATTTTTTTTAATTATTTATCCTTTTGTTTACGAGTTGATTTCTCTAAGCGTTTAAATGATCTCCTATTACACTCATTCCGAATGTTTTTCTGACCTCATTTCTTCCTCTGAGATGATGGCTCACCACAATCCTTCTAGGTTTTAATAATGCACTTTTCAGTTCTTAACCCGCTATTAGTTGTTTCAACAGTCTCCTTAGTTGATTTCTTTTCTTGGTGCAGGACAATAATTTGATGCTTTTGGCACCATCTTTGCCATGACCACAGGATATGTTTTCTGAAATTGTTGTTTAAGAAATGAAAAACTACTCACTGCATCAGTTAGGATGAAATAACATGTTCCCAGCTGAAACATATTAATCACTGCAGTAATTGTCCAAAGGAATGCTCTTACCTATTTGCTTAATTAAATACAGGTGCTGACTTTTTGGGCTCTTAGGTTTTTACTGTTGTTTTTTTTACCATGCAACTTCACCAAGTGTTTAAATGATTTCCGTTCATAATATTTTTCTGTACCACATTTCTTCAACAAAGTTGACAGTTTAGGCCTATCTTTCTAGGTTTTGGTAATGTGTCGAAGGGTTCTTAATCTACTGTAGTTTCCATAATTTCAATTCACCTTAGTTGTTTTCTTTGCTTGATGCAGCCCTGGAATAGACAAGGCAATTTTAATTTCTGATGGATCAATCCCTCCTGAAAAAAACTTTACTTAGTTACTTAGGATATCTGTGCAGTAGGTGATATCACACAACTGAACATGGACCAGAATGTCAATAAACCTGACAAGAAAAGCTCCACTATCCTCCTTATTTTCCCCATTTATATCATTTGTTTTTTCAAACTAACAATTTGAAATTAACATTTCACATCCTTGTATCCACTGTGTTTTTAAGATTTTTTTCTCGACACATCTCACCATCTTTATCAATTATTTATCAGATAGAGCTAATGTCATAGTGTGCACATCATTAAATACATGTATGCCTGCAATTTATTATTAAATTTTTTTTACAATTTATTTTAATGAGCACAAATACTTCTAAAAGTGATAGAACAATTGATGGTTCCCTGACATTCTGTAGGGCACTTTGATATGTGTTATTTTGATGCATGTTAAATCTTCGTGGTCTTGCAATAGAGTACATCAACAGTACTGATGAAGTCAAGGTCAGTGTACACTACTGTTCAGTATATGGCCAACACTGGTTGACACCTGATGATTATACCCCTATGTTTATTTATCATCCCATTATAGACAGAATGATGGTAATTTATTTGGAGTTTTAATAAATGGTAAATTTATTTTGGAGTTCACCTTTGCTGCTGTAACAGCCTCCACACTTCTGGGAAAGCTTTCTAATAGATTTTGGTGTGTGGCTCTGGGGATTTGTGCCCATTCAACCACATGAGCATTAGTGAGGCCAGACAAGGAGGGTTGGCACACAGTTGGTGTTCCAATTCATCTCAGAAGTTCATTGGGGTTGAGGTCAGGGCTCTGTGCAGGTCACTCAAGTTCTTCCACAGCAATCCTGGATAATCATGTCTTTATGGACCTTGCTTTGTTTATAGGGGCATTGTCATTCTTGGACAATTTACCAGCTTGTTATCATGCATGCTTCTCTGACTTGATCATCAATAGGTCCTCTGTACATCATTATGAATTTGCACATTGCCATCTTAAACCACTGATAAAAATAATTTTAATGAGTGGATTCCCAGCCAATTTTGAAGGTTCTTGTTGATTTTCTTTTATAAAACCACTAACTTAGTGGGATTTTAAAGAGTTCCAACAGCGTTTTGCAAAGCATTTAACTGGATTCTTCTCTACAGATGTAATGGCTTCTCTCTGGATCAGCAGCTTGCTGGTTACAAATCCCCATCTACTCACCATGCCTCTTGACTTTTTGCCTTGAACATCATCATTTTGGCCCAAGTTCCTATGCCCCAATGACTATTAGGACCTACATTTTCTCATTATTAGCTACATACACCTCAGAACTGAGCAGTTCTATAAATATGTATGTATCTTGGCTCCACCTCCTGATACCCAAGGCCATCGCATTTCTGACTATCAGCTACAGTATTGGGTTTCTGAACTACAAATGAGTTCCTTCCACAGAAGGTACTGTATGTCTGCACCTTCTCCTCCCGTCAAATGTGGCACTTTTTTTCAATAGCATCTTAAGTTTGGTCAAAATAAATATGGATTTACAGTATATTATGAAAGAGATCAACATCCCCCTTTTTTACCTTGAAAATGTATTGCTGTTTTTATCTTTGCTTGTATTCTTAAAAATTAATAGCCTAAGTCAATAAAATTTGTTATATTTTCATTATTGTACATGCCACTGTATTTCTCCACACCTCAACACTTCTGCCAGAATCCCATTTAAGTGAATGAACTAAAGGGATAATAAAGTCCCTGCTGTATTTTCCTCGCTCTTGCTTGACATTTTTTTGACACAAATTGGATGTACTGTAATTTATTATGATTTTGGGTGCTCAAAGCTTTCTGTGACCAAGGAGCCTGTCACCTTGCAAGTAGAAAGCTTGAGGACAGCAACAGAACCACCCTCCCAACTCTCCTCACACACTGATTTACTATTCCACACGCACACCTCTAGCAGACTAAGTGACATCAAGCCTCGTTATTGTCATCACATGCCACATTTGTAACCTGTTAGGGAGCAAATTGTGATAAAATGGGCCAATCGCCCCTCTTCAGAGTGCACTTAAACAATGTGGACTCTCTGCTACACACACTCGCATGTGCAAATTGTTCTTATTTAACATGATCACCTCTTTTTTTTTCTTGTGTTTTTGGCCCCAGAGATTTTTCACACATCATGCAAAACCCATTTCATCATCCTGAAAAGTCAAGGATAGCATTTCTTGGCTTTAATATGATTCTTAGGTAATGGTTGATACCATCAGGTTTGTCTCTTGAATCATGTGGCAATGACAATGGTACTGTATGCTTCAAGCTAAAGAGACACAATATAAGGTATTTTGTACATGTTCAACAAGCATTTGATCAAAGTGTTTTTTCTCGCAGGAAGATTTTCATTAAATCTTAACTTCTACAGCTTTGGGGCCATGGATTTTTGTAGATTGCTTTAATGAATTTGTCAATGTAAGTTGTATAGAAATTATGTGGGTTACATTACCAGTGTATGCAGCCTAGCTCAAATTAAAGAAAGAGATGCCTGGATACTAAATATTCAAGAAAGAATAACCTGATTTACTTTTTATTTTATTTTATACTTTTTATACTCAATAAGCACAGCTTTATTTAAACTTTTACTAATGTGTTTCCCAGGTAAAAATCTTTATTGAATAGCTTTAAGTTTACATTTATAGCTGATTTTTAGATATTTCAATAGCTTTCTTGTAAACTAGATGTGCCCACAACTTCGTTCGTGTTTTAAAAAATGTACAATGCCATCTGTTGAATTTTGGAATAAACTAAAAATTTTTACGTGTTACTGTAAAAGTGCCCGAAATGAACTTCGCGTTTATTAAGTAGATTTCAATTGCACGCTCATAAGCATGCATTACAAAATTCTACAGCGCCATCTGTTGAATTTTTCAGAACTAATGATTTTCCCAAGGTCGATTTTTTTATTATATAAAAATTTAAATTTCGAATTAACATATCTCCTCTTCCCATGGGAAGTCATGTTACCTCAAACTCGGCCAAATACATCCCGGCCATTAAAATTCATTCAGTAGCTTTTACGTGATGCATGCACAGACAAACAGAAAAACAAACAGACAAAAACCTTGATGTGTTCTAGTACTCATCTTACGTCTCATGCTTTATCTTCAATGTACAGACATGCCACCTTTACAGTTTTATTATAGGTATAGATGAGGATTAAAATGTTTGTTTGTTTATTTATTTATTTATTTATTTATTTTGCTTGTTTCCATGTATGTTTCTCACTACAGTGAAATGGTTAAAATTCCTGTTTTTGAATAATGTATATTTTTTTGTTTGTTTGTTTTGTATTTGTCTTTTTTTTTATTGGGTTAATAGTGCAGTTAGCATTCATAACTTTGCATCCAAACACTTTCAAAAACTTTCAAAAACTAGAATTTTTACATTTGGATATTGAACTGAAAAAAAAATGGATTTTTATGCATGCATTCTCTGAGATTGTGATGTTTCATCACAAATATTTAGATAGCACATCAAAAGAAAATCAAATGAGTATGTGTTTTTGTTGGTGTTTGTTAATATAAAATTTATCATAAATGAGTACAAGATGAGGACTGAGGAGGACAGGGGCTTCTCGCTTCACTGCTGTAAACTCTGAATTTGATTTAACAGGAATGTGTGTGTGTGTGTGTGTGTGTGTAAGTGTGTGTGTGTGTGTGTGTGTACGTATGTGTTTGTTGGAGAGGAGTGACCCCTACTGTGTTTTGGTCTCCTTAGTGTACCTCTGTATTCCTCGGAGGGATCACATCACAAAATGCAGAAAGTTGGTATGTCTTTTTGTTCCTCCTCATGTCATGCTGTAAGTCTTTAGTCGGATGGTTTCTTTCTCTCTTTGTCTCTCTCTTTCGCTCTCCCTCTCATCACTGTCTCCCTGTCAGCATCATCACACCACAGGCTGCACCTGCTCTCTCATTCCTAATTAGACTTGTTTAATTAATTATATTCACCAGCACAACATCCTTAGAGTATTTGGATTCTTCTTGCTTCTTATCCTGAGAGGATCTGTCTCACTTTGTGCCACATAATTCTTCATGTCACAAAATGTGGGGGGAGAAAAATACATAACATTGTGCTATGGTTATACACCAAGTAGAATTTGCAGCAAGGTGTACAGTAATTAGCAAGTGATGAGATGATATATTTTTTCTTTCACAATTCTTTTTATTTTGCTCAGAAAATAAAATAAACATATTTTATGATGATGTTCATGGTTGAAGTGGATGTTGCTGAAGGTTAGAGAGATTGAAATTGGAATTGGAATCTGTTAATCTGATAATGCTCTGTTGAGCAAATTGTAAAATACTGTATGCTCACATTATCATGCTCTCCTTGTTTCATAAACTGAATAAGGTTTATGCATGTGTGTGTATAGATGTGAAGGTAGATGTGTGTGGCCACATCCTCCAGTCTAGGTAAGGGAATACCTGTCTGTAGCCTTTGCCTCGCAGCTGCCGGGCCTCTGCTCTGACTGCAGTGTCAATTCACATGCAGAGAAAAGAACCTATGAAATATTCACCTTCTGATCAACTCTGGCACAATGGGCTTGATCTAGAGTAACTTTTGGCAGCATTGTGGTGTGCAGCTGTATTGTGTGTCCTACATGTTGACACTGGCCATATGGAACGTGTACACACACACCACTGTGACCTGGTTAGTGCTCTGAGGCCATAATCCGGTTCGAAGGCCAAATACGATTCAAAATAAATGAGGAATAATTGGAATACATGATGCAAAGCTGTGGAGTTCCTGCTTTTTGTGAGATATACTTTACAAATTGTACCATGTGCATTTATTTTCTATAAAACTCGTGAACTTTGGCCACATTTCTTCTTAGTCATGAGGGGAAGTCAATAAAATGAATATTGACCAGATCTGAAAATCAGAAACTGTTGCATAATTCTTGCCGATTAATGACACAGACTTTACAGAATGGCCTAACCTAACAAACCTAAAAGACTTGTTTACTATAAGCCATCTTCAGTATTATTCAATTCAATTCAATTCAATTCAATTTTATTTGTATAGCGCCTTTAACAATTGTCTTTGTCGCAAAGCAGCTTTACACAATCAAAAGCATTATTTAAGTTTGTATGGAATGTGAATGTGCATGAATCAAAATGGTCAGATGGTCAGATATTATCCATAAAGGCTGTGATGTACCTGCAAGCTTTCATTATGATATTATAACATGGAGGTGCACTTGATAGTTAATAGGAGACTAAGGCCTTATTCAGACTGCAAACAAATCTAATCTTTAGAACTGACTGTCCACACTGTTGTATGTGATCAGGCCCGTATTTGGCTTTCTTCAGAATGGCAGCCCAAATCAGACATATTATTCATCTATCCGCATTGGCTGCTATAGTAAAACCACCGAAGGCTCCAATACAGGTTAATATTTCATAATATATAGTTTTGTTTCAGTATATTCCCTCTCGCATTACCCATACTTATGCAAAGTGTAATTAGATATTCAACTCTCCATACCGCGGTTAAGACCGATGATCTTCCTGAAAACACATTCAGTTTAGCAACATGAGAAATTCAAGGGTGTGGCTTTTACGTACCAAGACCCTCTGAAATATCCCCTGAACCCTCCTACAGCATAACAACTTAACTATCTGTGAAATTATAATTTTATTTCAATCTTCCATCTTCCTGCTCATTTTTCACCTTGGAATACTGCCGTATTCCTCGTGATCATGTAGACTTATGCATAGGGTTGCAAGAGATATTGTATAATAGACAGTTTGAAATGTGATTTGAGACCATCCAGATGGAGACACATTGATTCAGTGTGGTTTTTACTGTTTTAGTTGTTTTACTGTTTAGACCTCATGAAAGCAACCTGATTCTAAACTGATTCCTATATGAATGTGCCAAAAATGGAATTGGGGCTGGTAGTCAGGCCTAAGAAGAACTGATTAAACAAGAAAAATCAGTTTTTGTTATTGCTTGGTTGGCAAAAAAAAAAAAGCCTGCTGCCACACCTGTTACTGGTAGGCAAGATTGAAGATTACTTTTTTATATCAGTAACATTGTCAGGGATGCTTGTGTTTACATGTCACATCTTAAGCTAGCCAGTTTCCTTAGATCTCTGGCTTGTTAAACCACCAGCCTCGACAGCTGATTCACCTGTTCCTAATTAGTTTAAGAGCATATAAGCCATGTGACTCCACTTTTTCTTACCTGACACACAAAGGTGTGTCAGGTATGCCCAGTATAATGGTCTACAAGACTTTTTTTTCAACAAAAGAAAAGTGCTTGACTGCTGTAGATTTGTAGACAATTTTTGGAGACAGTCTAAAATGTTGCAGCAGCAGTTACATGACAAGATTTCTCTTCATGCATGATGTACTGTAAGCCTGACTTAAGACCTTAAAAACTACATCACTCTGCATAATTTTAAGCAAAACTGCATTTGTTTTCTAGTCATTTTTTTTCACCTGAGAAAAACAAAATATTTGAATTTGTATAGAGTCAGGTGACTTTAGTCAAATATAACTGTGAAGCAACTTTGTCAAATAATGGCTATATTACATTCAAAATATAAGCATTAATTTTTATCTGTGTGAATGAATAAAATTTTAGATACAATTTGCATAGTACACTTTTTTTTTTTTTTAAACAATTTTTTGTTTGTTGCTTTAATAGTTGCAAACTCAAACAACACTGACAAGGCTATATTGTCAAGAACCTTTCAATGTGTACTGTATTCCTAATACTTGTTTTTAAAATACTTTTTACTGCACCAAAGTAATGTTTTTTGGTTATCTGGTCCCACCCTAGTGAACCCTTTTTCACAAAGCCATACAAAAAGTGAATAGCTATTTTGATTGCAGCTTTCAGAGAAATGCAGTCTTTCATTCCATTCAAATCTTGCTGTATCATCCACCTGTCACTCTACAGTATGTATGAGGTCAGACATAACATCATAGTCTCTTGAGGCTCATGAAGCTCTTTAGATGAAAAGCCATGGCAGCTTTTAGAAGAAAAAGCTGTGCATTTATTTGCATTGGAGGTCTGGGTTCTATTGTGTTAACTGCTGAGTGATGCTATAGGAAGTGTTTATAGAGGGCCGAATGACAGCTGATGGGGTTGACAGGGACTGGAGCGAGACAGTGGGATGCCCCCTCACTTTTCAGTATAATTAATAAACGGACTACCAGGGGATTTCTGTAGCACTGGCCGCTATGACAGGACCTGTCTTCAGAGCACTAAAGCATTAAATGACCAAGTCCTGTCAGGCTAACTTTCAGTGCAGTCCCTAGACACAGGCACTTCTCTGGAGCACTTTTGTTTTCACAATTTCTAGCTCTCACTTCTTTAATACACACACACACAATACTTACTATATCCCATCCACTTCCTATAAAAAATCTTTTTCTTTGCTTATTTCCTTTCGTTTTCTTGCTGTTTTCTCTTTTGCCCATGCTTTTTTTTTTTTTTTTTTTTTTTTGAAGATTTCTCTGTAACTTTGTAAAGTCACTTTGTGAATAAATTGTACTTACAAGCGTAGTTATATATTGAAATATCTATTGAAATGTTTTTAATAGAAGATTGATTATGGGAATATTTTTCCCCCTGTCAAATTAAATAAAGAAATATAATTTGGTTTCACTCACATACAGTATGCTAGGCCTTCCATTACCAAAACTAAACAGTATTTATTATTGTTATTGTGATTTAATTAATTAATTTGTTTATGCTTATTGTAGTATGTAGATTCTACAATGTAATTTTTTAATGACCAATGTAATGTGTTTTGAGTGGCTAAAATGTAAAATCCTGCACAAAAATTTGTCAGCACATTTCTTATTCTTTCATATGCAATAATAAATAGAAGCCTGAAAATAATAAAGTTCAGAAATAAAGATAAAACAATGATGTTGGCTTTTCTCCATTTAATTTTTATGACCTTCAAATTCCTTAGCTATAAAAAACCTTGTATCTTGTACTTAAATAAATTACCTCAAATGCAAATTTGAAAGAAATTAGATTTCCTGAATTGAACTCCACAGTAATGGCTCCTGAACTAGACATCTAGCTGGCAAGCAGAAACTTTTGTGTTTAAGTCATTTTTACTCTACGTGAAACAATCCTACTTTTGTATTGTATATTGTATATTTTGACTCCTCTCTCAATTTTTATTGATTACATTCTTGCTTCTATCTTGAGCTTCCTCTGTTGCATATAAACCACTGTTTCAACTCTTTCATGAGTTTTCCAGCATCTGATGGCTGTAGTTCATTTCTACAGGATTAATTGGTCCCTGAATGAATTCTGTTGACAGGGCAATTCATCATGAGTTTAGCCTGACAGTGACAGGGCAGGAGTGGGGGAGGGTCGAGAGGAGAGAGGGGCCGAGTAAAGAGGGTTATAGAAGACTACTCTCTCTCTCTCGCTCTTTCTTTCTCTCTCTCTCTCTCTCCAATAATATCATGTATTTTACAATGATCAGTGGAATGCACACAGGATTGTGTCCTGACACATTTTGGAAGCAACCCAAGCTCCTCTGATAGTGTGGACAGGCTTAAAGCAACGTGGAGTTGAAACACGAATCCCTAAATGCCAATCAGATTGCCCGATATAATCACATTTGCACTAAGCATTAGCTTTTAATTGCATCATGTATCACACAATAGCCATTAGAAGTGATTAGCTAACAGTGATGGAGAATGATATTTGGCTCTGATAGGACTGACCATAACATTGGCACAATTTGCGCATTTTATTTATTTATTTATTTTATCTATCATGTTTGATGTGCATAAATCACTCTGAGCAGATAATATATATATATATATATATATATACTGTGTATATATATATATACACAAGCACATCTAGTACAATTATAATATCATAAAGGACAATATAAAACATTAACTTTGTCATCTTTTTGGTGTCTTGACTTGGAGCATACAGAAAACAGAAAGGTAAATCAAACACCATTTTTTTTTTTTTTTGTTCACCTGGACGCACACTATTCTCTATACTAAGAGTGTATTTATACGTAATCAATCAATTTTAGGATATTATGATTGTGCAAACAGTGTCTCCTGTGCAGCGCTATTGGCTCTGGTCAAAAATCACCCATAATTGCTGCTCAGGAAACATAACAAGCTGGGCTGCTCGGCTGCCTCACAGGACTGAGGTAGGACATGATGGATCCCCAGGATTGCCATAATTTATTGCCAAATCCAATTAGATGCAGAACATAAAGCAGTAGATAAATTTGCTGTTGGGTAATGTCACAGGGCTCTTTCTGATATGAAGACGTGAAATGCACATCTGATTCCTCCATTCCCATCATGGTGCCATGGCAAATGAGATCGTCCCGGGGATTAGTGGTGAAGATGAACTGATAAGACAAACTGAAGATGTGGCATAACACGGCCTTGTTTTAAACTAGTCACAGATAGAAGGCAGTTAAACGCTTATTCATTTGTGCACTGGGCTGTGAAAATCAGATGGGTTTGTGGTATGATAGGGTTTTTAGTGTTGAAAGAACGACAGTTGTTTTACACCAGGCCTGTTGCTCTGCCGCTCTGCCACATTCATTTAAGGTTTAGAAACAAGGAGGTAAATCTATTTCATTAATGCAACAAATGGTATACAGACAACATATTACATATGAACAGTTTGACAGCACAATGCAATAAACACCATTTGGGACAAATTATTATTCTCTGCCACACAAGGTTGTCTATAACAAAATGTTTAATTTGAAAACTGATATATAAGTTTATTTTGGAAAGTTGAAGCTTCCAAGTTTTAAGTAAAGCATGTGAGCAGTTTGAATGAGTTCAAAGGGTTTTGGAGAATGTTTAAGCTAAGAAAAGGATGTTTACATTTCTACTTCTGTTACAATAACCCCAACAAGAATAAATAACAGGTTAAGTTACAGCATCACTTAACGTCTGCAATAAATTCTGTGAAATAGGACATTTTGGGATTTGGATGTTGTTCAAACACCATGGTATATGCTTAACCAAACAATTTGTGTACAAGAAACATGAGATGCAAAGGCTGATTTATCTATTTTGACAAAACTGAGAGATAATGTTACAACTTTTTTGAAAGATCACACAAAAATCACATTTATATTACCAAACCAATTCTGACAAAATATTTTGGAATGTTTGTTTTTTAATACCCTTTTGACTCACACAACATTTTATTTATCAGTTTGCAATACTCCTTGCTTCATTTGATTAAAAAGTGTACTTTTCAAAAACTGCAGTAAATATCTCATTTTGCTGTCAAACTGTATATTATTTCCCATTATTTGTTCCCAATAAGCATCTTAAGAACCTACATAAAAAATCAATAACCTGGGTTACTTTTTTAAAATGTGTATAAAGTTAAAGCATTGCAACACTTGTTTCCCCATTAAAACTGTGACAAACTGTTTAATATCAGTTATGTTCACCTGGGTTGCAAGTCATAGAATAAACTTAAGATATGCTCTTACAATAGTAAAACAGTGCAATAATTGTATGCGGGTGGTTACAGCATTATGGATATGACATTTAGACTTGGTGGATATTATTTTGGATATTGGTGAAAAATATCCAAAAAGTCTCAGCACTTGGACAAGCTTAGTATCAGTGAATTAATTTCCATAAACCCTTTAGCTAAAAACTAATAAATCATCTTATAATTATTTACACCTTGAAAATATCTAGCATTTTATCAGGGTTATGAATGTGATGTTTTATGAAAGAGTGCAGGTTTTCTACAACCTCAGAATTTTAAACAGTACACATGAAAGATATTTAAATTACAATAGCAAAAATTTGATTTGAATATTTGGAATAAATGAGCCATTATGAATGTGATAAACTGCCATTATGAATGTGACATTTTCAAATTATGGATGTGACATGTCTGAATCAATCCTCTACAAACCATATAAAACATGATTGAATGGTGAATTTTAACATTAAACATTTAAATCACTAATTATGAAAAAACTAACTATGGTAAAATCTTTGGAGGGCTTTTAAGGAGGGAGGGAGGAAAGATGTGAGGGTGTGCATGTGCGGGACCAGAGGCAGTGCCCAGCTGTCAGATGGCCACTCAGCTGGTGAGTGTTGGCGGCGACAGTGTGGCAGAGTGTGTCCCCATGGGCAGCAGCTACTGCTGGCTATTCAACATAGATCTTGTAGTTGTAGGCATCCGACCCCTCCCAGCCCTGTTTCTTTTAACTTTACTGTTAAATTTGCAAGGAAATTTTGTCAATTTAATCTGATTTAGGATGTAGTATGCTTTAATATTTAGTATTATTTAGTATCAGTATCTATCATTTTGTTTTGTAAAAACCCTACTGTGAATTACACTTTCTGTACATTTTTATCCAGTAAAAAATTTTGACCTTTACATGGAATTGCCAATGTGCATTGGCCTTGCGAATTTTCACCTCAAGAACAAAAATTTTGCAAGAAATTTGCCTCGGCATACAAAGCATTTTCATTAACATTATTTATATGGAAAAATGTGTTTCGTAATGTGAAATTTCGCCTTAAGAACTCACCTTC
Organism: Clariallabes teugelsi; assembly: GCA_030014215.1. Taxonomy (NCBI): domain Eukaryota; kingdom Metazoa; phylum Chordata; class Actinopteri; order Siluriformes; family Clariidae; genus Clariallabes; species Clariallabes teugelsi. Next base: position 20,979,502 of record JAQMYG010000006.1, read on the forward strand.
ATAGATATTATCTAGCACAAACACCAAAATTAATAATAAATTCAGTTCTATACTCTTTATGAAGTTTATATTTGCCCAGGTGTACAAGTACCACAATCTGACTTTTCCTAAAGCGCAATCTGTAAGTAATGTTACAACCAGGAATTATTTTGTGACAGTCCTTAAGTGCACATTGCACAGAAGATAAAGACGTGTCAACAATTACTCTCAGAAAAAGGAATTTGGATCTCATCCTCACAGATTTATGTTAAAAGACAATTATGATCTACATGCATGGTTGGGGTTTTAAACTATTATTGAAATTAAAGTTTTAGAAACATGAAAATTAAAGTGTGTTAGTAATGTTGCGTGTATGAATACGTTTTCATATGTTATTAAGCTAACGTTTTGTATGTACACATGTATTTTTTTTAATGCAAATCTATATACATAATATTGAAGAGCCCTGACAGTGGCAGGTGCCTTTTTGTAATGCGCCTCTGATGAAAACCAATCCGCTTAACCAATCTCAATCTGCGTCTGTTTTTTTCTTTTCTTTTTTTTTTCCCTCTCTCTGCTCCGGATGTCATCTGGCATGCTGAAGAGACACTGCGCTTGATTGGCAGCTGCATCCAGGTTCACAGTTTACTGGTTTCTGTGAAAGAGCCAGATATGCCAATTTAGACAGTAGAGTGACAAAAAAAAACTTTGCCTCTAAATGGAATAATTTTACCACAGGGAATTCTCAGCAGAGGGATGCAAGAAATCAGGTGGGTTTTCTCCCCCTCTCACTAACAAGGCCTGAATGACAAACACAGACGACAGTTCGGAGCTGAAAGAACATCCGGCCGTGAAGTTTCACAGGGGAGCAATGACACAAACAGACAGAGATAAGAAGTGAGAATGGATGAAACTGATCCTGGCACCATCAGAAAAAGAAAACAATTCAACATATGAAAATCATGCTTAAAAGATAAATAACAATATATAAATATAAAATAAAATAACAATTTATGTCAAAAAGGCAAGTGGTTTGTGTTCCCTAGCACTATTAGCTTTATAGAGGCTAAACACACAAGACTTTCCAGACATCAGCTGCAGGTGAAACAAGCAAAGTGATCAATAATTTGGTCATATACCATCAAAAAAACTAAACAAGCAAACAAACAAACAAACAAACAAACAAACAAAAAAAGCACTTATCAGCAGAAAAAGTTAGTTGTTTGGCACTGGCAGTTTGTTTATTTGTTAATAAATATTTATATATTTATTTTATGTTATCCTTTTTTTTTTTTTTTTTTTGATATTTTTTCTCAGTGTTTCCCCATCATAATATTTGAAAAAATTTTACTATTACATTTATTAAAATGTTCTGTTAGCATTGTAGTTTTATGTACATTCAAAAATAAGTGTAAAGTTTTTTATTTATTTATTCATTTATTTATTTATTAAAATAAAAATTATGTTAGGATTTATATATCAAATACTGGCTTAGCTCTGTAGCTTATTAGGCATAGTATTTTCAGTTCCTGTAGCAATCGCAAATCATTAAGGCTTTTGCATGAAGAGACTGCAAATGTTAAAATACAAATAAAAAAACTAGCAATTTACGGGTTAATCTCAAACCATAAATTTATCATTTCAATACATTTGTGTACAAATCAGGAATGAAGAACCTAGAGTGAACAAGCACACAGATATAGAAAATTAATCTGATTTATAAAGGTTTATGTTTTTTTATTTGGTAATTTGTTTATTTGTTGAATTGTGTATAATGAACACCCTAAATATTGTTAGAATACACAGAAAGCAGTACTGTGTCTTATACATAAAAAAAAAAAGATTTTACAGACGCTTTCACACCATGCTTCATTAAGCACCACCACTTTGAAATGACATTAATAATGTACACTACATAAGTGTCAAATGATGCAAGTATGAGTTTAAATGATGCAAGTGTGGGCCATTTGGTAAAGTTACATGCAACATTACCAAATGTCCATCAGTTACCAACTTTACCAAATATCAAAGTGTATTATTATTGTTGTTGTTGTTGTTGTTGTTGTTGTTGTTAATAATAATAATAATAACAATAATAATAATAATAATAATAGTATTAGTACTGTAGTAGTAGTAGTAGTAATAGTATTTTTAGTATTATTATATTTTTCATTTCCTCATAAAATAAAAAAAAAGATGCAAATAAGTTAATAATAAAATAATTAAATATTGCACAACAGCAACTCATTTAAATTCTCACTCACTCATCTTCTATACTGCTTTATCCTGTATTCAGGGTCGCAGGGATCTGGCTTAGGGCATGAGGCCTCATTTAAATTCTATTTAACACAATAAATATATGAACTGTAGAAACCATCAAACCTTATTTGAAGTATATTTTTTTCTTTACTGTTGGTGTTTAACAGTCAGCATTTTACTAAATACTGTCCAAGTTCAAATACTCTAACAATAGGATTTTTAAAAATGGTTTACTTAACTGTCTTTTAATATTTTTTGTAAATTAATTTAATGATAATACATACAATGGCCGCTCAGGTTGGACGTTTTTCACGAATGAAGGCGAATCACCGCACTACAATCACTGAATTGTCATTCATAGATGCAGTAAAACATTTGAATGGTGCAAACATATATCTATGAACAATTCAGTGATTGTAGTGTCTGATCCTTGAATATCAACAGATAACTTGTCCCCAACTTATGCAAGATATGCATCTGTCTGTGAGGACTGTACACGCAATCATTCATGAACACCACTTTATAGAAACTTATTGAGCGGTATTTTCACATTCCAAGCACAGTCCTAACCTTGTTTCAAGCCATTTCAATGGGGGGCCTGAAGCAGGTGATATGACCATGACTCTGTTGAGCTTACTGAGAAAGCTTTCTACCTCGATGTTATTCAAGCACTAGTGAAATGCTGAGATAAATACATTAGTGTAGGAGGGGATTATATAGAGAAGTAATGGGAGTTTTACTCTCATAACTGTGTTCTGTTCATACATCTGAAAGCAATTTATCAAAGTTGTTCATGTTTTGATGATGGTGGAGAACACTGTCTAACACGTCAATCCCAAATCTCCCATAAGTGTCCAGAGAGGTTAAGATCTAAAGAGTATGAAGGCCATATCATTTGATTTACATCATTTTCCCTTCATTAAGCCATTCAGTGTGCCCTTGTGCCATGTTGATGGGAGTGGAGTCATTCTGGAAGAAAACACGCCCATCAAGAAAGAAATGTTTCATCATTAGAAACCAATCAGAAGCACTTTGTATTAATTTGCTCTGACAAAATGCCAGTGAATATATAGCCCATCTGTAAATCAATTTAATGGAACATAGAGCAAGTTCAAGCTCCCAAAATACTATCCTAATTTAACCCTTAGATTCTGGTGCCAATAATGTTTAATAAATAATACAGTGATTTACAGGTTTTACTGTAATTAATCTATGCTTAATAAGATAACTGAAGATACATTTCTGCTATTTTGTTTTTTAGTTTTACAACAGGAGAATATGTGATGGTTTACAATCACAGAAATAGTCTCCAGCCAAGTAAGTGAACTTGGCTACTCAGAAAGACCTGGAGGACGTCTTGCATCACTCCCTCTGTACAAAGAAAATCCATGAGCAATCTTTCAATGTTAATCTAACCTTCCTCCACCTATTCATGATCAATAACCACATATAAAAGAATTCTCCAAGAAGCTGGATGGATTAAGAGACTTTTCAAAAGAGCAGAAATAGGTTCTTGTGTGAGATTTCCTGCATTAATACCTCTTTCTCTCTCTCTCTCTCTCTCTCTCTCTCTCTCTCTTTGTTCAGTTTTTTAGCTAATTGAATTCTGTTCCATTTTAGAAATAATATTTCTGCTTTCCAATGCATAGAGCGGTTAAACACTTTATGTGCTCAGTGATCCAAAACATGAAGAAAACATTACTTCTGCCCTCTCTATGAATTCCTCTCACTCTCTTCCTACCTTAAAAAAGCTCATTCACGTAGCTTTAAATTTTCTAATTACATTTTGGATTGGTTGAGAAGAATTTGCCTTCAGAAAAGCAATAGGCTGTTTATAAAGCTTCAGGTGAAGGCATCAGTCCTGTGCTTGAGATGGTTTGCCCACAGATTTTCAGAAATTTGAAATGCATCTATGGGTATTTGACTTGGAAACTGAGGTTAAATTTTTGTTTTACCACTTAGCATGCATGAATGAAGTAATAATAGGTAAATTATTTACTATAAATCGACTATATTGCATAATACCACAATGCTGTAGAATATACTGTAGAGTCTTATTGGTCACAAGGCATTGAGTAATTTTCTCCAATGTAGCTTGACTATCATGCCAGCTATATGGTTTGCATTAAACTTTCTTGTTTCTATAGTAACACCTCATTCCCAAGGCCTGTAGAGATTCTGTTTTGTCAAGCCTATAGAGAGAATTGCTGTTTAATGCTGTTTTAACTGCTATAAAGTGTTATCATAAATCAACTTTTTGTAAGCATTAACAAATTATTAATGCATGAGAAGAATAAATCAACTGCAGCACACACGTAAAAAAAAAAAATTTGTCAGTGATTATTTTCCTATAATAGCATTGCTTTTATGTGCTATTCTTTACTCAATTTATACATACAGTATGTTTGTAAAAATATATTTTTACCATTGTTTATGTAATCTTGATTCTTTAAAAAGAGTTTAAAAGTGACACATCACATACCAACATCTCTGATTTGACATATAAAATTTATTTTTTCATATGCACAAAAATTCAGACGTATATTTAAACAATGATTGAAGTAATACGGCTTTGTCCACATTGCTTCACAATCAAGACATCCTTAAGTTCTCAGTAATGTGTTTATAAGTGTCATGGGTTTATTCAGAAACACGGAAAATTTATAGTGATATTCCAAGAGCAATTTAAATATGAAAAGAGAAAGAACGTCCACAATAAAGTCCTTCAACTGCTTTCCAATTAGTGTATGTGTTCTGAGTGTCTTGATTACAGGTTTTTATTACTTTTTATGTAGAAAATAAAGATTTCAATTTGATTGTTCTTGACTGGTACTGTTATGAAACTTTTAATGTATCAAACAGCACTGTATTTCAAAGAAGGAGTTAGGGTGCAGGGGGGCCTTTCTAGTGCTTGTAATTTTTGTGACATGAAAGGAATATTCACTACAAAACTTACATACATGAAGTTGGACTGATCTTTGAAATCTGATCCAATTTCAGGAAATAATTCATAAGTTTTACAGAAATATTCCTTTACATATGCATAGCAATTTCCAGGCCAAAGAATCATTAATCAATGAAAATGAATTATCTATTCACACCCAATAACTAACTGAGGCCATTATTTTTTTGGAACTCTGTTCACAAGGGCAGTTGTCCTATATTGATCTTTGTTTGTTCGTATTATATTATTAAAGTTGACATTTAAGACCAGTATCCATTATACTGCTTCAGAGCAATATGTAATATTATTTTTAAATGACTATTTACAGAGGGGAAAAATCCTACACAATAAATCATATAATAAAGACAGAACCCATAGAAAAATTAACAAAAATATATAAATAATTTAAAAACATAATAAACAGACCAAAAATCAGTTCAGTAGTTTTATATGCATACATCAGTATTTTTCCTCTGCATAGGTACATATTTAAAATGGTTTTACCATAATACTGTTATCACAATACATTAGACTGCAAATCAAACATTAAACAAAATTCTTTGGCAAGTGTAATGTACGTTCTGATATATTATCGTTAATTATGTCAAACATTTGTGTGCCATGAAATTCTCATCCATTTGAGCATGGTTGATTTGATGTAAAAGGGATTGTGTAGAAGTTCTGAATGACAAGCAATTGCACTTAAAGTGTTAGGTTAAAATAACTTGCTCCTTTTTTTTTATTTTTTATAAAGTTGGATCATCCTAAAGCACAGGATTTTTTTCTTATCTGGAAGTTTAAGCTTAAGCATTGAGCCAATTTTGAGCTGCTAAGAAATCAATAATTAATTATCTGCCGCAGTGTCAGATATAACACTGAATTTGAAGATATTTGTATGGAACAGATGAAATGTTTTGTAAACATGTTTTGAGCATTAGATGCCATGTTTTGTCAGTAGTTCATGTGATGTATTTCTTTATAATGTGCCTTTCAATCCTTCAGTCAAAGCTACATTAAATATAGTATAAACTATTTATATAGTATAAATAGTAGTTTCATATCAGTGGACGGGACTGTTTTTTTTTTTTTATGTGTAACACAAGCTGCCAGGAGTTTACATAATAATTTACAGCATGGTTTACACTAGATCCCTTCACTACTTCCCTTTTAAATGTAATTACAAATTGGTTAGATATTTAATATCGGGGACCAGTGTATATTTGAAGTAAGAATGATGTGTAGTGCAAAAATTAAGAGAAAATAATAACACCTGGTGTTGCCATCCAGAAAATTCACACAATTAACAAAAATAAATCATGCATACTGCATTGTCATTTAGGATTAAGCCTGCAAGTTTATATAAAAAAAAAAGGTTAATGCAAAAGTTAAGTTAGGAATATATATTTACTAATTCCCCAGTCTGGGTGAATAGAAGTGAGGCTTGTCCTTCCTTATAGATAAATCTCTTTTCCTTTCTTGTCACATTATCACTGTTTTTTTTCTGTTAGTTTAGCTCCTCAGGCTTTGAACTGAAGATGGAGGAGCTGACAAGCTGAGTTCAGGTATGTTCCTTTGTATATTTGAGTATGTGTATATGTAAAGAAGCACCAAGTACCAAGTGAGTCCAGATGAATAATACTGCATTGCACAGTTGAGAGAGAGAGAGAGAGAGAGAGAGAGAGAGAGATAAATAGACAAAGACAGAGATATGATATGAACAAGGAAATGTTGCCGAGTGATGGTCAGAGAACGGAAGATTTTCATTCATAATAATAATGGGGGAAAAAATGAAAAAGAAAACCAAAATCCGTTGATTCAATTTGCCTCATTGTGTCAGTTTCCACATTTATATAATTCATCACAAGGTTTCTCAATAGTCTTTTATATGTGGACCCCCAGTGTAAGCATTAGCTGTTTGGAATTAAAGTTGGATTTGGATGGCTGCATGTGGGTGAGCCATCTGATGTCCTTATTGGCTCGTTCATCATCATATGACATGTTCAAAGCAACTCTTGTGCAGTCTGTTCCTTCATTCACACTGGCACAACAGGAAGTCTGAGGCGATGTTGAGTTTGGTTTGCATGGTGTCTAGTGGCGGTCGTAAGCAGCGGCAGCAGCTGGTGGTGCAGAGGCTCGGGATGCACTATAATAATAAGGGGAACCTGGAAGTTAACAAAAGAGGAACGTACTATTTCAATAAGGCATTCACAAACTCCAGACCTAAAATTTATAACCAGAATCATAAGCGTAATGGTCAATTATTTTGTATTTGTATCAAAAATTATCTCAGTTAAAAAAAAAAAAACATATTTCCCATGATTTAATTTATGGAAAGTTACAAATTCTAAGATTCTTACATTCCTTACATTCTTAGGGAAAGAATGTTTCCTTATAGGGTCGTTGAATAGTTAATAAGTTAAGTTAACAAGGGTTTTATTTAAAACTTTTTTTCAGAAAGGAAAACATGAGATGTAGTGTTCTTTTTATCTTTGCCTGTTTAAATTTGTCATAAGAGTCACATATTTATTGAATTTAAAATATTATTTATTTAATATTTTGGATTGAATTGTAGGTTACAGTTCTGGGACTATTTCAAAACTATTTGTTTAAAAAAATCACTCTAGAAGTCAAATCTAAAAACAAAACTTAGCTTAGTAATTTTTCATACAAATTGTACAGTAATGAATGTGCATTGTGGGGTTTAATCATGCCATTGTCATTTTACATGTAATAGTAAATGTAAATTTCCTCAGTTGAGGTTATACTCACTCAGTAGAGCAGGGTTGCTGAAGCGCCAGGCCTCGTTGTATGCTGTATACTGTGGGTGAGTGTAGGGATTCCCTGAAAATTCGCTCCCTACAGCAAGACATATAAGGCCATTAAAAAGTGCTTGTACTTTATCATAGAGAAATGCAGTACATTCAGAATCAGCAAGGGAGTCACACAGAGGACCAATAGCCTCTTTATTCTGCTGCCTGAAAATCTGCCCTCATTTTGCTGGTCTCTGGTGAACAGTAATCTCATGTTAAAATCAATGTGGTGTTCTTCTGTTGTTCATGTTGGTGTTTCACTCTGCTCTCTCTCTCCATCTCATTCTCTTTCTTTCTCTCTGACTGTAGGTTCCCTAGTGACAACTTGCTCTTTTTTTCCCCAATTTCTTTTTTTTTCTGGTGCCATGGAACTTCTTTGTGTAGGAAAATCAGGCAATGGCACTGAGCTTTTGTGTTGGTATAACACCCTCTCATTTTTAAGACACTATAAAGAGCAGGCTTTAACTGAAGAAGGTGAAGAATGGCCATCTTGACTTTAAAAGTGTTTTGGGACTCATCATTTAATCTCTTTCTGGAAGAACAAGGAGAAAGGACTATCCATGGAACAGACCAGATTGCAGGCGGCTTGTCAATATAAAAAGAGAAAGCTAACTAACTAAAAGTCCAAATCTCTCAAAGTAATAAACTCTTAAAGTTCTTTGCTAGACATTAGGATGTTGTCTATTCACAATCATTACTCACCAGGAACCATTCCCGCCAGTGTGGATGTTGGGTAGCTGCCCTGTCCTGTAGGGGGTACGTGAGGTGGATACCCAGGTAAGGTTGTGTTGGCCATATCTCTACCTACAAACAAAGAGCGTACAACACATTTAATTAGTCATAGATTTTGACGACTTCTTAAGGACCTGAGCTATACCTGTATTTTCAATTATTTTCATTGTAGCTCACTGTATGGAGAAAAAATATTATTTTATGACTGTATATTTTAAATACCTAGGTTATCACAGGTCATCAAAAAAACTGTGATATACTACTTTTATTCCTCAAATTCTTATGAAGTCAATGCTTTTTATAGTTTTTTTTTTACCCCCTACTGAATTTTACCAAGGCTTTACATAGGCTTTACAGGCATAATAAAACAAATAAACTTTAGCCCAATGGTAAAGATTTCTAACAGTCTTTCTCTAACTATAATCAGACACCTATAAATGTTGGACATCACCCCATTTATAACTCAGGGATGAGCACAACTCCAATACCAGTTGAGTCACAATGGCCAATACGGACCCTTCCGGACAGTCATTCCTTCTATAGACACACAGAAAAAGCTCTGCATTCAGAGCAGTAATTGGGGCTGACGCTTAGCTGTCCTAGGCAGCCACGTGTAGCCCCGAGCCAGCCAAAGCAGCCAGTCAGGGGCCCCTTAACGACATTGTTGGAGAGAGTGAAAAATTGGGAGAGGGAGGAAGAGGGAGAGGTGGCAGGGGACAAGGGGAAAGTCGGTCACCAGTGCAACTTTAATGAGCAGGCCAGCAACCATTACGGCAATCACAGACCATCGAGCCTGTTCCACAGAGAGTACCAGGAAGAAGCAGCTTTTGCCACTGCTTTTTTCTGCAGTACTTCCTTTCTCAAATATTGTTAAAAGTTTTCCCAACTTCCAAACATCATTTATATGCAGGCGCACATACACCCACCCACCAACACACACACACACACACACACACACACACACCTGCATTTTTCTGATTTCACAAAGATGTAAAATGTCCTTAAATTCCTACAAATATCCTAATTTCCTGCCTACCAATTTAGGTTGTTGCATGAATTGATGAATTTAAGTTCCCTTTATGCTCCCATCTCTTGGAAATCTTGAATATAATTAAAAATCGAAACTATGTGATAGGCCAAAAATTTGGGCAGTTGATGCTCATAGAATTTTTTTGAGTACCAAAGACATTGTTGCTGTTTTTCAACAAGCAACAATGTGAGAGATGATACTTATTGCCAAGTCCAAATATAGCCATTGATTAAGCTCCAGTTTTTATATATCATAGAAAAAAAATGCACTACAATATTTTAGGATTTTTGTCAACAATTATTATTACATTGTTTTGTTAACAATTATTATCATTATTATTATTATTATTATTATTATTATTATTATTTTGTTTTATTTATTTTTAGTAGTAGTTGTAGTAGTATTAGTGGTGATGGATCAAGCTGAAGCATTTTTCTATGAATTGGACACCTTTGGATTTTCAAAAAGATACTGTATATTTACTCAATGAAGAAGAAGACAGGGAAGAGGAGGAGGAGGAAGAAAAGAAGGAAAGGGATTATTTTAGGGCAGTGTGTCAATCTGGAGCATTTTTCTATGATAGGGACATCTTAGTGTTTGCAGCAATATGGCACAAGGATCTTCTGACCTCCATTTTCTATATTCAGGATGAAGCAATTTATCACTGGACAAAAGCCCCTGTACCCTAATTAATTACGACTAAGCAAAGGATGTTTGGAAAGTCAAATTGCTTTAATTCCCTGGCTGCTGAGTGAAATGTGTGCTCAAAGGTTAGTTTGCTTTTGTGGAAAGGAACTAAGCATTAATTTTTGAGCCTGAGAGCGTGAGCGCCCCTGGTGAGGACAAAAGACAGGTGCTTTGTTAGGAGAGAGAAAGTAAGGGTTGTAACGTAGTTGTGCACGAATTACACACACTGTCCTCACAGGTTAGTCGCATCAGACCTGTTATAATTTTCTCATCCTGTAGCTTTTTCACACTGAACCAGAGCACAAAGTATTTAAAAGTGCTCTCATAAATTGAATGAATAAAATATTGGCCTCATGGATAAACTGTATACAATGTACATATACATACAATCATTTCCGGTCAGGATCTTGTTGCAATACTGTATTTACTTCAAAATAATAAATAATACAATTTCTCTGAATTTTAATGCTAATCAAAATTAAATGTAAATCTCACTTATTTGTTAATGCAGGTAAAGCTAATTTTTTATTAGATGAGCAAAGGACACAAAAGATCTCTATCTGAAAAGTATTCACACTTCGCCAACAATCCCCATCTCTTTTGGCACCCAGTGCCTCATGAATAATTTATTTTTAATAGATTATGCAAATTACCTCCTGCCTAAAATCAACATGATCAATAACTGTGGCCATTTTAATTGGTCCTGGAAAACATTTTGAGGATGAGTATAATCTGTGCTCCATTCCCCTTGTAAAGGAACTATTCATTTGGAAATTGGATTTGGGCCTAAATGCGAGAGATCATTCAGCCACCTCTAAATGGGGGCTTGAGTTTCCCTCAGCTGTTTATCACTCGAGTGTAAAGCGTAGCACTACCATTAACTCGGGCACAAACCGTACACCTGATTTTTACATCCTACGCACATCCTCATGGTATTAGTAGTTAGTGTAGAGGACACAAATACACATATGCTCAAACACAACTCAAATATACACTCTCATTTCATGTGTAGCTTTAGGAATTGACTAAAGAACAATGATAATTAAAAAAGATCTTGAAATCTGTCCAGGAAGAAACCATTTAATACGGAAAATGTATTAGCTCAATCTGAATATTATCCTGCTATCAACACACAAGATTCATTTACTCAATGAAATACATACTACATACTATTGTTTTGTCTGGTTCAATCTATATGAACACAAATGAGCTCCTGTAGCAAATAACCACAACTTCACAGTACCTCATGCCCTTGTTAACAGACAAAACCAAGCACATGATTCATAAACAAAAAGCAAAAATTTTATAAAAGTAAAAATAAAAAAATTATTACTGGTTTGTATGTGATATTGTACCAATTAATGCCAGTTGATCTTACCTACAGGGTAGCTTTGGGACACGCTGGCACCCAGGTCTGAAGAACTGTTGGACGACAGGCTGGGTTTCACCTCATCCAGTCCTGGGTTCAGTGCGGGAAGGGCATACTCACTAGCCTGTAAGCACATGGAAATAATAATAATAATAATGTTTTTTTTCTTTGTTTCTTGTGTGGTTATGTGTTCAGACTTAGAGATCTAATACCTGAAAAGTTGACTGTTAAAATCCAAATACTGTCTTAAAGTCACTTAGGCAAACCCTGATCCCTGACTTTATTGCATCCTGTCTCTATAAGCAGCTTTAAATGAAAACCTCTTCCGAATAAATAAACAGCAAATAAGACAATATCATAGGTCCCTCTTTGTATGTAGCTTAAAAGATGAGGCATTGAGGAGAATTCTTTTTCTAATCTCCGTTTTCTTTACTTTTTAAATTTACTGTTTAAGATAATATTTGCAGATGGAATAATCTGCACAACACACATTGATGAGTTCTGTTCAAGTACCCATGTTAAACCCCGTCCTTGGTCTTTGGGGTCATAAAACTGCATGTATTTGCTTATCTTCTTCTTTGCTTATCATTTCATGGATGCTCTCTATCTGAAAATGGCTTCCTTTTTACCAAACAAACCCTTCAGACCGTATCAACAGATGTGTGACAACCCCCCTCTCCCCTTTTTTTGTTATTTAATAAAACGAGACTTCCGGCGTCTGCACATTGATAATGTTTGCCCAGATCTGTGTGTGCGTGTGTGCGCGCGCGTGTGTGTGTGTGTGTGTGTGTGTCACAGGGGAGGCCCCTGACCCCAGCCATGTCTGTCTCTATCACAGATAAACTCTAATTGTCTGCTACAACTGTTCGTCGTGGCTCCAGCCGATGTTTCTCTCTTTTCCTAAGAGGCCCCTGTGCGGAACAGCGGTATTCTCATGCAGATGCCATGGTCGTGGGGAAGAGAAAGATGTGAAAAGGATGAGCACATGGCCGGCAGAAGTGTGGGAGGGAAGAGGCCATTGGGCTTAGAAACTCCAAAATGGCTTTTTAATGCCCTCAACAGCACTCAGACACCTAACTAATAACCCTACATTTACATACACCAGAGAGAGAGAGAGAGAGAGAGAGAGAGAGAAAGAGAGGGAGAGACACAGAGAGAAAGAAAGAGAGAGAGCATAATGAGGCCTGGGCTGTGGGGGAGCTACAAATAAGAAAATACTCTGATTAATACTGCCACAAATTAAAGCTGATTTTTCTGGAACATTATCTGGCCATAGTTTCCTTTTTCACTCCCCTCACTGCTTTACTTCTGTCCCACCCCCACATATTTAACACCCTCTTTGACTGTCTTTGTGATAGCAAGTCATTTCCAATTCGTTTTGGTATTGATCTTGCAGTAAAAATCAGTTTTGTAATTAGCTGCAAATTAGGCCTTCTTCTGGAGGTGAGTGCTGTCGGCCTGATTAATCGCTGAAGTAATGCCACACGATCACCCCCAAATTAAAATGAACTCAATTAGGTCGTTCCCCTTATGGCTCAGACTTCTGCTTTCAAGGGAAAATTAATAGTCACTTATTTTTAATAGTCTACTGAAAGTAAATAAAGGTTATCCATTTCAATAAACCTGACACTGTACAGTGAGCACTATGGTAGAAATTCAACATTAAGTGTCACTGCTTTAATAGCAACACAAGCCTGATTTTGTAAAGAAACTACAGTACGAAAGAATAAACAGATAATTAGCTAGACTAGTTTGGTTTTCTTAAATAGTTCCAGTTATGCAGATGTACTAAAAATGTCTTCATGTGCTTGAGTGAATCAGGGATGAACGAATAAACGCATACTTCCTCAGACATCCTTAAAAATATTACAAAGCGCAAAAGCAAAGCAGGATTTTTTTTCTTCTTTTTTTATCATAAGTTCAACAACCTCCCTTTAGAAAGATGATAAATTGCTGTTGATGAACCCAGATGCTTCGTAGACTTGTGCCTGTTCTGGCCTTTGCTTTTTGCTTATCCCTTCTAATGTAAGTGAATGTACAACAGAAGCAGTCTAAGCCTGATCACAGGCTTATTAAAGACAACATGCTTCATAACGTGTGTGGGGAAATGTCTAAAAACCTAGCAAACTAGCTCCACTCTTTTGGTCCTTGTATCAGTATATGAAGATAGATGCAGATGGGATGAAGATGCTCACCTGTTCTGGTTTGATGTGCTCTGAGCTGGAGAAGACGTCAGGGTAGGCCGGTCGCTCAAACACTCGATCCAAGGCCTCCAGCTGTTGTTGTGTAAAGGCATCAGCACGAAGATGTTTCCTCAGGCTTTCGACGCTGCCCTGGGAGTCACTGTTCTGCCCTGAACCCTCAGAACCATCTACGGTGAATGTAAATAAAATAAAAGCAAAAAATCTTGAGAACAACTTAAAGGATATTGCATCAATATAAGCTTTTGATGATTTTGTACCACAACCAACCTGTTTGGTAATTAATCTAATTGTAATTACCTAAAATTATCATTTGTGGCATGTTGAAAGAATTTTAGCTGAAATTATGTAATTAGTCACTGGGTTTACCCTCTTTTTATATTGACATTGTTTTCTTTTTCTCTTTAACAAGCTACCAGTGCAGACTATTGTGATGAAGTGACGTGATGTGACCCATAGAAACAGCAATGTTTTGCACAAAAAGTGTTTGTCATTTCAGGATTGCTTGAAGTAATTAAACATTCTCTGGATGGATAAGCAAAGATGACAAAACATGGCATAAAGCAGTGGGCAGAAAACATTTCCCAAAGCAAAAAGCAACATCTGTCTGTACGATTTTAAAATTTCCAGAATACATTTGGATTTGTTGAAAATGATAGATACGTTTCCTTAGAGCGCAGACAGAGCAAGGAAGAGAAAAAAAACTACTAATACTGGTAAGTTGGATGAAAGTAATTTATTTGAGTTGTAGATATAAAAGCTGAGTTGTAAAAAAAAAAAAAAAAAAAAATGCCAACCTCCTTGCAAAGTTATCTTTATCCAAAGTGTCCTAAGGTATTGTATAAGAATGCCTGTACTTTTAAATGAGGAATTAAAATGTATGAATTTGTAAATGTAATCCCAGCTTATGCAGTGAGCTTTATGGATTTTGTTTATTAATTCACTCATCATCATGTCATGACGCTGACAAAGATCAAATAAAACTATTGTCCAGGTATAAAGTGATTATTCAGTCTCCACACTGGTTAAACAACAATTTGCAAACGCAGCAATTCCTTTCCGTAACCTGCTGACCTGATTAGCCATTCACTTAGAGGAGAGGGCTGTCTGCTTTTGTTGCCTTCCTCACGACAATTGTGTTTTTATCTGCCTTGACTGAACACACACACACACACACACACACACACACAGGCATAGTTTTTCGCTCTCCTATGGAGCTGCCAGTCTAAATTTGCCAGAGATTATGTTGTCTCCTTGGCTCATGAGCCTGATAATGTATGATATGCACAAGCACTATCGATTGTCCAGCTGTGAAAGAGAGAAAGATAGCATGTGAGAGAGAAAGAAAACGAGAGAGAGAGAGAGAGAGAGAGAGAGAGAGTCTACAATGGTGAGTGAGGCAGTAAGAGAGAGAGATTGAAGGCTGAGTGTGTGTGAGAGTGGGGGGAAGAGGACAAAGCTTGAAATGAAGCTGAGATGAACATCATGGCCTGACTCATCACGCCTATAACGGCAGGCTTAATCCAGAGCTTTTCTACGCTGCTGAATTCAATTGATCAATCATGTCTGTCTGCTGGTTCCATTTCAGCACGTTATTGCCTCTGTGCTCCTCTCCGTGACCTTCTTCCCACCACATAACCCCGGGCATGAGCACCTCGCCCATCATTCACCTAGTGCGCAAGCGTGGATGTGTGGTCATCAAATTATGATAAATCGACTGGCTGTCAGATTGCACCAAGAAGACTTAGAAATCAAAGTGACTTAAAGAAATTTTAATTGATGAACTCTTAAGATATGTGAAGTTATCTTTTTTTTCCCTAGCCTGTCCTCCCTGTCCTAATGGCAGGGAGATCGTTTCCTCTAGTGTGCGCTGGGGCAAATGGAGTCATTAATTACCCTCCATTACAGGGCCAGGACCACAAACCTGATCAATACAAGTGCATTTGTCATGCACACTAGTGACATAAACGTCCCACACACAAACCCACACATGCACATACAAACACACACAAGCCAATTACTGCACGGGCTAATGTGGCTTTGGCATTTTGACTGTAGCTATCAAATGTCATCGTCAGCAGAGCGTCTCTTTGCAAATCCAACACTATAAAAATGTGCTGGAAGATGGAAAAGGAGCCCTCTGTACTTACTGTTGTAATAGATTCACTCTGGCTGCCGAATAACTGTCTTAAAATGAATAACTAAATAAAGCTTTTATATCTCAGGTAGAAAGCTGTGGAATTGTATCACTTACATAATATTCCATAAGAATAAATTGCTGTGTATTTTGTACACTAAACATCTTCATCCTGGATGTATAGGGTAATCGAGCAACTGATGAAGCAGTGATCAAGACAACAGAACACCTTGGCTTGTCAGAGATGGAGTCTGCATTTTTCCCCCCATCAGTGCTTATGTAATAGCCTTCACCTGGAGCCAGATTGGCTGTGCGCTTTGAGCCCCCGGCCCTAAGTCGCATTCTCGTCTGGCCTGCTGCTGGAGTATTGATCTGCGAGTGTGAGCACTGGATTCGTTTTGACGTGAGCCAGTATTAGAGCTGAGGTAACGAGGGAGGCCACTCTATCAGAGCACAGGAGCGGCTCTGAAACACTGCGGGATGCACAACACCCACAGGGCATGACCTCTCAGTGAGAGAAAGACTGAGAAAGAGAAAGGGAAAGAGAACAAGAGATGATACTAGATAAGGATGAAATGTTTGCAATAAGGAAAATGCGGCAGAAGTAGATGGAAGGAGATGACTCAGGGGCATATATACTTACATAGATGGTTCAAATTTATCTTCCAAGGATAAATAAATGTCCACCTCACCATAATTAACCCAAGACATATAAGATGTCCACATTTTTATTTATTTATTGCTGTAATTTTCGTAAGGAGACTATGATCTGTATGCTAATAGCTACCATTTTAGCATTGTGGATCCATTTGTAAACAACAAACAAAAATGTTCTCTGTTATTGGTGGGCTTCC
>JAQMYG010000006.1:20996603-21013028 GCA_030014215.1 Clariallabes teugelsi
TAATAGCTACCATTTTAGCATTGTGGATCCATTTGTAAACAACAAACAAAAATGTTCTCTGTTATTGGTGGGCTTCCTCTGGGCACTGTGGTTTCCTCCCACAGTCCTAAAACATGTGGTCTAGATTAATTGGCATTTCCAAATTTCTTGTATTGTGTGACTGATGATGGGTAGTGTGCCATGTGCCATCCAGGGTATACGAATGAATAAATGAACTAATCTCCTACAGGTTACACTTTAACCTACAATTTATGCCTTATGGTAGTTTCTAAGTGTTTTTAGCTTTTTCCATACATTGTAATCACAGAAGCCAGTCTGTTTAAGTTGCTAACTACTCAGCGTGGTATATGATGAGTGAGCAGTTATTTAGTCGAGCTAATCTGGTGACTTTTAACATATCCCAAGCATTTTGTTACCTACATCAACTTCACAGTCCCAAATTAAAAATAAATATATATAAATCATATATATATATACTGTACATGAATAAATAAATAAACACAAATATCTGAATACCTGTTAACATTCATTCCACTTAATTTTTTGTTTATTCTACAGTAGTTGTATGAAAGGGTTTGAGTGTTCCTAACCCTATTTATACAGTTTTCTTACAAATATGCATGATTTATATTTTATATTTTTATGATTTAGCATAAAGAATGTTAACAATAATGAGCATCCTTGCAACACATTATTTGAGCTTACATTACACACCTATAAAAGAGTATTGCTCCATTAACCCAGAAGAGTACAGGTACACTGTGTGTAACAGTGTGTGTGTGCGTGTGTGTGTGCGTGTGTGTGTGTGTGTGTGTGTTTTAAAATGTCTATACAAATGTAAGATCAAAACCATGTTAAATCATACTCTAGCAACAAAACAATGAATCCTATTCTGCTCTTATGCATGTTATATTAAACAAATTAAAATTTTATTTGTCACATACACAGTCATACATAGTATGATATGCAAACCTCTTCACCTCTTCATACTGGATTGGCAGAGCCATCATGCTTCTGATAAAGCAGTGTGATTGAGCCCCTGAGACACATTTATTTGTCAGATATGAAGCCGAACTATAGCATATCTAAAAAAATAAATAAAAAAGAGCAGGGTTGCGTAGCACTTTATCAGAGTGTGTGAACCCATGCTGGGCTGTGTGTAAGGGTGACTGGTATGATCTTTCATCTCCTTAATAGCCTGAGCGTATGAGGCAGCAGTACAGTAATTTCTGTGATATGAGGTACTAGTGGAGGGGTTGGGGGAGCAGTATGGATGTTAGATGTTAATTTGTGAGGTAATTACTTTTCTCAGTGGAAGTGCAAATTCCCTTAAATGTCACTTCCATCTCGCTGTTCGGACATTCACAGGAGCGAAGACACTGAAAATCTCTCTCTCTCTCTCTATCACTCTCTCTCTCACTCCATCTCACTGCTTTTAATTTGCAGTAATCCAGTGGCAGTGGCAGATTAATAGCCGACACTGACACCTGTGTCCCTGTGGCCATCCCAGGCAGAGCTGCGGTGTACATAAACGCGTGTCATGGTGCATTATCTCATCACTGCGTGGGTTAGAGGAGCTGGACTCGGAGCCTGCTGCTGAATTCAGCCCTACTGTAAGAACAGCAACAGCTGATGCCTCAGCTTGGCACTATGCCACAGAACAGGCTAAAAACAAACTGACGCCACCACTAACACCATCTATTATGTTGTAGCTGACACCGCGACTCTTAACCTCCAGCAGGGTTTTCTCTGAGCACAGCTCAGTGGGTTTTTTTCCCCCTTCTTTTCCCTTCTCCCTTATTTGTAAATGCGCTCTCTCTCTCACACTACTGCTGATGTCCTCTTGTTATGAAATATGCTGGAAGAACTCTGACTCAACACTAAATGTGTATGTCTGTGCAAACATATTAGATACATGATGTTGATCTATGAACCAATGGAAATGATTCAACAAACTCAGACAAAAAAATTTAGCAGGCTTTGAGTTGGAAGTTGAATACTGTCATATGTCTTGTATTCCCTTATCTTATCAATATTTTTATACTATATTGTAAATAAGTCTTTAAAAAATACGCCTTCTCTTTCTCATACAGTTGTGTCTGTTTGTTAATCTAGTTGTAATTCATATCCATCCTTGTCGATGTACATAAAACGTATAGAATATAAACCCCACCCCCCAGAACTCATACTTTCTCTTCTCTATCCTCCCATTACTCTTTCCCCCCATTTCCTCAGCGCCGATACTTAAATCAAGAAAATAGGCTCCCATCAGGAGGGTCATTTCAGAAGGAGGAAAACCCCTGAAACAGTCAGTCATCTTCTAGCATGTGGGACACACATGCACACACACACACAAACTCACACATACACGCACACACAGGAACACACACACATCTCCAGTCTCCGAGCTCCCATCATTTCTGTGGTTCAGCTATAATGTGGCGCTGTGCCCTTGCCGCTTGCCGTGCCCAACTGAGACAGAACAAATGGAAGAAGCCCATAGTGACTGATACTCTAAGCAGGCGAATGACCTCTTTCCCAGATCTCTGTACCATACGCCCGCTAAATGCATCTGTCGTATGTATCAGCTTCACACTGAGCGTTGTACTCTTCTTTGAGGTGATTTAGCAGCTACGGGCTACATACTGTAAGCTATTAACCCCTGTACACAGGAACATAAGACCGCACTACAGCACTGAAGCCGTGCATAAATGGTGAAATCATGCAGCAAAATGTTTGCTTTTTGCTCAAATTGGCCATTAGTTTTATCATGACATGGTATGGGTGTGTAAACCCGACATGCAGTATTGCCAGGGTTTAAACATGCTCTTGATTCTTCATAGTTAAAGACGTATCTACATCCATCTTTTATGGTTAGTCCTTAAGTACCACTCCCTAACAATAAATAAATAAATAAATAAATAAATAAATACATTAATTAATTAATTAAAAATAACACTCTGTGTGCTGTTTTAATATGCAGAATATAATTTGGGGTCCTTGTGCTGAATGAATTCTTTAGATGGACTACTCTTGTCTTCACTGAGTTGGTCTGACATGCAATTACTGAAGAGCTTTTAATCACAGCAGAGTACAGTGGATCGAACATTAGCCAAGATCACGACCTCACACCCAAAACTCATATCATAATCTGTCTTCCTCAAACTTCAAGACCAACAAGGGCACAGCCAGAGTGCAGACAGACAAAGGTTATGTGCTTTATTATTAAAAACAATTTAATAAATCTTAGAAATTTGAAATAATGTTCAAGGCAAAGATACACCTGCTTCAAGATTTAAACCTACAAACAACAAAAATCCATATTACTTAATGCTACATACATGTTTCAAGTATAGTTAATTTGTCTAGATAGTCATTTATCTAGATTGATGTTTTGCAGCAAAATTCAAAGGCTTTCAAAAAATCCTAAAGCAATATATAAAGCTTGGATCCTATAAAAATATGTAAAATCGGAGAACTGTTAATTATATTAAGACTTCTGAGCTGTTTTAAATGTTTCTTGTAAAAAAGAAGAATTCAATTTTCAATTTCAATTCAATTCAATTAAAAAAGAAGAAAGAAAAAGAAAAGACATTTGTTTTTGCTATAATATGTGCTCCCACTGAAACATCCAGCATGACTGTTTCTTTAGGCAGTACACCAAATTTTGTACAAATAGTAACCAAAAACTTTTGAGGTTTTCTAAATTTCTCAGAAAGGAAAAACATCAGTAATAGAAAGATCCCCACAGTTATCATCTCTTCATTCCAGCAGGAACGTATGAAACAAAAGAAAACCCATGTGCTTACCATCATCTCTTTTCCTCTTCTCTCCATTGGAGCGAGGGATGCCCAGAATACCATTGATAGAGTATGAGCCCACAGGATCACTGGATCCGCTCGATACTGGAGGGGAAGCTGTGCTAGGGACTATAAAGGGACAGAGGAGAAAAGCCATAAGCTGCGAACCATGATGCATGAGAACTCCTTATGGACAATTTATGGATATTCATAAACAAATTGCCAATTATATAGACCTCTATGTCTATGTCTAGGGACCCACAGGACCAAAACTTATCCTCCCTATATTTTTAAAAGCAAACTGATTACGTTATTGCCAGTCTAAAATCACCCTTTTAAAGCCCTAAACTGCTTTAAATTTAGTAGTAAGCATTAATATAAAATCACATATGCCAATGACGAAGTAGGATGATCTCACCTATAGTGTGTCCTGGTGTTGAGAGAGATGTTCCATCAGGAGAGGGGTGGTACTGTTGTTGAACTTTAGTGCGGATAATCCTGTAAAATGAAAATGATACAGGTCACAAAGCTTCAGTGCCTGTAGAAGCTATAACTGCATGTTTTTTATTACACTGAAAGAGGTCTTTATATGAGATTGAATCAGAAAGTGCAGTTGAAAAATTCTTTACAAGAAACAAAATAATACAGCAAAGCTTATTCTTGGGAGGTTTTTGTCTCAAAGCAAGCTACACTTACAAATAAAGTAAAAGAAAACCTTGGAAAGAACAATGCCTTATTTAAAGTACAAAAGCGGATTTTTTTTAATGGAATTACTTGAAAATTAAATGAAATTAAAAGAACAAACTTTGCCAATTAGCTAGGCCTTGTTGTCAAATATTCACCAAAACTATAAATAATTGCAGCGATATGACTAACAATACTTAACATGACAATGACTTTATAAGTAAAAACGTAACCATTAATATTCGTTGATTCCGGATATTGGAAGGATTTAATCTTCTTGATCACATTAATTTAAACAGTCTAAAGCTGTCCGATTAAAAAATACTTAAGAGAATCACAGATACATAACATAATAAAATAATATCATAATCATAGCTCCATAATTTTTTGATGAGTTATTACTGGAATTATTATTATACTGTAGCTTAAGGCAGTTGGATATAGATAATCAAGAGAGAAAAAAAGCAGGTGCTTATAGTTCTCCAGGACTAAAGATGTGTCTATTTTTTAACCAAATTAGAAAGTATAGAAAATCTCAGCTGCACTTTTGCAGCTGCAAACAAAGCATGGGATCACATCAGTTGTCCTTAATGATCAACTTCACCACTGTGACTTGGCATGTACTGATCTTTTCTCTCTCTCTCTCTCTCTCTCTCTCTCTCTCTCTTTGAAACACTTATATACACTCATTTCTGCCTTTTCTCTCCCCTTTTTTCTCTCTGTATGTCTTCCTGGAGAAAACCCCAGAGCTGGTATGGATGAGGTTTTATTGATCCAAACACAGAAATAAAAAGTTCGGGATTAGCCACATGGGCAAACAGATGCAAATAGAAGACTATAAATTACATGTGACAGGAAGGCAATAGTTGCTTAGTGGCTTTGCATCAGCTTACGCCAACATCTGATTTCTTTAATCTGATAGGCATTTTAGAAATCGAGGAGGCTGTCACATTCATTTGTAAACTTGAGTTTCATTTACCATAAGTGCCATTGTGTAGGTTTTAGCTCAAATATGTAAACTATGGTTTATAAAACTCAGTATGGAAGGTTGTGTTTATTGTGCTATTCACGGATAATTGCATAATTCGTTTACATTCAGACTTTTTACTGGTTTTTATTTGCTGCATAAACTTACTTCATATATTGCAATAGTAAGGATTTATGAGGTTGAGTATAATATCGTCATCTATAGGTATTACTACTTCTAAAAATTACTTTTGAATTAAAAAATTATTTGGTCATTGTAACATTTGACTTGTAGTTGTGCTATTTAAAAGTCAGAAATGTATCCATTAAAATGATATCATGATATTATGCATTTCTGTCACCCCAGACACTCCTGCCCCAAGGCCACAGCTTTAAAGAAACTGATTTAGCTTTACCAGTCATCACATATCAATGATTATTTATTGTTTCTTGTGCTCTCTCTCTCTCTCTCTCTCACTCTCTCACACTTTCTCTCTCTCTCTCTCTCCATAACAATAATTTGACCCCATCAATAGTGTGGTCTCCATAAATCTGTACACTTTATTCGGCTTCTTATTGAACAAGTAATTTGAGGGAATTAATTAATGGCATTCCCATAGCTGAACATTCCCTGAAGAAATATTAAAATTGCCTTACACGGGAATCAATAATATTGAGTGCCATTGAGGGCTGTTTTGATATCTCATGGTCAGTGTTGTGAGTGACTAGAAGAGCAGAAACCTCAGTGCAACAGGAACTCTGTGAGAGTTAATAATGCATGCCAAAGAAAGGTGTTTAAAGCTGAACCATCTTCTCATTGTCAACAGCCCCAAGCTAAATGTTTCACATGCATGCATATCCTCACATATAGACAATCTTGCACTTACAATACAATTACAAAACAACTATTTTATAGAGATTGTTAATGTATAATTAATTGTGTTCTGTATACCGTTCTGTATACCAGTGGTTTAAAAATAATCCTGTGCACTACATCCCATATTTTTTTGTGGTCTTTAGATTTATTGGTGGTGTCAGGCAGAGGGTTTTTACACTCTTGGTGTTCTTCTTCAAGTTGTACTTTGGACCCTTTCTGAACCTGTTAAAGGGTTCGATATAGAACCTTTAAAGAATTCCTCAAAGAATTTTCATAAATTATCTTAAAGGTAATGACCAAGTCATACTTTCATCTATTAATTTTACTCATAAGTAAAGACTCAGGTATCCATTTCTAAATAGCCAGCACAGATTGATTTTAATTCAGAAAAGCCTAAAGAAGTGTGTTTAATTGTATTTACGCAGGCTACATTTAGACTTTCTCATCCATTTGTGTCAAAAGCTTTTTTTAAGCAATCACAAGGCATGAAATGATTTTTCCCCCTTTTCTTGTCTGAGGCGTGTCTATTCTTTCGCATTCAGGCTCATTAAAATATAATGCCTAGGCTGGTTTTATGGAAGAGTGACTCTTAACCAAAGCTCACAGGCCTTTCTTTTCCTCTCCTGCCACTTTTACTCCAGTGTACTTTTGCTCTTTATCAATAACAACCGTCTCATTTTTACGTCCGACTACCTAATTCCAGATTTGATTATTTATTGCTTGGTTAAACATATTGTATAAAGCTACACACATAATCTTCCACTCTTCTTTAGATTTCCTACAAAACAGTGTGGAGAATTTTTCTTTGATTTGCTTTAATTTGCTTTGAATTGTTTTGCTTGTGTTCATTCATTCATTCATTCATTCATTCATTCATATATTCATTCATTTATTAATTTCCGTCTTTTTCATAATTTACTTGTCACCAAATAATATTTTCCTTAAATATAATTTTGTTCATTCGTTTATATATCAGTTGCCAATGGTTAATGCTGTGTTTCTGTTTCTTTTTTTTTTTTTTTTTTAAATCTAACTCAGTCGCGTAAATCTCGAGTCAGTATTCCTAGCATTTACTTTGTGATCGCTTTTTAAATATACTTAGCGATGGTGGCGCTGTGGAAGCATCCTAAGTAACACGTTAAAACTGATGCCATATTAGGCTGACATGCTATTTAATATGATAGTCTGCAGCTTGTGTCACAATCCAAGATTTAGCACGAATTGCACACCAAGGTGGAACTAAAGGGACTTGGTGTTCTCTCTTGAGATAAATATAGATGCGAAAACCGACCAAGTGTAACCAGTACACACAGAATTTCACAGTCAAAACAATCGTAATGAGCCAGTCCATCAGCTGAAACTAAACTGTGTAGGAATATGCCGAAAATTGAGCAGTTATAAAATTCTGCTCCCCTTGTATCAAGAAATGACACACCTTCACTAAACCACTACAATAAAGCAGCTTCGTTGCATTTTAAACGCCACATGTATCTGGCCTGCCTGCTGAAACAACCTGTCGTTCATCACAAACTTTGTCAACATCAGGTGTCACTCTAGAAAAAGTAATCAGTCATTGAAGATCAGTCATGGAATTTTCTCTGTCCACTGCGGGGCGTTTTTTAACTAAAGAATTAAAATTATTAAATCAAAATTTAAAAAAGAGTACTGCGGTGTGTTTTTTTTTCACTATTTAATTTATGAATAATTAGCTGACTAGTGGAAATACACATTTACATTTGTAGTGCCACAATGTCCTTCTAGCATTACCTTCACCTAGCTTTAAACTTTTTTTAATTTATTTTAGAACAACTATCAACATTTTTTGTGCGTCATCTAAACCTTATTTGGCGCTACTTTGCTGGGTTTGCGACCTGCCATAATCCGCCAGTCTGCCCTCTTGCTTGGTCTTTAATAATGAATGTGCGTGCTGCTGACCTGTTGATGGAGGAGACGCTGGGCACGGTGTCGTTGTCGCAGATGCCCTCTGCCAGCAGTCGGTCCCGGATCTCCCACGCGAACATGGTGGGATTGTGTCTCTTATAGTCCGCTATTTTATCCACAACTTTCGGAGTGGCCACCTTCGGCTTAGAGCCCCCGATCACTCCGGGCTTTATACTGCCAGTCTCATAGTACCTGCAGCACCCAGAAGGAATAATGGTACATGCAGACCTACAGCAATTCAGTACACAGTAGTATAATATAGGCCACAACAAAAATTCATCACATGTGCAAACTCATACAGCCATCAACATATACGGCTAATGCATATTTTAATTAACACAATTAGAAATAGGCCTACCATTATTATTCAATCGTGTTGGCCTCTTATTAGGTATTTATCAGATTACTATTTATTAGAAAATAGCTTAAAATAAAACTACACATAAAGACAAATATAACATACAAATACAAATGTATTAAAATTAATAGATTTGTATTATTTTCTTAAGAAAATGTAGTCATCTATGCTAAATTGATAAATGCTTTATTATAATTATTATTATTATTTTTTTGTATCATTCAGAAATAAATTACCAAGAAATAAATCTAGTTGTAATAGGAACTGAATGTGGGTTACGAATGCCGTCTGTTTTATTAAACAGAATATATTATATAATTATGTATGAGATGTTCTATTTATTTATTAGATATTAGTCAGGATCTGTTCAAAGTGGAGCAGAAAGTGTCTGCAAGTAAGTTTGTAGTATTAAATATCTGTCCGGCTACTTTGCTCGCAACCATGCACAAGGTGGAAAACCCCAAAATGTACTTTATTTTAATGAATGTAAGTAGAGCAGAATCTCTCTCACACACACCCTCCACACACATATACACACACACACCCACGCACGCCACACACACACACCCTCTCCTCTCACCTGCCCAGGATCTTGCTGACGCATCCGTGACTGACCCTCAATTGTCGCGATATGTCGCACGGTCTCACTCCCTGATGCGCGAGCTCCACGATTCTCTGCCGCACGACGTCCGGTAGCGGCCTGCCGTTCACGAACACGCCGCCCAGCTGGTTCACTCCGCCATGCCCTGTCACGCACGCACAAAACGAAATTAAAAAATATATATATATATCAGATTTTCCCTGTTGTTTGCAAAATTAATATTAAAGTATTTTAATAACGGAAGTAAACCAAACTATAATTTCATTATTCATTCTTTAATTTCAAGTTATGGCTTTAATTACAAAACAGAAGTAGTTTACAGAAGTAGTTTTATGATAGCCGTTATTGTGAAATGCAGTGGTTTACACCCATCTGCTTTATTTTATTTTATTTAAAATACATTTTATTGTACAATTTTAAGTGCACGCTGCCACAGTCAGTTTGGAGCAAGTATATCATGTGTGTATTTGTGAACGCATTGTAACAATATAACGTGCGTAATTTATGGGATTAAAGAGATGTTTAAAATAAACAACAACAACAGCAATTATTATTATTTAGTATTATTATGCTATAATTGCAGCAAAATACTGACTTATGTATATGGTTTACATTTTACAGTTTTGCGTATCTTTTTTTTACACTTAGAGGTTTAGGTGGTATGTGCTGTTTGTTTTATTATTACTTGATTCTTATTGAATTTCATTCATTTTCACGTTTTCTTCTTTGTGGTCGAAGTAGTCGCGCTTGTTCTTCTTCCCTGGGCTATTACATTACCTGCTTATTCATATTCCTTACTCCGTTATTATAAATAATTAAGAGTTCCTCCTGTTACACATCTCTAAAAAGAATGTCTTCATTATCTTTAAATTAATAATGTTGAATGATATGCGGCAGCCGCAGATCACTTTGTTGAGAGAGCTGAACAGTTTGTTTCCGTGGAAATAACAATCATATTTTCTAATATATTTATATTTTGAGTTTTATGCTTTTATGGGTTCTTAAATGCTAAATGAAAGTCAATGCATATTTTAAAGTGAATTATTTAGAAAACAGTAGAATGACATGAGCACAGGATATTTTAAGAAATCAAACAATCGTTTAGAAAATAGCTTGAATTATTTGAATTATTAGTGGTGGTATATAATTTGACTATATTATTATTATTATTATTATTATTATTGCTGTTATTGTTATTAACAAATAAATGGTTCCATTTCACCTTAGTTTAATTTTGATGGCGAATATTTTATGATGTGTAGAATTAAGACATTGGTATGTTTTATATATTTATGAACAAAATGTCATTATTAGTTCGTATCAAACTTACGGTGCATGGCGGAGAAGGGGTCTGCTTTGCAGTGAATATCCATTGGATAGCAAAGAAAAGACAGGTAATCAACTGAAGTCGCCGTCTCGCTGTCCTTCTGGAGATCAAAACGATCAAAAAAAGAGAAAAAGGTGGAAAAAAGAGGTGCTTGTGTTTGCGGAGACGATGACCGCGGATCCCTCGGCTTCCGACCTGAAAACTTTAGGGGGGGGGGAGTTCCCTGTTGAGAAACTGTCCGCTCAGCAAAAAAGCAGAAGCGCGGATGATATGTCAGGTGTCAAGCATGACCCAAGCTTGCTGGGTAAACTGAGAACGATCACCAAAACCGAAGCGGATGTTTATGATGCCTACAGAAGCAGGCGTTTTCAGCGTGCTTGAAACAAGGAAACCGCAGACAGCACGGATGGTCCCATCGAGCCTGGTCGCGTCCTAAATCCCGAGTGGCCTCGGCTATTTCGGATACAGAGAACAAGATGGGGAAAAGCTATACGCGGGTTTCCTTCGCTCAGCTTTTCACCACGGACTAGTGGATGCGGGGTGCGCGTGGGCTGGGATGCGTGGGCCGGGAGTGAAGCCCCGGGACGGTAGTGTCGGTGTCTAAAAGCTGCAGATCCCCTCTTTGCTTATATGGATGACTTCTCAGACAAAGGCAGCAGATTCCAACACTTTGTGATTCGCCAACGTAAAAAGCGAGCGGCTGAAATGAGGAGGGCCATCCGCCTGTCACTCCAAAAAAGGGGGAGGGAGATGCGCCATAAACATTCAGCTCCGCTCCAGCAAGAGTTTAGTGCGAATTCAGGAACACTTTACATTATAATTAAGTTCTTTTTTATTTATTCATTTTGGTAGCAACAACACAGCACGTTGTTATTTATGGTAATTATATAAAACATAGCCTTTACCGAAGAACGTGATGCTAATGTACTGTCTTTGCGCGTAAAATTTGTAATTTTTCTTTTAATTGAATTTTGTCACGTGATTCTTATTATTATTCTTTATCATCGTCTTCTTCTTTTCCTTCAATGAGAAGGATTAAAATAAATTGTCCACATAACGAATTACTCTCTGTATATTTATTTCTTTTAATCGTTCTTTTGATTTTAGTCTATTCAGCTAGTCTACTGATTTCAGCGGTAGCTATTTTTCCTTGGCGCTGCTTTGCGGCATATAGGCGCAGGATCGCCGCACAACTTCCGCTGTAGATGGCGCTCTGTAGTTTTCATGCTGCTGAGGGGGTATGGCTGAAAAACTTCCACCGAGGTCCACAAATTAGGCTATTGATAGGGTATTGACAGCAAGTGGTACGCTTTCATTTAAGCGATCCTGACTATCTGGTATAATATTGAGTTATTTTAGATGCGGTTCTTTTGGGAATTTTTGACAAAAGAAAGTAATATGTTGTTGAGCTCAGCTTTGTTTTTGGAATTTGAATTATATTCGAAAAACATTAAATTCTATGTCTCTGACCCTGAAGATATAGCGGATAAAATGGTTTAATATTATTTGTTCCTCGGGAACATTGTTCTTTTGATTTATTTATCTGTTCAATATTTTCCTCAAAAGTAAGCAGACAGACCTATTTCTTTTTTCTATCAAACCATAACTGATCTTAATTCGTGATTTGGCCACCAAATGGCTACGACATCGGCATGATTTTGCTATTTCAAGTAATTTAATGCACCTTGAGAATGTGTACTAAGAGAGCTACAGTAGTATGGAGGAGTAGATGCGGGACTCGGGTGTTTTTTAGAGAGATCTCTCAGGGCTAAAGGGGTGGAGGTGCAGGCCTCCTAGTTAGGTTAGGGGATGATTTTTCTTGCTCGCACCGCTTTTGGAAGCGTTTTCTGCTACAATATGTAGCACTACGGGCTGCAATTTCACCCTCCGCTGCACACTTACCCCACAGCTACAGTTTTTTTTTTTCTGAGACCCCCTCCTCCTCTCCTGTCTTTCCCCACTTGCCCTTGTGCTCTACTCGTTTTTTCCTCTTTCCGTACTAAAATGAAGTGTTGGTGTTTTTGTGCGAAGAAAATCTCGAACGGATTGTAAACAGATAGAGTGAATCACCGCTTTGTTTACTCCGGTCAGCCTGCACGGGGAGGCGCGTGAACCCCGCGCTGTGCCGTTTAACCCCGTTATTAGGCAATTACACCGGCCCGTGTCCTATTCAAGCACTGTTTATATTAGCATACGCTCAGTGCATGCTCCCAGTAGATGCATATTGTTTTTTGTTCTCTGTGTGATTTCCATGCAGCAAGAAGTTAAAGATAATATGTAATTGCACGAAAATGTATAGGCTGTTTTTGTGTTTGTTTATTCGTTTTTTACAGATTGTGAGATTTCGTACAAGACCTACCATTTGACCAGGAAAAAACACATTTTGCTATCATTTCAACCGAATCAATATGACTGAACAGGAAGGAGATGAATAAGGCAGGGCAAAAAAGCAAAATGTAATGTGCGTGATGTAAAACGTGAGAACTAATTTCATAAGGGCCTCGCAGACTGACAGCAAGTGATCCATCTTCAGTCGCGCGCTGCCTCTTTTCCTCTCAGCCGCTTTCCTCGGAGGGATTGAAAGAAAGAGCAGGAAAAAAAACAAGTACAGCATCTGACTATACAGCATGTTCCACATCCCTCTAGATGAGGTGGTTTCTTGTCAGTCTCGTGATGCACTTGGAGAAAAGTTTGAGTTCAGAGGGAAAGATGTACTCCAGTAAGGTACTCCAGACCTTATACTGTATGTGCTATACAGACAAAACCACGTGTACTACTGTACTAAATTGCTCTGTCAAGAAGTAACATGTACTCTAGTAACGATAGTAATCATTTGTGACGTCCAAGCTGGTCATGGGCCGACTATTGAAGGATGCGTCAAGACTTGCTCCATGATTCTAAATATGAATATAAGATTTCTTTTTTTTATTCACGTTTTTGCGAAGGTGTACCACAAATAAATGTACTTTTGCTGAAATTATAAATAAATAAATAAAACAATAAATGAAGTAACCTCGTGCAATCCTGAATGGATCCCAGTCTGTTTTTTTTATTTTTTATTTTACCATTCTTATTTTATTGCGGATATTTAGACGTCATTTCAAACCCTGATTCAGTATATTTTGCGCTGTATTTAGCGCATGGCAGGCTGTAAAATTAGCACAACAGCGTTACATCAAATCAGTGTAGTTAAAGTTTAATTGCATATTAGTGACCATGTCAAATTAAATAGCAAACCTATCAGGATCAAATGTTTGTAACGGAATGACTGTGTAGTGAAAGCTAGTGTGTTACTTTAATAAAATATTACTGCATTCTTGTTTACAATATACATACATACATTATTATTATTATTATTATTATTACAAGGTTCGTCTTCGAAATGTATTAAACAATACTTGGTAAATAGCCTAGAATACATTTAAGTAATCTATGTTATTGATTTTCTATATCAATATTTTAACTATTTTATGTGCCTAATAAATATATAGCTATAGCTTGTTTATACAGAATAAATAGTCTGCCTTTGAAAAGTGAGTGTGTAGAGGGAAAGTGTGTGGATGAGAAGAGTGTAAAATGGTTGCAGGGCTGAACAGATGGAGAGTTTCCCTTCCGCCCTGCGCGAGCTTTTCATTTCGACATCATTAATTAGATCATTACAACTGCTTCCCATTGATCTTACCATTAAGAGCTCCAAATTAAAAGGTGACTCGGGTTTTATTTTATTATTTAGATGTGCAAAAAGAGTAGAAAACCGACAGTGTTCACTTATACATACAGTATTCACATTTTGTACATAGCATAACATAATTATTAGTAATGTTTGTATTAACTATGTGTGGATTTTTAATCGTTTAATGTGTGTATTTTAAAGACATTAAACAAAGGAAAATCTGTCACACTCAGTCTGTACATTTCGAGTTACTGTCTTCTTTGGGCGGGGGGATATCAAATGTCATTGTACATAATATCCAGTGTTTAAGTGCCACAACTCCAGCACTCATATTTCAGATAATAAAATTAATACTGCAGAAATCTGCTTCTTTGAGTAGAGTCGTAAAGCAGAACATCCTGAAAAACGTAAATTAGGATAAGTATCTAAACGAGCATGTTTCACACGAGAGCTGACAGCTGGAACTGAATTGTGGGCCGATGTGGCAGCACCTTAAACACACACACACACACACACACACACACACACACAGAGAGAGAGAGAGAGAGAGAGAGAGCGTCAGACAGAGATAGAGTGAGATGAAAAGAAAAGATGATGAGTAGGAGGATGATTAACATTGATGATTGCCGGGATAAACAGTTTATCTTATTATTATTATTATTATTATTATTATTATTATTATATGAGAGGTTTTCTGCATTGTTTTTTCTGAGAAAACCTTTAAAATGCACTGGATAAAGTGTTTTCTTTCTTACCTGAAATTACAGTAAGAACCTTTAACTGTACAAAAAATAAAATCCACTTTTGTGCCTCTCCTAAGTTTTCTGTTTCTGTGTTATGCTCAAAAATCACCTGTCTTCTTACTAGTTTTAAAGCATCAAATAATTGATGCTTTAAGCAGTTTTAGCCAGATTTTTTTCTGTAATATTCACATGCAATACTCCCTCTGATTGTTAACATTTTCATCTGGTTGATATTTTTTTCCTTGCATTTCCAACAAACACTACCTTATTCCTTTTACATGTGTACAAGATTATCGAGGTGATATTTAAAAGAGCAAAGTGAAACAGAAAAAGAGTTGTATTGTTTGCACAATATTATTAACATTTTTCCTCTAAATATATCACATTGTGTCATACTGTGATTGTGTAAGCCAGTGGATCATACATAGGTTTTGTATTACGATATCTGACACAAAACCTTGTGTCTTTGTCACTGTCTGTCCTGAAATAAACTGGTGTCTGGACAGGAAACAGCTTTCTTTCATATTGTTGCAATATGGGAATCAGGCCTCCTGTTCATTCAGATATGGACATACAGCTTCCTAGCTGTGTTTTGCCCTTTGGCATATTAGATCACCTCGGTTTGCCTATAGTTATGCTAATAGACTGATCATAAATCAGCCTTTTGAGTCCTGATCTCTTGTTCATGAGATTCCTTCTGGCTATGGGATGCTTATTATGAGTACCGATAAGAATTTTAAGAGCTCTGCACCCATATGAGGGAAATTGAATGATAATGTTAAAGAGGTCTGAGTTTCCTGATTTGGAATGGTTTCGTTGAGGTATGTCTGCATTGAATGGGTGATCTTTGGGGACTTATTCATATCCAGTAGAGACCAAGGAATGAGAAACAGAAAATACTGAAAGGAAAATGTTGAAACATCATGCTGCTATCAAGCAGTATTCTTATTCTGCCTCCTGATTGCACTCAGATAATGTTAGCTGTCACTCTCAGTGCTATAATGATCACTAAAACTGTAACCTTCATCTCTGGGAAATGATTGCAGGTTTGATCTCTCTCTCTCTCTCTCTCTCTCTGAGAAGAAATCTGTATTGTGATTTAAGTGTCAGTAGAAACATCTCAGTCTCTCAAGATTGTGTTTTCCTGGCACATCATCATCATCATCATCTTTTCTTTTTTATTATTATTATTATTATTATTATTATTATTATTATTGACATTTAATGCCATGTAGCTCTGAGATGTACCGAGTACTACAGTAAGTAGTCACATTTATTTTACATGGACCATTTTTTGTTTGTTTGTTTGTTTGTTTGTTTGTTTTAATTGCAATTGTTCTTCCTTTGGAAATTGCTTTTATAAACAGGTGCTGAGAATCTCCAGGATATTAACATGAGTCCAGTTTGTATGCAAGTGCCAAATTTTGATGTTTAGCAAGGGTTTAATTCCCAAAT
>JAQMYG010000006.1:21015785-21027298 GCA_030014215.1 Clariallabes teugelsi
GTGTGTGTGTGTGTGTGTGTGTGTGTGTGTGTGTGTGTGTGTGTGTGTGTGTGTGTGTGTGTATGTGTGTGTGTTTTGCGAAAGAGAGCAAATTAAAGCTATTAGCAAATTACAGAAAAATACAGTCTACGCTTAAAATTTAAAAGTTTCAAATTAAAACCTAACCATTCCAATTATTTCCTGCTATTTCATACAAAATCTCAACATCACATGCCTAATTTTTCAGCATGTAGAATTCCTCAGAACTCTGTCCAGGCCAACAGAGAGTACCAGTGTGCACTCACGACTGCTCGGGTGTGTGAAGTGAGCAGGATTTGAAGAATAGGCATCATCTCTCTCTAGCAGCACCTACATCCCTCACATCCAGCCTTATGTCTGTGCCTCTAAAGTGAGATCGATGTCTCTCTTTCAAACCAGAAAAATGCCAGATACAGCTTTAGTATTCAGTCTGGAGCTCCTGAGAACAAATGCCACAACTCTTGTCAGGAAGTACAGAGATGGACATACACACCTGCATGGTTTTTATTTTACTTGGCATAAGAAAATTAGCCAGAGAAGTACATAATTTATTGACTTTTTAATGAAGCTGATAGTTGGTGACACTGATTACATTTACAGTATAAACTTCCAATCATGAAACAGATTATACTTTTCATTGTACTTACCATTTCACAAGGCCTGGATCCATAATACAAGGCTGTAGGAGAAAGAAAAAAATATCTACTATCTATTGTACATAAGAGTGATATTATAAGTTCATTTAAGTTTAATCACTCAAACATTTCATGGTAAAATGGTAGCTATGATTGGCACATTTTATAGATGATGTTCAATATAAATTCATAAATAAATTAAATGAAAGTAAAGCACTACTTAGAACAAAAATATCTGAAGTTTTAAATTTTTAAAGTGAGTTTTGTGATTTTAAATGGAATTAACTTTGTAGCTGTTATTTGCTAAGCTGGAAGCAAAAAAATAATAATAAATGCGGACAGACCAATCCCTGTTGGTTACAGACCAGTACTTGTACCATTACAAAATACTTCGACCACAACCTTTAATTGAACTACATTATACATTCTTTTCAAGTTCATCTTAAAATTTATGTTTTATTACTTTCAAATATGATAATTAAAGCTTACAGTATATGGAAGATCTGAAAGATCAAAGTGTTTATGTAACTCTTAATAAATTGTGTGAATTATTTACATCATATTAGTCCATACTGTTACCTCCAACTATTTTAGTGATATAGCTTAGATTTTCTAATAAATACCACCTATTAATAGAAGATGATTTGTCCTTAAGGTTTAAGAAGAACATACTATTCAGTTTGTAACCACTGTAGGCTGTTATAGTTTTGTTCAAAGAAAACCAAATTCATGAATTTTAAGTTAAGGATAAAGGCCAGTGGTGTCAGACATGTTTGTTGTAATAAATTATTTAAAATGTCAAAAAGCATTTGCTATGTGTTATTTCATTGAATAAATATGCTGAATCATGGGTGTTAGTTTTATTTTTTGCTTATCCATAAAGTCAAACCTTAATATTATATATAAGGTAGCATAGCCTACTGTACAAAAGTCACTAGAAGATGTTTATTTTTATATTACTTTAAAAGTAATTTTAACTTTTAACTTTAAATTCCAAATTTTGTACAATTTGAGTCAAGGAAATTGTTAGAAATTTACAATGGGATGTGATATTCAGCTTTTTATCAACAATGTGCATGTATAAGCATGGAAAGTTATGAAAGTTAAAATTAGGGTTATAATAAGCATTTGTATACTTCATGTAACTGGTCATAATTATGTGAACTTCTTGCATGTTGGTGTTGCTTTATTGTCTGTTTAAGTTTTGCTAGCAGGACCTTGACGGTTACACACACAAAAAAAAAAAGTGAATTTACTTTGTGAGTAGAAGTGAGTATTCCAACGTGGAATAAACCCTAAATACATGAAATAAACTTCCAGTAAGCTCCTGAATTAGCAATCCTTTAAAATAAATTAAAGTATTAAATAAATGAACAGCCTATGGATTTTAATGTCAGTTGGTTGGTTATTATTTTAGGATCAGTGTCTGTGTGGGGGGTAGAGGGGGGTTCATTCTGAAGGTTGGATTTTGCATGTCAGTGTCCCATGATGTCATTGAAATGTGAGTGGGACTATGATGTCTGCATCACTTTGTCTTTTTGTTTTCTGAGTCACAGGAGAGCAATAATGAATATGGATGCAGTTACTCAGTAATGAGAGTCGTAGGGAATGGTTTCACAGTCATTTTAAACTCCATTTCTCTCTCCATTCTTTCTGATGATCAATTAAAATGTAATGGACAACCTGCTGTGTTTTGTCTGGGGACAATGTATACCTGTATTTCTGTAACATGCAGACAAAGATCTAGCACAGGTTATCATTATGCATTTAATACATATATCCTACACGTTGGACTTATCACAATAATAACAGCAAAAGGAAGATAATGTGCGTAATGACTTTAGTTACAGATTGGATTAGATTTTAAATTTATTTCATTCTTTTCAAATGCAAAACAGTATGGTATTATCTGTGGTATTATCTAATATCTAAAAAGTAGAAGAAAAAAAAAGCATTGATACATTAAAGAAACACTTATTTCATAGTGTCTTAGTAAGCTACCACAAATAGCCCAAATGCTCATCAACATACATTATACACTCCTCTGGAACTGTACTGGAGACACCTTCCGTCCAAGAATATCTGAAAAGCCAAAGCATTTCAGATTTACATTAATTTCATACTCATCAAACCATTGAGTCATATTGGAAGTAACCAGGCCCATCAGGTTATCAGAAATATTTCTTCAGAGAATAAAGATGATCAAACTGAATATTTATTTGCAATTATACTACAGTTTGGGGGGGAAATGTGGCCCTCTATGCATTAGAGATTTTTATTCATTTCATTTGTCACATATTTTATTATGACAATGCAAGTATAATTGAATCAGACACAATGGGGTCACACCTGGTCAGGATAATGAACCCTAGAAATTAATAGGTGAGTGTGCAGTGTGCACTAAAATGCAAAAAAAGAGACTACTTTTTAAGAATTGTAACATATATCAGGGTGTATAAAATTAAATAAAAATCATACAAAATTATACACAAATTTTATGTTTAAAAAAAATATTTATTTATATTGTAAAGAATGAATGACACAGTTTCATAATGTCCATTATGGAGTTGTGATGGCAGTAAAGGCAGACAAAATATTAAATATTACAGACAATAACAATAACTTTAGAACTGTTATATTATAACATTTTATATTTCATATTTACCCAAATAAAGCTTTGTCCATCTTAACCAGTGATAACTGTGCTTACTGACAAAAATGACACTACCTTGTTATACACTATATCTGGGTACAGTACCTTTTTACTTTAACGCAGAGGAATAGAAAGTTTTTGCCTGATTCAGCAAAATATGATTGCAAATACTGTGTCAGCTCAATAAGTGACAGTGAGTGCTAACATTGAACTTTGCTTCACACTCCATTTCCCTTCTCTGCCTTTCACTGATACTGACTAATTATATCGAAAGACAAATTTATGCCACTGCTTTTTAAACTGCACTAAAAAATATTATCTGATTGGAGTCATTCTTTGATTAATGACTCTCTGCTCGGAGGCTTAATGCAGGCGTTAGATTTTAAATCACAGCAGATCTTTTGGTGTCTTATGAAGGCTACACCTCTCTCCTTTTTTGCAACCATGGCAGAAATTTCTGGTACAGGCATTAAGGAACGGAAGTGATGCTCTGTACAGATTCTATCTATCTGTTAATTTTGATGAAAATTCATATGCTTTTGAATTTTGTGGTATTATGTTAAAGGTATTGTGTGCTGCAATATGCCACTGACTAAACCTGTTTATACCTTGAAGTACAGTACAAGTACTATGAAATATATATGGAAAGATTTGCTGTTTTATGTAATCTTTTTCCTTTTTTTAACAAATGATACAGGATGAAGATAAATTTAATTTGCACTGAAAGAAAGCAAAATTGGAAAAGGCTTAAAGAGGCACTTATAAGGCTTAACAAGTATTGTAATTTTTCTTCTTTGCTATGTCATTCAGCGCAAAGGCCTATCAGTGTCCAAGAATACACCATGACAGATTGAGAAATATATATGAAGACAAATGATATAACGTTAAAAGCAACTTAATGACAATTTTTTAATTTCCTATACATGGTCATTTTTTAGCTAGTGGATCATGTGCAAAGAGCTAATTAGGAGTGGTTCTTGGAAAATAAATAAATAAAAAAATAAATAATAACTCCTCATTTACAAGGATAATGGAAGAGAATCGTTGAGAATTAATGGCACTATTTATCTTTTTTAAATTTCCATCTTTCTCAGCTGATAGCTCTGCTCCCAAAGGAAAATATTCATAAAACAACAAAATTGAAGCCTTAACTTAATAGGTTATTAAAAATGTTCTTGTGGCACTCTCTCCTTTGGACGAGCTGTACATTTTAAATTAAAGTTGTGGTGTTTACGGAGTCAAATACACTGTGTCCTTTATTTATTTCATCACTTAACAATGTTACACTAGAAGGGCATTGATGCATTCCAGTTAGGTGTTTGCTATTTAGGTATAAAAGCAAGTTTTCAGGAAGGGACAATTCAGTGTGTGTTAAACTGCACCTGTATGTCTATTAACTAACCTGCATATCCATGTACTTGTTTCTGTTTTTATTCTCTGTTTCACTATTTTACTACAGGCATGAATATCACTCACCTGTCACCCTCTGTCTAACGAGAATGTGGAGTACTACTGTACAGGCATATAGACTGTGAACTTCACATCAGTAGGACACAATTTTTTAAAGAGGTGAAATAACTATATTTAGCTACTCTGAGCCGTTTTTGCTCAAGGTTGGGAAGTAAATCTGTCCATTTCGCTGAAGCTTATGATAGTTTTACAGACTCCTCTGTGCTTATGATGGGTCCGTGCAGCTAATCATAAACATGTCTCTGTTATTGGGTACTAACGATGACACATTTCTTATTTGGTCTTCAAGGACACAGCACTGAGCTTCACCACATTAGCAACACCAATGTGCAATGATTATTTCAAGACAGTTTGAAAACACCGGGGTGGTGAAAAGATTTATGCTTCAGTTTAAATCTGTTATAGTTCGAATGCCTCGCATGCCTGTTTATGCCTCGAATATGAAGCATAAAAAGATACATATAAAACTAACTGGTTTGTAGCAGAGTGTAATGATTAGTACATTAGAAAATACATTTATCAAGTATCATTAGTTATTCAAAGAAGGAAGAGCGGTTAAAAAATTTTATAAAATTTTATTTTAATTTCAATTCCCTGTGCTGTTTTGACTCACTTTACTTGAATACAAATTGTGTCTGCCGTAAACTTTTTCACAAAGAGCATAATACAATACAACATTGTCAGAATGGTTTCTAGGAAGAAACCCCTGTCATTCATATGATTTTGGAAAGTTGTGATCTTATTTACAGTTTTCTGTATTGTTGTATTCCTGCCTCTTGTCAATTTTAAGATTAATAACATTTTCTTTGGCCATTTCAAAAAAAAAAATGTCTGCTGTGCAAATTTATCATTTCTAAGACAGGGCCTATATGCTGAATTCCCCCCAAGGATTCTCCCCTCCTCTTTTCAATTTCTGCTTAGAAATTCTGCATGGTGAAAAGCTTAAAGTAGAACATATTGGGGTGCTCAGATGCGCCTGACCTGTTTATGCGAGGGGAAGTTGATAGGCTGTTGAATTCCCCTGCGGCTTGTGGCCCAGTGAGGGGGGCTATCCTTTAAACGGACTCTCTGATACTTCCACATAATACAAGGAATAACTCAGACAACGGGACTGAATATTTCATTTGTTATCCATATTCCTTGTGGGCAGAAATGATAGGGAAATGTAAAAACAGAGATTGGAGCCTCTGGAGTGGGAACATTTGAGATGCTGTTTTGCTGTCTATAGACGGAGTGGATGCTGAACCCCCTGCCTGAACTGCATCCATCTTGTAGGCAGCTGGGATCACTGCTCTTAATGCTGCCATGTGTTAACTCACTCTGTCTGAAGTTTTGTGCCGCTCGTCTTTTACACCAAGCTTTTTGTAGGATTGTGTTCAAGATATGATTTTATTATAGACTGAAAATATGAAATTTCTGGGTTACACTTCAACTAAAATGCAATTATTTGTGATTTTAGAAGGAAGAAAAAATTAAAGTTTTGTTTTCCAGGGTTACAAATTAGAAAGCAAAATCTAAAAAGGTTTAGGTTGCTTTAGGTTGCAGACTATTTAATTGTTTCCATAGCAATAAGACTGGTCAATTGTATCACTGTCTCAAAGCATTTTTGTTAATCTATTGTATGAAAATAATTAATATCGGTTATTAAACATTCCCTCAAATATAACTTTCATACTTTATCCTAACTATCTATTTAGTAAGATTTTGTACAAAAATTTATATTCAAATCTGTAATATTTATGAACTAATGCCCTTGGAAATTTAAATTGGATTAAATTGCTTTAAATGAGAACACATTAGAAATATACTAATAACTTGCTTTCTTCTGGTTACAACAAATAATACATTTTTAAAATATTATCATTCTCATTCTTATTCTTATTATAAGTAGTAGGAGGAGCAGGAGTTCTAGCACGAGTTGCTGATGTTGTTGATGTTGATGTCTTGATTGATTTTTACTATAACACTCATAAACTGGATTTAAGGTAGGTTAAAATTTAGAGAGTTAATTCTTGATCACACTCATTATACATTCTGAAAGAAATTACTGCTTTAGGTATTTTGCTACTTTGTTGTTCATTTGATCTTTTTTTTTGTTAACAGCAGTGAAATGTATCCATTCTAAATGTTTTTGCAAATTAAAATTTTTATTAATAATTAATTTTAACAGCAAGTCCAGTGCTAAGTTCACTACAAGAGCTTTCACTGAGTTAACTCACCTGTCAAATGATGATTTGAAAATAGAACAGCATCACATGCTCACACTGGAGACCATCATCCCATCTTTTTCAACACTTCCCACCAAGAAGAAACTTGGCTGCAAACATCCAGTCCTCCTTGCTTTGGGATCATTCATTACTCTCTGTTAACCTGCTCCTTAACCAGCCATTGAATATTTTTAGCTCCTTTGATCTCTCTCTCTCTCTCTCTCTCTCTCTCTCTCTCTCTCTCTCTCTCTCTCTCTCGCTCTCTCTCATTTCTTCCTTGCCTATTTTGCACTAATTTCCCTCCATCTGCCTGTGCATCTGTTTGAGGGCCAGCAAAAGAATGTGAAATATTGCTCACAAAACAGAAAAGTCAGCCTTTCTTCTTCTCTTTGGCTAGCTCCATTTTTCCTTTCTCTGTTGCTTCTTTTCACTTCCTGCCATTGTGCTTGATTCAGGGGTGGTTCGATTTGCACTGTGAGCTTAAGCTTCTTTTACAGGCTAATTCTACATGTAAACCTGTGTGCTGGGTTGAGTGTGTCTAAGAGAAGACAGAAATTGCAAGAAAAAAAGGAGGTATGAGTGAATGAAGGGAGTGCTGTGAGGATGAGTAGGTAATTTCCTTTCCATGTCTAACCGTTTAACCAATAAGCGGAGTCAACAAGGTGGCACAAAAGATCAGAAAGGTGTTATTGTACTAATCGGACAAAGGCCTGGGGTACTCTTAGAAATACACGACTGAGAAAAGACAGTGACCCCCACCACAACACCACCACCTCTCCAAATCCAAAGCTTCCTTCCCTATCCACTCTTTGAGGAAGGACAATAGGAGAAAACGGGTGGGGATGTGGGAGGCCCTTCTGTCCCCATCAGTGCCTGCATGGATTACACATTCCTCTCCAGGTCCAGGGTTGCTGGGCAGTCTCGGCACCCATGGTGTTTTACTCTGCTCTGCCTTCTCTTTCAAGCTTTCTTCTGTTTCTCGTTTTGCTTACATACACGAAGTAAAATGACCAGAGTTATTTTATACACTGCATTTCACCTTGAATTTTAAAATTAAATAAAAAATCAATTTAGAAATTACTTTAATTATTGTTTAATACTTTAATTATTAATTTAATAGAAAATAACATGTCAATGACATGTAGTACATATATATATATATATTATACAATACTGTGCAAATGTCCTGAGTAACCCCTAATTTCAATTAAGTAGATAAAATTACAGAAATGTGCCTAAAGATTGAAGCAATTTAAAAAATTGTTGTTTATGTAACAACCTCAGCAGCAACCACATTTCCCCTCTCATCTGTTCCAACCACTCAGCATTCAGCATCACCAGTATACTAATCACCAACCTGACCATCTATCATCATCTGCACCTGTTTCTCTTTGATTTAGATGTTTCTCATTGATTCACCGTGGTCACCGTGTGGTCTCATTGATTCATTCATAGGTCACATTCCTCTGAAACTTCTCAGGTACAGAGACCAAAAATGAGACTTAAAAACCTACTAAAAAATAACAACCAAAAAAGTCCCTCAAGAAAATTCTGTAAACCCCAATTCAGATTTCATTAACAAATCAGCTGACAGAGGCAGGGAAAATAGGTTCTGTGACCAACGAGGAAGAAAACATGAGTAGAACCAGATTTGTAAGAGAACTGGGCCTCTCTTCTCTTCCTTCAGACTCTGGGACCTTGATTTCCAAATAAAATGCTAATTTTACTTTCATCTGAAAAAAGAACTTTGGCCCACTGAGCAACAGTCCAGTCTTTTTTTGGACGTTGTTTCTGGTTTAAGAGTGGCTTGACACAAGGAATGTGACAGTTGTAGCCCATGTCCTGCATACGTCTGTGCGTGGTCTCCAGCTGCTGTCGATTCCTTGTGAATCTCCCCAAAAATTTTTAATGGGCTTCATTTCACAATCCTCTCAAGGCTGCGGCTATCTTTATTGCTTGTATGCCTTTTTCTACCACATCTTTTCCTTCAATTCAACTTTCAATTAATTTGCTTGGATACAGCACTCTGTGAACAGACAGCCTACTGAACCAAACTGAGAGACCAATTAAAAGGCCAGAAAGGTGTTTTCAGTTAATTAGCTGATCATCATGTGACACCATGAGTCTCCAATATTGACATTTTTCACAATTTAAATTTTTTCTGAGATACTGAATTTTGGGTTTTCATTAGCTGTAAGCCTTAGTCATCCAAATTAATATAAATAAACACTTGAAAATATATCAGTCTGTGTGTAATAAATCTATATAATATGTGAGTTTCACTTTTTAAATTGAATTACTGAAATAAATCAACTTTTCAATAATATTCTCTTTTATTGAGATGCACCTGCACATTAGATTATATTAGATTTATCTCTATTGACATTATACAATGTACATGTATAGGGTTGCTGAAATATACAGTACTTATACTGTATCTTATACGGTATCTTATTGGCGGCATGGTGGTATAGTGGTTAGCACTGTCGCCTTGCACCGCCAGGGCCTGGGTGTGATTCCCGGCTAGCTTCGATTCCTGTCTCCATTCCTGTGTGCATGGAGTTTGCATGTTCTCCCCGTGCTTGGTGGGTTTCCTCTGGATACTCCGGTTTCCTCTCACAGACCAAAATTTTTAGGTTAAGGTTTGGTTAAATGGCGTTCCCAAATTGGCTGTATTTGCGTGAATGAGTGTGTGCCCTGTGATGGACTGGCACCCTGTACCCCACCTTGTGCCCTAAGTCTCCTGGGATAGCCTCCAGGACCCCTGTGACCCTGAATACAGGATTAAGCGGTATAGATGATGAGTGAGTGAGTGAGTGAGTGGTATCTTATTAGAAGAGCATAAGTGGTATATTTGCAAGTCCATAAAAAAATTGAGATATGAGGCTATTATAATAAAAGCCCTCAGTTTTATTATAATAAACAAAATCTTAAGGATTTAAACAAACAATCCTTAAGGTTCCACATGCTCAATGAAACAGTGAAACAGATAAAGTCATACACATTATAGAGCTGTGATAGGACCATGGACAATTGAACTAGCAGACCGTTTTTGAAATCTTGCATGTCAATTGTAAAGTTATGAGCAGTTAAGCTTAAAGCTGGGGGCAGTGGGTAGTTAATAGTTAATATTTTTGCAGGCCATTCCAGTGAAAATTGCTGCTTATTGTAGCAACAAATGCTTTAAGTGCTTGTGTTGTCAGCCCTGGGGTTATAAGTAAAACATTTCCAATTTTATTTTTCATGAACAAGGTTCTTAAATACAGCTTTGCCAAAAAAATGTACATGAGCTTTATCTTTTTGTAATTTGGCGATTTTACGTCTGCGGTTAGGAAGGACAGGCGTTACACATTAATGAGCTTTCTTCTCCTCTCTCTTAGGTTTTTAATTGATCACTGTCTGGGGTTTATTACAAAGAATGTTGTACCGTAATTTAAAGTGTGTAATAGGTACTGATGGCCGATTAGTGCAGCTCTTACCTTGTGAATTTTGTCCATTTTCCATAGCTGGCTGTAGTGATATCTGAGTTACTACGTTTGCTCATCAGCACACTTTTTTTTCCTGGGAGCTTTTTCCATCTCCCCATGGGGAACACTTTAACTCACCACATTACATGCTTATGTTTCCTTCCTTAGTGCTGCCACATTCTCTCTCTCTCTCTCTCTCTCTCTCTCTCTCTCTCTCTCTCTCTCTCTCTCTCTCTCGCTCAGTTTTATATTAGTGATCAGTGAAAGACGCCTCTGGCAATCCCTGCGCAAATAAAAGCTGACATGGTCTTTTACTCAAATCTTCTCCCCTCTCTTGGCCTGCATGCCCCCTCCAGAGATTACCCCTGTAACAACAATTATTCCAAATGTCCATGCTTCCTGCCCAGAGGGCCTCAGGCAAACGAAGATTAAATCTTTCAACATGGAAAAAAAAATTAAAATGTGCTTGA
Source organism: Clariallabes teugelsi (assembly GCA_030014215.1). Classification (NCBI taxonomy): domain Eukaryota; kingdom Metazoa; phylum Chordata; class Actinopteri; order Siluriformes; family Clariidae; genus Clariallabes; species Clariallabes teugelsi. The sequence goes on from JAQMYG010000006.1 coordinate 21,026,706, forward strand.
GTAGATGTAGTGTGAAGCGAGGATTCTTGGTTATCAGGGGCAAAATTGGTGGTGTTTCAGCAAGTGTATTTTCTTGCTGTTGACTATTAACCCCTCTCTAAGAGGGCTACATGTCTTGTCAAGACCAAAAGCCCACTGGAGGGAGAGACATTATGCTGTTTGCAATGGAGGCCTGTCATGATCAAATGAGAGGAAAGGGAAAAAACATGACCGCCACTTGTGCTAAAGCAGTCATGCATTAACTGATTATAGTTTTTGCCCAAATGTAATGCCCTTATATATTTCTAACTATTTAGGGTAGTTTGACAAAAACACCAATACATTTAGGCATGTTGTGGCAAAATTATTTTGTGTGGTCTCAGAAAATACTGATCTGAGGTTAAAGATTTTGTGTGTGTGTGTGTGTGTGTGTGTGTGTGTGTGTGTGTGTCATGGTAATGTTGTTTGTAGTGAGTAGTTGCTTAGTGTTTTTGGACAGGGACCAGTCTATTGGAGTGAATCTGAGCATGCCACACTGGTGAATGTGTCATTTCTAAATGACCTCTATGACCCCTGGCATCCTCCCCAGAGACCTTCACTTTCAGAGCCACTGG
>JAQMYG010000006.1:21058580-21086816 GCA_030014215.1 Clariallabes teugelsi
GCTGAAAAATAATTACTCCAGTAAAGTATAGATACCCAAAATTTCTACTTAAGTAAGGTAACGAAGTATTTGTACTTTGTTACTTGACACGTCTGGACAGTAGTCATACTGCCAACAAACTGTGAAGCCACACACCCTTCTACATTTCCATTAACAAACATTAGAAAATGCAGCTATGGAGAGTAGCGATTATGAATTTTTTTTTTTTTTAACTAAACTACCACTAGAGCTGCAACTTAATACTAAAGATCAGAGCTGCATACGGGAAGGAAAAAAGAAAGAATTCGAACTTTCAGTGAGTAATGTGATGGCCACACCAAGTGGCTAGCTGATAGCACTAAACTTCATCTGTTGTTTTATTGGTTGTGACTCTTATATTTCGTATTGTGCCATGTTTGTCTAAATTAGTTGCATAGGTTAATTGTACTGTAGTGGTCATTGTATTGCGTCTATTTAAACACAGAAAATAAGAAGTATGGAAAGAATTAGTTTGTTTTGTCCACATGATGGGGTTTATACAGTAAGTCATGTGTTTAATACATGTAATGTAGCCTACTGATTATTTAGAAATGATTGTAAATGAAATGTTTCCTGAATTGGTAATAAATGCAAGTTATTTTTTATTATTGAATCTTTTTGAAACATTATGCGTCTGCTTATGCATTTGCGAGGGAAGTTGCATAAATTAATTGTTGAGAAATGTGTACAGTGTGTGTGTGTGTGTGTGTGTGTGTGTGTGTGTGTGTGTCAGTAAATGCAATCATTGGCTGGAGTGTAAGCATGTGCATGCAACTGGGCACAAGTTTTTCTGGCTGTTAAAGGAGTGAGGTATGATGTACAAAACACCCAGAGTTATGCAAAAATAAATGACATACAGGGTGTCTCAATTGGCTTCCTCAGAAATGTTGCACACCATGCCACTGGCTAAAGCAGAGGTAAAATGATAATATTCAACTTTTTAAAATTAAAATGCATAAAGTATTGTTCAGTTAATTGAGTGATTACTGATATTAATCAAATCTTCCATCCTGTCTTTCATTGTTTTATACTCTGTAATTAATAACCTTCATGGACTTCAGTTATATTTATTCCTTTCATGCCGTTTTTACCACTACAGCTCTGCTTCTGTATATGAACTAGTGTTATGAAAGAGTAAAACATGATGGGTGTGCTATCATGGAAAAAATAGGAATGTGGTACTGTACTTGCTACCCTAATTTGGGTCCAGTAAATTCTATTAACAGCACACACTGCAGTGATTTATTACTCTTACTATCATATACCCAACAAATTGGACACATTTGCCATTTTTCATTATTTGAAGAATCATGTCATACTTTTTATCTTCTTTTTCTTTGTCTTTCAGCTGTTCCCTTTCAGGGGTCGCCACAGCGAATCATCTGCCTCCATCTGATGCATCCTCTTCTCTCACACCAACTAACTTCATGTCCTCTCTCACTGCATCCATAAATCTCCTCTTTGGTCTTCCTCTAGACCTCCTGCCTGGCAGTTCCAACCGCAGCATCCTTCTACCGATATATTCACAATCTCTCCTCTGAGCATGTCCAAACCACCTCAGTCTGACCTGTCTGACTTTATTTCCAAAACATCTAACATGTGTTGTCCCTCTGATGGACTCATTCTTGATCCTATCCCTCCTTGTCACTCCCAAAAAGAACCTCAACATCTTCATCTCTGCTAGTGTACCTCCAACTCTGCCTACTGTCTTTTCTTCAGTGCCACTGTCTCTAAGCCGTAGAGCATCGCTGATCTCACCACTGTCTTGTACACCTTTCCTTTCATATTTCTTTTATACTGATACATTTTTATCACATAAAAGAGTTCATCACATAAAGGTATAGTTACAATTAATGTGAGATGTCCATAAAAAAGCTCTATCTTGTGTTTTCGTAGATATAAATAGTTGTTCCCTTTAACAGCCTATCTGTTTTTTTCCCTGTTTTAAGTAATTGGGGGGGGGGGAGCAGCTTTGATAAATGATAAATTCCTGTGTCCTAAATATTTTCCTGAGCACATTAACATAAACATTACAGCCAAAACTCTTATAGGAAATTAATCAGTACAGAAAACTAAGCAGTATAATGTGCCATAAAATGTAGAGCATGACTTTATTTATCTAATTTAGTTATCACTGAATCTTTAACTTTGATAAATGTCATATGCAAGGACAAATGCTTGTTAGCTTGGTGTTCTCATTATCTCACAGCAGATCTTTTGTGCCCAATTAAATCCTTTTTTAATGTTGAAAATTAGATCAAGTTGGCTATATAAAAGATGTAATGCATTTGGGAGGATTTTGATTAACATAATGAAAAAAAAAACACCTCATGTAAGTTTATATTTTAACTCGGGAAAGCTGGAGCAGCCCGAGGACTCATTCAACCTCGGCTTTCTACTAGCAGTGTGCTCAGGATTTGCCTCAGTCTCACTGTGTTCCCTGGGTATTTATGGAAAAACATTGAGCTTTATGAGCAGCATACTTAATGAGGGCCTGAGAGGTATGGAAGCTGCAGATGAACCCATATATCTGCCTTAAAGGAGCCGATTCAAAGACCGCAGACGCATTTTAACCACATTTTACACACCATCTGGCCTGCCACTTCATCTACCCACTGAGACTGGAGCAGCAATCTCAGAGATGGAGCTTTTATTACCAGGTGATGCGCAGGTTAATGATAGACATGATAGTTTTAAGCAGAGATTATAAGAATATACAACCACCCCAGAATTGCTTTTTGGTTCAGTGGATTCTTTTAGAGTCTGATACAGTAAATGTATGTTAATTTCACTTTCTTTTTTTTTCTATACATAATTAATTTATATATATAATATAACTAATAAAATATAACTAATAATATATATATATATATATATATATATATTTTATTAGTTATGAAGTTATGTTATGAAGAGTTTCGGAAAACACTCATTAATTAATGTTTTAACAGAAAAGAGTGAAACCATTATGAGAGCTTTGGGAAACCCATACCAGATTGAACATGAATCTACTGAAATATGATAGTCACACTTTTGTATTTGATAATTAATGATTATTGGTGGATCATTTTAACATTTCTATCATTTTTCAGTTTCTAAATACAAAGTTGTTTCTGTGTAGTGCACCTCCAGTGTCTGACCCTTGTTTTTGTGAACAGGTGTGTGTATAGCAGGGCAACATTACAGATGGCAGCATAATTAACAACAATTTTAGCAGTGTCACTCAAGCAAAAGGTCTTGATTGGCTAACTAACCTCCTCATCTCCTAATGACTGGGATCAATGTTCATTTTAACACTGCACACAGAGGCAGGCCAACTTCCTTTGACATGGCAGACTCTATACCAGACATCATTAAAGGGGTCTGAAGGCAATCTTTGACAGTTTATTGTTTAAAACATATTATTTTATTTTTGTAAACATAATAATAATAATAATAATAATACAGTGCATGAATATCAGTTAAATACATTATTTTAAGCTTCAATCTCAGGTCCCTACGAATATGTTAAAGATCCAACAAAACATCTACAATGAATAAATGAATGAATTAGTACTTTATTATCATTCAAAAACATACAATGGTATTGCACATTCAGAAGGAAATTACGTTCAAATTGTCCTCGCTGTTTTGACTGATAGGAGAGAAAAGAAAAAAAGAGCTAAAGCATATATTGCATCATAATTGCACAGTAAATGCACCTTAGCCTGGATTATTAAGATGTGGTTAATGGTATTTTAGAGACAGACCCCATTCTTCCAAAGAATATCAATCAGCAGTTTGTTTGGACGATGATGGTGGAGGAGGGCACTGAGTAACACGGCACTCCAACATCTCCCACAGGTGTTCAATAAACTTGAGATCTGGTCACTGTGAAGGTCATACAACAAAATAGCATAAAAACCTTATTTTCATCCTCATCAAACCACTCAATCAGCCCTCATGCCCTGTAAATGGAGGCGGGGTCAACATGCAAGATCACGCCCATCAGAATAGAAATGTTTCATGATAGAGTAAATGTGAGTATGAAGGTCATTCTACTGGGTTTTCTGTCTTGCTAGACTCTAAGGAAACATGAACCATCAGATTAAAGTGAATAAATCCCCCCCACAACATCATTTAATTTGCCATCCATCTGTATATTCAAGTATGTGATATTTGTGAATGTAAATGACAATGAAAATCAATATAGTAAGGGCATTGTAAACATTTCCAAAATTTACCAAATATGTTAAATTCTTACATTTTAGACATCAACAAACCCAGGTTATATACAGCAGTTTTTAAAGAGTTCACTGGCTTTGAAAATGCTTGTAGCTGTTTAAATATCCTGTGTGCAGTGGTGAGCGAGCGAGAGAGATAGAGAGAGAGAGAGAGAGAGAGAGGGCTCTGTATCCTTATCTGGTCAGGTGTCGTGACTCATTATATTTAGAGTCAATTTGCATAACGCAAGAGGCATCAAATTAGATTTGCATAATGTATTTGATTACACCTGTTATTAACTATGAGTGACATTGATTTAGCAAATGGGCTGGTTTAAGGTTAATAGTGTCTGTCACCTTCTCCACTACTGAGTGTCAGATCATTGATGCTGTTTTACGCTATCTCTGCCCTTCTTTAATGTCTGTTCATCTTTGTTCCTGCCCTACACACCAGAACATGAGGAATAGCAAAAACAGGGGTAATTGTGTTACTAAGAATTTTCTTTTAATCCCATTTTTGATTTTTTTTGTTGTTGTTGTTAAAGAAAAATGGATTTTTGAGGGATTGTTTGTTATATGGAGGTAATCGCATATATGCACAAAAATGTCTTGTAGTTTTACACCACAGTTAAATCAAATTGGCCAGTAAAGCACATTACCTCTCTCATAACTGCACAACTTTGGAAAATGGAAAAAGTCTGGCAAGTTAGATAATGTTGCGTTATGAAATATATGGCATGTCACTATATCATTTCACATACAGTATGGCATGTTCATAGAATGTATAAGTAATCTTTTGACTAACATGAAGTAGATGCAATTTTCTACTGTACAAACTTAGAAGCATAGTTATTTGCCAGAAGAGGAAATTTTGAATGGTCTTTTGTTTTTTGTTGTTTTTTATTTATTCATTCTTATATTTTATTATTTTACACCACAAAGTGCCTTTAAAATAATGAGAACATTTGACAGAAATAGCAAGAATAATTCAGTTAATTCAAGGTTTAAGGATGTTGTTGTTGGTTGTTGTTGTTGTTATTGTAAAAATAATAATAATAATAATAAAACAGATTATATTTCAGGGTAATAAAATTGTTTTTCAGAGTAAAAAATAAATAAAATTAAATAATAATAATATTATAAAGGTTACCAGAATAAAATAATTCTGATAACCTTATTTAGGAGTGTAGAATAGGTTATAATAATAATAATAATAATAATAATAATAATTATTATTATTATTATTATTATTATTATTATTATTATTATATGAATAAAGACATTTTACTATAAAGGTGTACAAATTAAATATAAATATATACTTAATATTAAGTGCATGCAATTTTCTACCAAATTTCTTAATATGGATCTATATCATGCTGCAAATAATGAATAATTAGACTAGCCACACTATCTAAATCAAATTATGCTAATAAATTTTTTTTTATTGAAGGATTTGCAGATGAACAATAATCAGTCATTTCTGAGGCGTATGTGTATATATGTATATGTTAATGTGGAACACACAGAGCTCACAGCTGTATTGTGTGTAACACCCACACAAGCGTGCAAGGTCGTGACATAAAACAAATGCTTAGCAGCCTAATAATCTTTACACAAAGGCTGACATTAACACAAGCAGCGAGGACTTAAGAGGACCAAAAAAAAAAAACAGTATTGATACACAACACTTGCCCTCATCAGGGGCTTTCAGTGTTATTAGCCACTTTATTAGCCAAAGACATTCCATTCGGGAAATGGATATGGCTAAAGTTTAGCACTCACAAGCCTGGAAAGCCACATTAATCCATGGTAATTACCCCTGAGGAGTGCAAATCAAAACGAACTAATGCTCAGTGTGATCATCAATTTCCCCTAGAATGCCCTACATTTTTATACAGGAAGCCACACATTCCAGTTTGCGCTGCCTGACACTCTTCAAGTTAAGCTATAAATCCAAGCACATCCTTGGATAGCAAAACATCACTACGACGCATTAGAGCAAATTAGGCTATTAACATTGAAAAGAGCATTTACGGCAAAGGATCAATAGGCCTCTGTCTCGTTTAAAGGACCCTGCAGTGTCCTTAAACCATCAAAGAGAGATTATGATTCTGCTGTAATTTATGCCATGCAGCTGGGACAATTATCAACACCATCCAAACCTGTAATTACACTACCTTATGTGGCAACACCTTTAAAGATTTGAGAATAATCTTTCTAAAATCATAATAATACTTTAGTAACAGAAGTCACATCTAAGACGTTAATTCAGAGACATTAGGTGAAAACAGAAGTAATGGATAAAGCAGTTATTGGGCAACTTATTGGTGCTGTATTTTCTATATATTGCTATATTACTGTATAACATATTTTATTGCTTTTCCTAATTTATTTCCCAACTGTTTCTGTTTTCCTGTTTTCTTATATACCTGTCGTTGCAGGGTTATTAATAAAATAAATAAAGAAATAATAACTTGAATACTAATTCAACTCAAAAAGTATACAGAGTTAATATTTCTTAAATTAATTGTATGATTTGTGCGCATGTATGTTAAATAAAAAGCCTGACACAAATTAAACGTCTGACAAGTTTTGGAGAAATTGCTATATAAAGAATATAGAAATGGCTAATAAAGACAAAAATGCTTAAACAACACATTCAGACACTTTTGTGAAGCTGCTTTGAGACAATGACCATTATTAAAAGCGCTATAAAACTAAAATTGAATTGAATTGAATTGAATTGAATTGAATGATAATCTTTGGTTTTAAATCTGTCTGATCAGTAATATAGCTCAAATTAGACATTACTAAAAGCTTTAGTCAATATGCGTTAGTGTTTATTCATAAACACCTATAATGCTACATAGTTGAAAATCTGAACATGATTAATAATTGTATTATTAATTTGCGGTAATGTGCAAAATTTTTAAAAAGTTTATTGCTACCTAAATCCCGTTATAAAAACTACTGAGCATTAAATAATGAACTGAAATCACATCTTATTAAATCCATCTTAGGTTTTTCAGGCTGTAGGGTGCATTAAGTACAGTAAGTGGAGTTTATGGCTTTATGAGTTCTCAGGTTTGTCATAAAGTTCATCAGGTGACAGCAAGACAGGGTGATATGCAAAATAATAAATTAGACTTTATGTCAAAAATTTTTTAAATATTTCTAACATTTAGCATCGTGTAACATTCCTATTCATTTCCTGACGATTCCTGATTATTAAAGACCAGGAACAACACTAAATAAACTATTATATTGATAATATTACAAAATAGCTGGTGCATTTACTGCATGTATTGCACACATTAAATGCAAGTTATTGGCTGTGAGCCCCAATAGTGAATTTCAATAAAAAAAATGTTTAATATCAGATTGTGACCAAACAGTCTCTTTATTGTTGGTAAAAATATATATTATAATAATAATAATAAATTTCTTTTATGATGAACATCTTTAACACATAAATTACATGTTACACTAAAAAGAACAAAAAAATATCTATATTTTATTAGTCACAGTTGACATTTGATATATATTAGCTGACTTTTATCTTTTGAGAACAGGAAACCTGAAATGATCTTTTCATTATCTCCTCAAGCAGCTAGTCTTTTGACAACAACCGTGTTGTTGAATGTTGGACAGACGCCTCCCCTTCCCCCAGTGTTCAGGGCAATAATGGCTCTAAATGGAAATAAAATGACTTTTCCCTTTTCATCAGTTGTTATGCTAAAGCGCTAACCTCAGAGTGACCGCAGTGTGAGGATGGGGATGAGGGTCTGCTGGGGGTATGCCAGGGTCTGGCTACAGCTGAATAGGGCAGAGGGAGAGCCTTCTGTTCTCCATATGGCCACATTGTCTTGGTAATGCTGCACACTTCTGGCCTCACTGCTACAGAATACACTGCTGGTTTGGTTCACACACACACAAACACACACACACACACACACACACACACACACACACACACACCCTGGCAGGCGACAAAGAGGCCCCCCACATGAGAGTGTGTAATGTCCCACAAAGGATGGCATGTTAGATTAAAAGCCTGTACAGACGTACAAACACACACACACACACACACACACACACACACACACACAAACACACCTGCTCATAATTTCATCAGTGATAGAAAGAAACATTTCTCCAGTTGGAATATGTTATTCACTTCAGCTTTATTTTTAGGTTGCCACTAGAAACCTATAATATAATAATACCATGCATGCTAGACTTTTTTCTAAACTAACAACAAAGATGTTTGCAATTTTTTAAAATAATAGAACAAATACACATACTGTACCAGTGTTTAAAATAAAAAATAATTTAAATCTTTTTATATGTTGCTTTATTCCTGTTAAATTTCCCATTTTTATCTCAGTATCAGGCTCCACCTGGTTTATCTCTTTCCTTTCCCAACTTTTTTCCCCCTCGCACCCTCCCTCAGCCTCCCTTCTCTCCTCCATCATACCTCCATTCCCTCCCAAGTTGTCTTTCTCTGTCATGTTGTGCTGTATGTCTCTGCATCGTGTCCACAGTGCAGGCTGGAAATAGTTTTGAGCTGTCTTAGGCCCCGCTCGTGTCTCCACTTTGAGTCCTGCAGTAGTTCAAGGTCACCTGGTCAATGAATATGAAGGCTCTTCCTATTACAACTCTGTCAAAGACAAATAACAAAGTGTTGCTAAATGAAATGCTACATTGCACCATTTTGTGGAGGACAAGGGACATTTTCAGCATGGCTGCCCGCGCACTCGCCTCACGGCCGTCCCCTGGTAAAACCACTTTGTTTGAACCTAAGGAGTGAGAATTGACAAAGCAAGCTGGGAGCATTTGTTTCATCTGCTAAGCCAAAGATTGAAAATGATTTCCCAACACCCGTCTGAGGATCCCATGAAAGGGGTCATCAATTATTTCCTGCCTGCCTGCTGCTGGTGTGTGGAGGCTGTTTTTACTGAGCACAGGTTTCTGCCTGAGCAGCCGCCGAGCCACTCTCTTAGCCGCACATTATTGATGGAGAAAAAGGCCAAAGTAAACAGAGTCCTAAAGTCCTCAGGCACTTTTTTATTTTTCAAGGCTTTTTTTTTCCCCTTGTTGCTCTGGTGGCTTTGTTGATCATGTGAATTAATTCTTTTTAAATCACTTGCATTTCTTTTCATCATGTACTTACTATTACCTGCCATTACGTTTTATCTATCTATATCTATAAATATCTATAAGTAGGAGCAAAATACTGTATAAGGTTATCTATTTTGTATAATTAGAGCCAAAATATGTATCTCTTACAAGTTTACAAGATTATTAACAGAAAGACAATATGGAAAGTTATAAAGTTTAGTTTAAAAAAAAAGATTACCTACTGTATAAAATAACACTTTAAATGTAACATATTTGGCATGTTTCCATAATCGTTTAAGAGCTTTAGGTCCCCTGACAAGCTTTTCACATTCAAGACCATATTCACAGTATTTAGGAAGGTTCTTAGGTTATTAAAGCTCTATGATTATAAAGGCCCTTGTTAAAAGCAAAGTTTTAAGATAATAGACATAATTTCTGTAAACCTGAGTATATTATGAGCTCTTTAATAGTAACACAGGTTAATTCAGATTTTTGCTGAACTAGTAGAGACTCAGCTGTAAGCAAACCCTCCGCTTTTCTGTGAAAATTGCCTTTTAAATTAGCTTTTTAAAGCAGTGAGCACTAGGCTAATGTCTGGAGGCCCATACTCAGCCCAAGCCTGTCAGTGATTTATGGTGCGGGTCAGTCGTAAATTGACTCGTATGCAAGGAATGCAAATGGAAGCAAGACCGTTTGATGGAGAAGCTCATTCCCGAGCTTAAATGTTCTAAATTAACCACACTGACGCACACACTCCGATCTAAACAGAAATTTTTCTTGCTCTTCAACCCTCCTACCCCTCCCTCAGTCCACCCTAAACTATACCTGAATCATAAGTCAATTTATTATACAAACAGTGATATTGCTCTGGATTTCCGAGGATCAATGGGTTTGATGAAGAGGATTCATTTCAGGAAATAAATCTATGAAATTAGCTCTGCACTGGAGTGAGTATGTAAATTGATTTGGGCAAGGTACACAGCGAAAGGCAATGTTTCATTTGATGTGAAGAAATGTAAAAAATAAATAAAAAATCTGCTTTCCAACAAAACAATAAACCGAAACAGAAGAGCGAACGAAAAACTCATTGTCGATTCACATTTATCATTTACCCAACCAACTATCTGATTAGAGACCCCTTTTGAGTCTGAAGCATTTGTTGCACACTTCGTCTCCTCCTATTCAAGAGTACAAGCATTAGAACTATAATGGTATGATAATAAAATGTTTGTCCAGTTCATTAAACCTAAACTATTCCCTCTCACACTTTCTGATTAGCCAAATGGAGCACAATGCTTGAGAGGAACAAATATTGCCTGTATGCTTCAAGTATTTTTAGAGTTCAGAAAAAAATAAAAAATAAATAAATAAATAAAATAAAATCCTCAAACACCAGCCTTATCATGTGCTGGTTCAATTCATAATCTAATGCTTCTAATTGCATATGTAATTACGCAGGAATTGAATAAGACACTGCCATTCAAAAGGGTAATAGCAATTCAACAGAAGCTAAATGGCTCAAAACACCATGTTTAACATATACAGTATACTTCATGTCCAGCGGCCTGTGCAACACAGATTATTGTTGCAAAATGCCACTGCCAGGCAAGTGCTGCTAGACTGAATATAATGATCAGCGCTATTGGCAGTATCAGGGTCCAAGTGAGCCACATGCCCTGCCTATAAAAGTTTTAAAATAATGAGCCATCTCCACTATATGATTTAGTACTATGTTTATCTATGCTATAATACTGAGTATATTTGCACTTGTTGGCATACACCCTTGTCCAGGGAGACTTACATTTATTTCCTTATACATCTGAGCAGTTGAGGTTTGAGGGCCTTGTTTAAGCCCAACATTGGCAGCTTGGCGGTGCTATGAACCCATGACGTTCTGGTCAGTAGTCCAAAAACTTTAACCACTAAGATACCGTTCATCTAAGTATATCAGACGCTGGTTGTGAAACTAATTGTTTTTGTTTAGCAATGTCTATTTCGGGTAGATTCTTACCAGATATCATCACATACAGTTTAATTAGGATTTCTACAGTAAATTTCCCCAATTAATTAGAGCTCCCAATGTTTTAGTTAATTAGTTAACATGAACAAACCAGGAACACACAAAAAAAGAAAAAAATAATAAATGTATTTAAATCATATTTAAATTAAGGGCAGGATTTCCATTTAAGAAAATTATGTAAGGTAAATAAGTTAAATAAAAAAATACTGGTAAATATTGGTATGTTTATATTTTCATTCATTCATTCATTCATTCATTCATTCATTCATCTACTGTATACTGCTTATCCTGGACAGGGTGCCAAGCCATCATAGGTCGCACATACGCGCACAAATACACACAATGGACGATTTTCGAATGCTAATTAACATAATCTTCATGTCTTTTGAGCGAGTACTTAAAGGAAACCCAGCAAACACAGGGAGAACATGCAAACTCCACACACACAGACCCAAGGCAGGAATCGGACCCTCAAACCCGGCCAGTGCTAACCACATGCCACCTGTATGTTTATGTTAAGCTCATTAAATATTATGTACATGTATTACAAACTGAATTTATTGTAGTAAAATAGACATAATATCAAAATAATTTCATTGCTGTACAGCAATAATAAGCCTTTATTAACACCTACTACTTCATTTAATATTGTTGATATGTTTTTAAATAAAAAAAAACAAATAATCAGAATTTAATGAGGCCAAATTTATGTTGCAGTTCAAAGTAAGGAAGATTATTTAATTTTTGTAATTGTAATGTGATTATTATATAATTTATGTAATAATTGTCATTTTATTTATAATCATGACATCTGGAGCATGTTGTTCTTTTTATACCAAAGTGACTTGCTAAAGATTATAACCTTTAATTTCTTGTATTGCAAATCACACATTGTAATAATTTGTAGTTAGATCTAATGACTTGGAATGTGTGTAAGAGATTGCCTGTTGTCACTTATATTATAGAAACAATAAATAGTTGTTCCATCAGCAGAATCCTTAAATGAAAATACATGTAAATGTCCGTGTGGCTGCAGTACTTCCTGTGTATTTTGAGTTTTGAGATGTCTTGTCCAATCAGCGGTGAGAATCGGCATGCCTATGTGTGCTTTGCGAATGAAATTCTTATTGGCGATCTTTAGTGGCAGATGTCTCGTCCAATTAGCGGTAAGAATGTCATTCGACCACACCTAACTTTTTTGGCTTGTTGATTCTTACCGCTGATTGGATGAGACATCTGTCACTCAAAATATAGTACGTATATATGAAGTACTGCAGCCACACAGACATTTAGATTTTCATTTAAGGATTCATTTCAGTATTTTAGGATTATACAGCACTTGGTGTGTGTGCTGTGTTGGTCAACTAAGTTGTGTTAAATGTGCTTTAAAAATTATTCTAACTTCACTTGATACTACTGCTTGTATGTCTCGAGTGACAGATGTCTCATCCAATCAGCAATAAGAATTTAATTTGCGAACTATACCTACCTTTTCCGGGTTTGAGTGAATTATCGTTATGTTTTCTAATTTGGTTTTTTGTTTCTGGATATGTCGTTGTGTTTTCTGATTTGTTATATTGTATTTGGTTTCGCTATTTTGTTTTCAGTTTCGTTGTTTTGTTTTCATTTTGTTGCTTTGTTTTCAAATTTGTTATTTTGTTTTCGGTTTTGTTATTTTGGATTGCACTTCTCGGCCACCGTAGTTATATATGTAATATGCTGGATTTGTTAATGTAGTTGAATCCAGTAACAATGTTAAATAAAGGAATCATAATGCAAATTCATATCATATAAAGTATTGTATGTATTCTTATATGGAAAAACATCTCAGCATCTTGGTGAACTGTGTTGTATCCCAAAGGCTGAAACATTTGCCAAAAGGGACAAAAAGCTCAGAATAACCCTGTTCCCTCTGGACCATCATTAAATGTTATTCCATCAAATGTACAGACAGTTTACAAGCTGCTCAATTTGTAATGCCATCGTCTTTGCCCTAGAGATACACTTTAGCTCTTGTCTGTTTATAGATCTTTGAGATCTTTTAAAATACTCAACAGGGGCCATTTCATTACCCCAATCTATTCAGGGAGATAGTCAGAGAGATTGAAAGTAGGGGGGATGAGATAATAAAATGTATGTTAATGAGGGGAAATCTGCTGGAAATTTCAGCTTGTTTTCTTTGACGTCTACAGTAGAATTTTATTATTTTTCAATGTTATTTTATTTGTATAGAGCTTTTAACAAAAGACATTGTCGCCAAGCAGCTTTACATTCTTCTCGATGTGGATTCAGACCCCTATTGAGCAGGTGAGGGGCGGGATTAGTAAGGGAAAACTCCCTGAAATATGAAGAAGAAAACCTGAGGTGCAAAAATGGAAGACATAGTAAGCTTTTGCTAATTATATAATTGCATGATAATAAATGTGTGGAAAGTATGCAGAGAATTTTGTAAGAACATCTTGTAAATAAGTATTCTGGGTATATAGTGGGAAATCTGCATTACTTAAAAGTCTGGTGTTAATCATTTATGCTAGTTTGGCATTTTTCATGTACTCATGTAAGGCTGTCCCATATATCTATTATATTAAACATACAGCATAATGTTGGTGATAACTTATTAAGTATGTACTGTATATACAATAACCAATAACTAGTCATTAGTAAGAATTCTAAAATAAAATATCCTGCATCTGAGTTTGCTTCTGTAACTCATATACATACTTTAAAGGTACTGTACTTTAGGAGAATTTAACGACCTATAATGGGTGACAACAGTCCATTGTGTTCTTGGTCTTATTTTGTTCCTTTAACTACTCATCCGTGGTTGTGTGGGCTCACGATCACAAGGACAAACGCTGAATAACGTCTTCCTCCTTTTTAAGGAGAAAGCCATGCTTGATTGATTATAGAACTGCTTTGCCAGAAAGCAATGACTGTGACTTTTGTCCAAATCGGCACAAAGAGGGTTCTGAGAAAAGTAAGAGTTACAGCTGATGCACCAATATGCCATTCCTGAACACTTTGAACGAATTAACAATCCTTATATCTGAATACAACTGATCTCAAGGAAAGATTACTGTTAAAACTATAGCAAACAATATTTTTATAAGCATGAGACATTTCCCTCCTCTTTGAATCTATCTAACTCTCTCTCTCTCACTTGTATTAACATATCCATCCTTTATGTCATGGCCAATATGTTTCCAGACACTCTGCCATACTGAAACGCTAAAACCAGTTCTGTTGGGAAGCAGAGCCCGAGGCCGGGAAAGAGACACTTGGGACCTGAACACACACACACACACACACGCACACACACACGCTCACATAGGGCTGTGAAATGATTTGAATGATCCTGTATTTAAGCAGCCTGTCTCTGCTATACCAGATGAGACACACACAAGATTTACTACCCCTCACATTATGGGTTAAACACATTCAGTGAAAACTGTGCCGGAGGGAGGCTGCAGTCCTGTGGGGACATTTGAGCTCAGTTCCTCCCCATTCAAATAGAACAAGCGCAAAGCTTTTCTGACAAATACCCTCTGAGATGCCACAATATCAATGCATATGCAAAAATGGAGTCTGATCTCCTCATGTTATTCATGTTAGGGGTAAAAAAAAAAAGATATTCCTGTGAAAGGGATTAATGTGTCTTTTGATATGGAGAGTACCTGATTAAGTGAAGGTTTATGTAAAACACAATGTGAACACCGCTTAATCACGACAATCTTTTGGTTACCTGATCCTGTCAACCTGATCTTATGGGAAAATCCATACAAGCTTGAAATCATGCGTTTGTGTGATGACACTGGATTTATTTTTTATTTAATACATATAAAGTTGTACGAAATGTTATGTCACTCTCACCCATACCCCCAAGCTAAACCTTTGCCATTCCTGCATGACTTTTACTAACTTTTAAATAACTTAAATTGCCCAGATCATGTACGCTAATGTTGATAATATGTATTTTTTTATCCAGTTAAAATTTCCAGTCTATTATTTTATTATTTAAGTTCAAGAATATAATTTATTACAATGACCTATTTGGTAAATACATAATTTAATTGAGTCGATTCAGTAAAATTTTATTTCTATAGCACTTTTAACAATTGACATTATTGCAAAGAAACCTTATAAGAATATAAATTTTGGATAAAAATTGGGTGTGTTTGGGTGATGGTGGTGAGGGAAGACTCTCTGAGAAACCTTGAGAGGAACCAGACTCAAAAGGGACCCCATCCTCATTTTGGTGATACCAGATAGTGTAATTATAAATAAATCCTTTCTAGAACTGTGTGTTCTGAGGTCGAAAGTGCAACTGCATAACATGAAATGTGTTTTAGTTGATATAAAGTCCACATTGTTGATGTTACCAACTGTTTCCTTTGTGGAGAATTGGGTACAAAACTGTTCATGGCAATTTTAGTCCTTAAACTATTCGAGCAATTGCAGTCATAAGCCATCATAGTGAAACTGCTTGTATCAATGCAATCCAAGCCATCTTCTGGGTTATTAAGTCAAACTGCCCTCAGTGATCACATAAATCTATAAGCAGACCATGTGGCCCATCGTCAGCAGCAGTTAGTGTTCTCCATCTGATGAGAACTCCATGTGATGAGAACTGAATTTTGGAGCACGAGGATGCATCAAAATGGGTCTGAAGGCAGGATGGCTTGGGATCACTGGTAACTCAGAAGGAGTACTTGAATGGAATTTAATTAATTTATTATCTGAGGGTCAGTTGTTTTTTGGTTTGAAAGAGCAGCATTCAATGTTCTTTTAATCAGTTTATATAAAACAAATATTCAGCTTAATATTTGACATATAATTATGATTGGTAACTTTTCCATCGCTGCTTAAAATCCAACCATTTCTTCTTTTACATGTTCTAAATTGTACACATTTCTCACACCCACAAATGGAAACTGAATAGTCTTGTTAATCTTTAAGTTATTGAATAAACTTCATTTAATGCCTATACATTTGCAAAACAGAGAATAGGACTCTCCAGCAGGCCACTGACATTTCCTCTCTCTGTGTAAACATTGAAAAAACCATAGAAATCTTCTTAATAAACTCCACTTTTCCACAATTCCCATTAACCAACATGGACCCTCACCATGGTCGGATAATAATAATAATAACCCCAAAATAAGTCCTGTTGTTCGGGCTATTTAACAGCACGGCTCCCAGGGTGGAGGGACATTAGCACTAAGTGTGTGTTAGCGACAGAGATTGGCTTAAGTATCTTCACTGTGTGAGTCCAGTCTTCAGTCTTTAATTCATGTCGGAATAAAAGGCACCCCTGCCAGGATCATATCAGCATGATTAGGCTCACTTTCTAACCAGCATTCATAGCAAAGCGCTGTCCACCAGCATCCCGCTGTACCAGAGACACTCTCAGCAGCACTTCACTTACACACACGGCGTAATGGCCGTAATGGTGGCTGTGGCAGAGTGGGGTGCAGACACAAGTGTTGCATTGTTTTTTTGTGTATTTATGTTTTCAGTACTTCTATTTTGCATTGTATGGATCAGTCCAGGGTTAGGAAATTAGTGTAGCAACTGTGAGCCGAATCCATATTTTACAATAGAATAAAATATAAACAGTTAATAAATACAATTAGCCTTAAAATAAAACATGCATAAGTATCTAATATAAATATTCACAAATATTTATAGATTATCATTCAAACAGGGGTCTGATTCCATTATTGTTTTTTTTCAAATTTTTTACATAAAATCTAACTCATATTTATTTTGTTGTTGTTTTGAGTTTGTTTTATAACCCATGGATGGTTTATATTAGAAGTTCATGACAAATGACTCTGTAACCAATGTAGACCTACTTCTGCTATATTGTAGAATATAGAATATGGAATATATCACAGAATTTAGAACTTAGAAATAGAATCTTTTTGGCCTATTTAGAAAATTCTATATTATATCGTTGCAATAAGTGACATCATGATGTTGTCATAAGCATTTGAAAAACTTTTATTCTAAGTAGCTCATTTTACATAAGTACAGAAGAAGATCTCACAATTTTATATTAAAGTCAGAAACCTTAGTAAAAAAAAATGTGAAAACAAAGGGTGAAAAAAATTGTGAAATTTTCATAGTGACCCTAAGCTTCTTCCATATATAAGTACTATAGAAAACAAAACAAACAAATGAATAAATTACTTAAAATCCAGAGAAATATACACATCACATATTTATAGTTACATAGCATTAATATCATCCAATACGCAGGAATACTAAACACTTTACTTAAGAGGTAGAGAAAACATGCTGTATATAACATGGTCATTATAGTGATATAGCATCGGTGCTTGCATTCATAATAATAATTTTAGTTTAAAAAAAACATATTTTACTTAAGGGCCAACAAATAATAATTATTACTGGTAGTATTGACACTAGTATTCATAACGATCATATAAGCTGATGAAGGTTACTTAGTTAACCTCATGTAAGCAACAGACAGACAATAAATGATTTTTTCAGTGTCATGGAACTAATAAATGAAATTAAAATAATAAAACACAGAAAAGCACAAAAAATAAAACATTTTACACGGAAAAGGTGGACAGTACATATTTCTCTCATTATACAGTCATGGCACTGGCATATATATTCATAATCATCTTATAAGCAGATATATGAAATACTATACTTTACATAAGAGCAAGAGAAATCATAATATCTCTATCATTACAGTATGCATTAGTAATACTCTTATAAACCTTTCTAGAAGGTGCTTAAGGCTCAGAGAAAACATGCTTGTCTTATTGAGGTCAATGTCACAGCACTGTTATATGAATTCATAATAATTGTAAAAGCAGAAATATTCAATATTTTACATAAGGTATAGAAAAAGAAATTGTACAGTAACTCTGAAAGTATATCAACTGCACTGAGTATTAACAAAGTATTAATTAAAGTGTTTACATGGGGAAGTATAAATAAATGAAGAACTGTTACAATGTTGTAAATGCATATGTTAAAGTGTATTAACTGTGTAACAGTGTTAGACTGTAAGCTATAAAATATCACCCCTACCTCCTTTGGCATCAACAAAATGTACTTCTCATATTTGTAGTTTGTCACTGCCTTGCGCTATTGTATCTTCCCTGTCCTGTATCTTTCTTTGTGCTGTTGTGTGTGTCCTACCTGTTGTACCAAAAAGGATAGTTAGAAAACCTTTCATTATAATGTCCGGTAATCATATAATAAAAATGAAGTTGAATAGAACTGAACAGCAGGTTCTATTCTGGATGTTTCCATCACTAAGTTCAGAAAACACTAAAGAGCAACTTTTAGAAATGTATGATAGAAATATTATATCTGATATGCTCCAAAATCTATTGAAGTCCACCCAGAAAGTGTTATAACACAACCTAATCAACAACCATGACATCAGATAACGCTTTTAAACGTTATGTAATGTTGATGGTTATGTCAGTTGTTTTTATAATTGTAGTGTCACCACTTTTTATTACTAATTGCATGATCAACACTAGTGTCAGAGTAAGAAAGCGATTATTACAGTATAATGAATTATAAATAGTGTACAAAGAAATATTTACAGATGTTCAGGTATGAGTGTGCTTATCTACAATGACTGGTTAATAAGACTTGTATAGTGCTTACCGTAGAAACGAAGCTCTGACTTCAGGGCTCTCTTTCTTTTTTTCATTCTTTCTCTCTTTCTCTCATGTATTTATTTACTTTGCTCCTTCGTAAAGATGCGTCTCGCTGCCTGCTGCTCGCGTTCAGATAAATTGATCTGCGTCGGATCACCTGCGGCTCTGTGGTACGGATGGAGAGAAAGTCAAAGAGGCCCACGGTTGCATCAATAAAGCGCTACTGTATACATCCAGCGTGCTGTTCAGTCAGTCGAGAAGGACTGAACACTACACAGAGGCCCCAAAGCTGCACTGAAATTGTTGAGTTACTCGGCCCTGACTGACAAAATGGGGTGCAAATGTTAAGTACAGCTAGAAGTAAAGAATGAGGGCATTAGAGGAGAGTGTTAGACTAAAACGCAATAGAAAAGAAAACACTCTCGCTGTCAGAGGCAGAGATACAAGACGAGGCACCGCAATTTAAAACCTGATGGAAAATATTAAAGCATGTTTAATGAGGTAGATTAAAAGTTACTTACTCACTTTGAAAATTTTCATTATTAAGTATTTTTAATACATGTTTTGATGCATGAATACATGATTTTAAATTTTATCTTAAGGCAGGCATTCACCTATACAGTATATTATACTATAAGCTCAGTCAATGATAAAGTAAAAGTTCTCCATTTGCGTTCGCACTGTGAACCGTTTTTCATTTATAAATATGTGGACCGTATACTTTGACTGCCATTTGTCCTTTTCAGAGTCCTGGGTTATTAATACTAGGTTGATGAGATGCCAGCCGATGCCGTTAAGAGTCTCTTAATGACAGTGATGGCCTTTAAAAGCACATCGAGGGACTTTTTTCATCTGATTTGCTGCTGCTCAGCAGTGCTTTCCTCGTTAATGAATTTTTAATACCCTTAATGACAGCAGAAGAATGATGTAATTAAGGAGGCCAAGTTGGGGAAAACCGCTGACCAACACTATTTCTGGAGAATATCTTAATAGCACTTTCATTAAACGATCGTATTATTTTAATGAATAGATTGTCTTCAAGGGACTATGTTTCTTTCTCAGGCTTGAAAGTAGTCTTCAGGTTAAAAGTTAATGAATGGATGGAGAGACTGAATAGGTTGAATGCGCAAGTCTATGAGCATACTGATGGACAAATGTACACCATTAATCAAATCAACTTTACTATAAGTCATGTTTGTGAATTCTGAAAAGATAAAAAGAGAGTAAACCTTGTTTTGGTGCCCTTCAAAAGTTTCCACCAAGCTATTTTATGTTTATTTTGCAAGGTTGTGCTGGTGCAGTGGTTTTAACCACAGACTCTGAGCAATGATTGTTTGAAGGATGGTTTGGTTATATAGTGCGATGGGTGTTCAAGTCAAACTGTGAGTAAAATATGAACATAAAAAGTTACTAAAAACAAACTATATTTCTCTGTATAATCCCCTGCTAGGATACCATCAAGGTAGAAAGCTTTTTCCGTATGCTGGAGCCATGATCGGACTGCCTGGTTCATGTCTGAAACGTTAGCCTCTGAGAAACTCCTTTCATGACCCAAACATGTGGATATGGAATGGATCGAGGTCAGAACAATACAGTTGATGTGGTAATAACTCCCAGCCGAGTTCCTGTAATATGCAAGAGGTGTTGGTAATGATGATTGTGTGTAAAGTTCCCACAGACAGATGGGTCTCTTCTGTTTGTTGACAACAGATTATCAATCGATTTTCAAGAATCAGGGGTTACACTGGAAGAATGTTCACATAAACGGAAGTACAGCCTTCTTTAAAATGTCTGCACCATTTAAACGTTTTACTGCAGATAAGAGTCTCATCACTGTTCTATACTTGATGTCTTCTGTAAATGTCAAAATTTATTTAAAATTTTTTGGAAGGAGTCCCCAGTGTATATAATTATCGATCACCATCAACAAACAACGAACAAGTGTACATCATACAGTAAAACCATCATTGTGAAAATTGTGAATGTTTTTCTCAATTTTCACAATCTTTATTTTAACATAAAAATTAAGAATATGTATTCATGTTTCGTAGCACTAAGCACATGTTTTTTTTTTTTTCATACTCAGTTTTTAAAAAGCAGCATTCATGATACCGATTAAAAGAAAAAAGCAAAGACATGTCCCTTGGCAATAAAAGAATGGGGAATGATTAATGTTCTTCTCAGTGAAAGAAATTATATGGAATAAATTAAACTACAACGGCAGCAAATTGAAAAATAAGGATGCAAATTAGGTTTGAATGCTTAATTTCTTATAAAGAAAAATAGCCAATTAGGACCAAAAAATGGTGAGGGATTGGCTGTGAAACATGATATTAGCCCTAATGACTGAGACTTTACATTCTCTACTGTAGGAATGTAACTGTCAGGAACCATTTTACTTGAGGGGGCTGAGAAACGCAGAACACCACCAAGGATACAGAACAAAAATGAACAAAAATGGTACAGTAGTGGCCAAAAGTATTAAGACAAAATTGAAATGTTATTTTTTAATGATATTCTCATTTTTAAAAAATCATGTCAATCAAGATAATAATAATCATTTGTTATTTTATGCAATGAATTTGCTATGCAACAATCAATATTTAGTATTAAGTCTTCTTTATTACCTCCTGTTTTTGGCTCGGCATAAAGATGCAAAAAGACGTCTGCGGTACTCTGGTGTCACTCTCTCAATTCATACCTTGATTGCTTCCTGAAAATCATGTACACAAATTTGCCAGATAAGTTAACAATTTACTTGAGAATTGCTTATTTTAGTTATTTTTGTGAAGAGGTAGTGTCCTGGCTTCAAAAAGTCAAAGTCCTGCCACATATTTGTTCCATCCATTAACTAAAGCAACTGATTCGAATTAGTATAACTCTTCAACCAGATAGCCAAAAACTAATTAGTGACATCACCTGTTTTGTGCACAGAAAGAACTATACACTACATGGCATGTTGCCTTAATACTTTTGACCATGGAGCTTTTTTTCCACTCACAAACTTCTTAGACGCAGAATTAATAGTTTGGCTCTAGATATTTATCAAAAGTGAATTATTTTTCCGAGAGTCAGGTACGCAAAACTTTTCATAAACGAGAAGGTAGTTTATAATACTTCATTATGATTCATGATGACTTGCACTGATGGTTATTTGTCTTAGTTCTGTGTAAAAAGGTCAGACTATTCAAACAGGATCACTGCAGTGTGTATCATACCTACTGTGTGTGCTGATTCCACGTTTTTTTGCTGTGTTTTTGTAACATAAATTACCAAGGTTTAGGACAAAATCTCAAAAGCATCATTAAGTTTTTGAACTGTGATATCTATTAACATTTTGCATTTTTAGGAAAATTACAGGTTGATTGGTTGCACCTTTCATGCATGATGACAGAAGACATACTGTAGCTATCTCTTGTATGTCCTTCCATATCCTACCATAACTTGTTTATCAATGTGTTTATTAGATGAAATCATTAAGTGACAATCTTGTATAGGAAACATGCATTTTTATAACCCTAAGTTGATTCTTTTCCAAAAACAACACGTCCTGGGATATTTTTGCCGTCTATGTTTCTTTCATCTTCTTTATATTCTATTGTAATATTTTTACTTCTAATTGTATGCAAGCAAATTCTAGTTGACCTAAATTCCAGTTCTACTGTAAGTCTACTGTTCTACTGTAAGTCACTAGAAACAGAAAGTCATAAAAAGCCTTTCCCTGCACATTGGGTGAATATCCAAGAATTTTTTTTTCTTTCAAAATGTCTAACACAGCAATTTGCTATGCAAATGCATTTTTCATTTCTTAATAAATGGCAGTTCATATTTTATTCATTTGTAGCTACATTTATACAAAGGTAGTTCAAGTCAAACCGGAACTTGTGATTAAATTTCTCATTTATGAACTCTTAACCACGGTAAATTGGTTGAATGATGCAGTCATTTCATTAAACATTCAGTGAGTGGAACACCTGATCCTTGAAAACCGATGGATAACTTGTCAACACCTTAAGGAAGAAACGCATCATGTCACAAAATCATTCACAAACACCACTTGCACATTACAGGAACTCGACTGGGCGTTATTGCGACAACCCCATATAGCCCGGACCTTGCTCCAAGCCATTTCCACATACTGTATATGGGCCAAAGTGGTTCCTGGGAGGCCAGCGTTCCAGACGTGAAACAAGCAGTCCAATCATGGCTTAGGCATACTGAGAAAACAGTACCAACCTTGATGGTATCCAAGCACTCTGTGTCTGGTTCTTCTGTAAAATCAAAAGTTTGACTGGGTTTGTTTTGAACATGCCTCAATGGTAATATTGTTAAATGTCAGTGAAATAATTGTTCTCTCACCTTAAAAAAAAGGTTTTGTCATTTTAAGTCCTCTTAAAAACTCACCTGTGGTCAATAACTTATTGAGATTTATGAAGAACTGATACCTGAACCTCCTTCCATTTACATGTGTGTATATAATATCTCCATATAAATGCTGCATATGAATGTTGTTTTCAAGTTAAATTACAATGTTTGTTTATTATTTAGCTTGATTGTTTTGATCATCCCCCATGCAGGGTTTTGCAAACCTCATGACCAACAGAACTGGGTGTTCAATAGCACAATTGTGTTTCCAATATCATCACAACACATTCTTACATTTAAAGTAGTCTGTAGTAAAATTATCCCAATAAGGTTATATATTAATAGTTTTGAAAAGTATTTGTTTAAAAAAACTGCTTTTTTGCGTATAAGAAGCACACTGCATGTGTGTGTGTGTGTGTGTGTGTGTGTGTGTGTGTGTGTGTGTGTGTGTGTGTGTGTGTGTGTGTGTGTGTGTGTCACACCCCATTACCTGAGATAGATAGTGGAGAAGAGGTATTAAAACAATGCTCTGTGAGATGGAACCCTTAATTACCTCCTCCAACAATCTCCTTCTTCAGCTGCACACAGATGCTCCAACACCTCCCCAAAAGCATGACCACTCCCGTGTGTTTACCCTCTCTTTCTCACACACACACACACACACACACACACACACACACACACACACACACACCTTTCTCTCTGTCTCTGACTATCTTCCCAAAGTATGAATACTCAGTAGATACTCAGAATCTCAGTAGGGTCTGAACTCTGTAAGATTCCCTCATGGAGAGAGTGTGTGAGAGAGACACAGAAAGAGAGAGAGAAAGAGAGAGAGAGATTTTTTAATATACAGTAAATATACTGGAGTGGAGTCTGAGGCTACCCTGGATGATATGCCTTGGTTTTTCACATTGTGCCACACAAACATTCACAAACCCATTCATGCCAATGAGCAATCCTAATCCTGGTATCTTTTTTTGGTTGTGACATTGGGAAGAAACCCACATTGATGCAAGGAATAACCTGACCTCAGGATACAATCCAGGAGCTATGTGTGGTACGAGACAAAAAAAAAATGTCTATATAAATAATGTCTAAATAAATAAAAGAAAGGTTTTGTCTGTACATTGGACAGAACTTGCTCTTTCAAAGATATCTTTATGTTTCATACATAGGGGGTCTGTAAACCAGTCTCAGAAAACTTCCTGTCTGCATGCATGTCTGTATGTCTGTCCAGCCAGCATTTTTACAGTATCATGCAAAACTGGATGAACAGAATTGAATGAAACTTTGCCAGTCCTTTGGTATTTGCCTGAAGTGAATCTGCTCATTCAATTCGATATTTGCGCGTAAATCAAACTGTGGGCGCGTCTTAAATCGACTGTTGGACCGAATTTCTTTAAACTTTTGTAGCACTTAGATATCTGGCTGAAGTTTAACTGGCACTATAAGTAAAATCAAAATGTTGAGTAAAAATGCTGTTATGGTGCCAGATATATTACTCTACTTTAAAATAAGCTACTAATAAGCTACTTGCTCAATGTAAACAAAAACTAAAACAAGTGTTTGTTTATGTGTAAGCCTAAAACATGCACAAAGTACTGCACATCTCACTACTAAGCATCTATGAAGTCACTTAGATTGCAGAAAACACTAGTACTGAATAAGAAAGATAGGATCAGTGCCATCCAGTGAAAAAACTTTAGTGAAGTGCGTACAATCAAGGAGTAAGTCAAGGAGTAAGTGGATTCAAACAGATTTAATTCAATTCAAATTTAGCTTTACAGAAATAAACAATTCAGGATATAAATGGAAAAAATGTTTACATGTTTTAACTTTATAAATGTGCATTTTATGTGAAACTAGGAAGAAAGCTTGAGAGAAACCAGGAACCCATCCTCATATTAAGGGCAAACTTCAGTGTCCCCATGTGACTAGAAGTCCAACCAGAAGTAGGAAATGGTGATGAAACAAGAAAAGCTGGAAGGGTCAGGACCACTAGTATCTTAGAAGTGCCATGATGATAATATGTCAGATTATTTCACTATATCCCATCCTGGTTGCCCAATGCCTTGTGTCCTGCATTACCCAGGAAAGAATTCAGGTCCCTGACAAGCCTACACAGGATATACAGTAGAGAAAATGGACTGAACTCAACCACTGTATTAGGTTCAACCACCAGAGTCAACCACTGAACACTCCAAATAATTTGCTTATTAAATTATGCTTGAAGATGTGATGATTTAGATAATTCTGCTTAATATTCATGAAGATGACTGTGGAGTTGGTGGGTTTCCTTTGTGTAGTCTGGTTTCCTCCCTAAACATCCGAACACATGCAAGTTGGCATTCTCAAATCAAACGTAGTGTGTGTGTGCTCTGTGATCGATTGGCACCTCGTCTCATACCCTGAGTCTCCTTCAATAGGCTCCAGGCTTCTTTTGACCCTGTACAGGATGAGCAGTATAGAGTAGAATGAATTAATGAACGAAAGTTTTTCACATGTTCCCTATTATCAGTAGTACAATATGTCCACATTTTGTTCCAGTGGAAGGACCTTCAGCTAGGATTTTTCATTGCTGACTTAATTGATTACGGTCTACATTTCAAGGATGCACTTTAAATGAGCTTGTAAATTCTTGCTTTCATAAAACCAGGCAAAGGTAAAACAAACTTATACAGCTCAGTAACAACTGGTTACAGAACTGTTTTTTTTTTTATGAGTATGAGTCTGTTTATGAAGGTCATAAATTATTTCTGACTAGACCTATAAAATTCTGACTTTGAATTAATGTTGCCTTTTTAAACCTGTGATTATATAAACTTTGCCATGTGACTATCAGTATACCTTCCTTGTTTAATTACAAAAGCAGCTTTTTCATTGGATTGCAGTGTATAAAATTCTTACAGGGAAGTGAGTAGAGGAGGCCTTACTTCATATCCAGTATTTTACCAGCCAGCTGCCTCTATCATATAAGATCCAAATGATTAATTTTCTTGGTTACTGAGAAACAAAATTACGTGTAAGTCTTTTTAATTTGCTATGAAGGGACTTGTGAAGGACAACAAAATAAAGCCGAAATGTAGGAAAATTTGTTCCGGGTTCATGATTATTATGTAGAATTAAATCCTCACATGAAGTCGAGGTATCATGTAGACAGATATGAATTTTCACATACATTATGGACTTGTCAAATATTATAATATCTTGTATTATAAGAATGAACAAGGCCACAGTTTTGAATTTTGGAAATGGACACACCAAACAAAGCAAGACTGAAAGACCTGCATCTTCAAAAAAAGAAAAAAAAAAGATCATAATGTTTGTCACAGCCCAAAATAGCAATACATATTCTGTTGCTGTAGAAGGAACTTTAGGCTGCGTTTAGAAACATGGACAACAAGTTAGCTGTCTTGAGCAATGCATTAAACTAAAGCATATTCTATGCACTTCCATTCATCAATGTCAAACACAAGCCGTTTGTATAGATTTAAACGCACTGGTGCATGTTACCGTCTCTTCCTCCCTCCTCCGTCACTGTGGATCTAATATCAATTGGATACACCTCTAATCAATCTGTTTACAATTCTCAGTGGTTCTCTGTCTCTTTTTACATTTTCATATTAGTGAAATTGAGGTTCTATGAGTGTTTTGGGGGGGAAATGCAAAGTAAACCATACAACATAAAGAAAACTACTTTCCATGATGACAGTCTCACTTACTGTACAGCATCCCCGGGATATAATAATGTATTATCCAAAGTTTAACAGTGGTTCTGAACAAGGACTTATAATATAATATACTTTAAATGTGTATCAAAGGTGCACAGCATCCACTTTCACAGGAGTAAGATTCGTACCAGATGTACAAAGCCATAGACCATTACAAGCACAGATAAGTTCAGTGATTTCATTCCTCAAGTCAAGTAGTAAGGAAACAAGAAAGATATAACTTTGAGCTGTTTTTATTCAGCATTTCTATGGCTTCACACTCAAACCAGACTTCCGTTGAATTAAAATTCAACACTACACTGAAGATATGATGAAACATTACTATAGAGGGACAGAAGAGAAGCTGGAATACTTGGAGTTAGAAGAATGGATGTGATCATGGATGTGCTAATATTCAGTATAACTGCACACTTGCTCCTGCTCATACTGCAGTTTCCAGATACAGTAGATGCATCCCTTCTGCATGTTGGCAGCAAATTATCCAATGCTTTTCAAAGATCAGGTGTTCCACTTGATGAATGTTTATGGAAATGACTGCAGTGGGCTTCAAGCCACCTTGGCCAGGATCAGCATTTGCAAATGTACGGCCTTCTTTATAATGTTTATATTGCACCATTCAATTGTTTTACTGTGGCTAAGAGTGTCATCACTGTACTGTGCTTGAAATCTTCTGTAAATGTCAATCGGTTTTACACCTTCATTCATGAGAAATTTCATCACAAGTCCCAGATTGACATGAAAGACCCTCATAGTTTCATTGAAAATTCAAGTGTTTTTTTTTTTATTATTATTTTACTGATTTCCCAACCACAAACTGGTAAAAATTCTAACAAACACTGGATTATTAATACTGTATTTGACATACATGAAGTCGAATGCAATTACTAACCTCAATCCTAACCCAGTTCACAGCTTTTCATACAAGTTGGTGCACACAAGTGATTCTGATTTTAACAAGGTGTTGTTATCAAATTGTGCTTGAATCTGCTAAAAATGTGCAATCGTGATGTGCACAATCAACAAATTAATCTGTATGTTGTACTGCCTCCGAGTGGCGCAGTGGTAAAGTGCTCGCCCTATCATCCGGAGATCGCGAGTTTGAACCCCGGGTGATGCTG
>JAQMYG010000006.1:21089974-21106476 GCA_030014215.1 Clariallabes teugelsi
TAGACCATGTTAACTGAAGTAGGAAATGGCAGTTGTTGCTTTTGCTGTCACGTATAGTGTACATAAAACAAAGAATCATTTTTTTTTAAAAAAAGGGAAAAAAATGAGTAGTCACTACCATGTGAGAGCAAGGCAGTTAAGATCAATTTTGAGCATGTACGGTAGAACTGAGATGCACTCCTGTTTTATGCAAACTCTGCCCATCATGCATAGCTTCTGAATAGTGGTTACACACTACCTCAAATGACTTTTCAGGTGTTTCAGGTAGGACTGGACCAAACCGAAAATGTATATATTTACCAAACATTGTAAAATAGTTAGTCAGTCAAATTTCCTCATTTTGTTTTGTTTGAACATTTGAAAATATAATGTATATAATTACATTTAAAACAACCAATGTTATTGGTGAGTAACTGTATCATCTGTCATTCTTTTCATACAAATTGAGTAATATACAGTAAACTGTCACTGTATTGTATTTAATCGTACTGTATGTAATATTAATTTATAACTTGGGGCCATTTGTAACTTGCTAATTTATTTTTTAAAGTTTTATGTTTTGTTGTGACCCAGTTTGTATGAATTCAAATTAGATTCGGATAATAAATGCAATAATGTGTTTCATGTGAGTTGTTTCAGTCTGGGGGAAAGTTTGTTTTTAATGAATAAAACTGAATCCTTATAAGTTGTTTTTAACTCTCTATTGTGTAAGTATGTGTTAAAATTCAAAGCATCTTGACATCTTAGAAGGTTGAAATGGCTGATAATTTTATACTACAAGTCAAAGACTTTTGATTGTGCAGAATAAATGAATAGTTATGAATACAAATGACCTTATATGGTCATTATATATCTATATATAATCTCCTGATACACTAATACGTTTATCCCTCTTCTGCAAGTTATCCATCATTGTTCAAGGATCGGGCCTTTTATTCACTGAATGTTTATGTGAACACCTGCAGTGGGCTCCAAATCATGCTGGTCAGGATTGTCTTTAAAACATTTGCACTATTCACTTTTTTTCTGCAGCTAAGAGTCTCATTTCCATACTGTGTTTGAAGTCTTCTCCAAATGTCAATCGGTTTTACACCTTCATCCACCAGAAATTTCACCATCAAGTACTGGTTTGACTTGAACGGCCCTTATATTAAATAGATGATACACCATATACTATATACCAGTTTACATTCATCAGATAAGTATGTTGTAATGGTGCGTTTTGTGGGGTCCTTAGCCAGAACACCCTGCATACACTCCCCTAGTCT
The DNA here is from genome assembly GCA_030014215.1 of Clariallabes teugelsi. NCBI lineage: Eukaryota > Metazoa > Chordata > Actinopteri > Siluriformes > Clariidae > Clariallabes > Clariallabes teugelsi. The sequence goes on from JAQMYG010000006.1 coordinate 21,091,243, forward strand.
CCAGCTATTTTTCTGGACAGAGATGTACTAAGACAAATCCACAGCCCAGAAGAGACAGAAGAGTTGATTAGCCTGGTTCTACCCATCATGCATCATGTTGACAAATGATTGACTTGGAACAATATCTAAAGTGATGAGGATAAAGTACCACTATTCGAGTCCTCAGCAGAATTCTAATGCCAATTAGGTTTTGTGCCACAGCCCAAATGGAGATTATACTCTTGGCATTTAATCTCTCGCTCTCTCTCTCTCTCTCTCTCTCTCTCTCTCTCTCACTGCACCTTCTCTCCTTAACCTTTAGTAATCATGAATAAGTAAAATGGTAAAAGTTCTTACATAAAATTTCAATCACTGGGCTACTTCATTATGCTCCCGTCCCCAGCCTTGCTCCATCAGCACTACGAACAGAAAGAAAGTAAAAAAAAATAAAATAAAAATTCAAGATAGAGAGATAGCAACATGAAAAGTAGAAAGTAAGACACAAATAGGCTTTGAGCTTTACCGTTATTAATGACTTGCTCCAAAAGCTCCCCACTTTTCCAATCTCAAAGAGAAGCGCTTGAAGGAGCTCGTAGATGAGGACGACCTTCAGAGCATTCTGTGCTCTTTAGTTAAGAAATTCGCTCTCCATTATGCCATCATTAGGGAAACAAGGATAAAATTACCTCATGCTTAATGATCTATGGAACCCACACCAAAATTTGTCTCGGATCTAATAAAACCCGAGCTTAATACACACAAATGAATCACCAGCCTATGTAAGGCCAGGTGCTGAATTATGGAAAATAGATTTGCCCGAGCAACTGAGACTGAAGTTTTTCAAATCAGCTCCTGGAATAGACTGTTATGGATGATTAAATTTCTTCATGTCTCAACCTAATAACTTTTAATATGGAAAATTCTTTAGGTGTGGTCCGAATGCTAGGCTCCATTGGATCTAGAAATATTAAGGTACAAATATAAAGATATCTTTTAGAAGCCGATCAAATGACCATTCCATTTTTCCATCAGAATAATTTCTTTATGATTGATAATTTATTAAGTCTGTTAGGTTAAATCTAATAATTTACCATTTAAGCCTTGGATTTTGTGCAAATGTGATTCTGCATTTGCATCTTCAAAGCAAGCTGTACTCATTATTTTAATTCCTCGGTGATCGTTTGTGTAAAACCTCCCGCCTCGCTGTCTCTGCTGCTTATCATTGCTAACCAACGCACCTGACCATCTACAGATACCTTTTTTAGCACATATCCACAAATAAGGACAGATTTGTTTTATTGATTTGTCAAAATAAGGATAGCAGCATTGCAAACACACAGCGACAGGCTAGTCCATTTTCTCTGCAAAGCCGGTTTCTGAGCCATAATGGCTTTTGCTGTCTTTAAACTTTAATCTTTCCTATTAATTCCCTGCAACTGGAGGACGTGAGCAAGTTAATGTCCTGTGAATGTGCTGCTCACTCCACAATCTCTTCAAGCTAATTGCACTCGGGAACTAAATGGAGGGAAATTGCTACCCGTTTGGAAGAGAAAAAATTTCAACTCCCCCTCTCAAGCTAAAGATTCCCTTCTTTTAAAAAACCCACACTCTTATACCACAGTGAATGAAGATTTTTAAAAAGAACAATATTCACAAACGTGCTCTCTAAAGCTCTCTAAAGACTCATCCTGCATCTCACAGTTGCCTCTGTTGGGGTCACGTAATAGCCAACAGATGTTTTGTGTTGGAACAAGGAGCTGAACTGCTGTCTGTCTCACATAGATCACAAAAATGATGATGAGGAAGAACACGAGTTCAGCTGGCGAGAGAGGTTTTGATTCCAGCTTTGTGGTTAAACATAGATAACAATATTGTGAGCTCTGGATGAAGTAAACTATGCAGTTTTTTTTCTTTTTGCGCAGTATTTTTATTATTAATAATAATATTATTCTCATTATGTTTGTATGAAGAAAATCTTGTGGAAACCCAATTAACTATGCCTTCTAGTCACTGTTAATGTGCTGTGTTTTTTTTCTTGATCAGAATGTATTGACTCAAATTTAACAGAATGTATTTCCCAGATTAACAAAAAGGGTACATATTTTTATTTTTAAAAATTATACAATTTAAACTCTCACAAAAAGCAGTTAAATGTAAGTGATCTAAAGTGAAAATTAATCATTTAACTATCTTACAGTATACATGAGAGCATATTTTCAATATTTACGTATTTAAGGTTGGATGTTGTAATTTACAGAGGTTTACACTTTAAACAAAGGTTAAAGTTAAACAAAGCAATATATAATAATAATAATTACATATAATTTTATAGAAACTGGTTAAAGAAAACTAAGGTGCTACTGTATGTACGCTTTCTTCTTTAGTCCTTAGACGCTGGGCTGCCAGAGCACCAACGTCCTGTAGGTGGGGAGGTTGAGTGCAGAAGGAGGGGTTAGTCTAGGGGAGAGAGCCTCTTAAAATCAGCCAACCTGCAAAAGTAATGAATATTAAATCTGAGCCTAAATAACTGAGGTCCAAGTGTGACACGGTGGGATTACACCTACCGATTTGTCCTCAGTGCTCAGCCAGGCCCCGGTGATAACCAAATCAAATGAAATCATGTGTAACTGAGCACAGCCTGTGTCTGTCTACCGGTGTGTACATTTCAGCCCATCCGCTGAGAGGAAGAATCAGTTCCATAATAATAATTGTTTGCTGTACTAACAATTTCAATTCCGGTGATAGCTGAAAAGTCATACCAATAACATATACAAGCCAAATCCAGTGGGTTTATGGTGTGGAAATTCCACAAGGTCAGTGCAATGTCCGTTAAACTACACGCTTTATACTTCAGTTCAATCATTTAAACATGGGAAAAGTCTAAAATCAGTGGACAGATATGACAGTGTCTTTACTGAGCTCTTCTAGCTGAGTGAAACAAACATGCTTCACTCCACCAAATGCTTCTTCTGGTGTAAATGATGGCTGCCACACTATCTTCTCAAGCTACAGTGTTGTCAAGTTACACAAAGCACTCGAAGAAGAACATCGCTTTGTCATGTCTGCTACATGACCACGGGTAATCATGTCCTCGTGCACAACCATGATTGACATGAAGCACAGCGGGGACTTGAACCAGAAACTCATCATCTTTACAAACACCGGTTTTAATAGTAGACGTGAACATGATCTATGTCTTTATTCATTCCTCATCTAGGCTTTCAGTCATTTAAATACAATGGATGTTTGAAAGTTTTTCAGCAATGCATGACTGTGTATATATGTACAGTACGGTGAATATTATTATTGAAGCATGGTTTGTTTTTTGTGCAAATATAAGATGGATTTTATTTGACATACTTTTAATGTACTGTAAGTAAGCAAAAGCACAATTGATAACCTACCTCTAAATCTCATTAAATCATTTAATACACTTATGTTTTTAATAAATTTAAATGGCTAAGCACATAAATTAGTCAGTTGGTGTATGAATTGCTCTGACAGGCTGTAATTAGAAACTGCAAATGTATAAGATCTTTAAGATACTTACTAAGAAAAAAGATAATTTTGTTTGCCCTTTTTATGGGTTAATAATAACAACAATGCTTATTTTTAACAGATCATAGTATAGGTATTTTCCAAAAGGTTAAGACGTTGCATCATGGCAAAGGTATCAAAATATGCCATGAAATGAAAATGTTTATATATATATATATATATATATATATATATTCTTTATTTAACAAAGGAAAAAATATGAATTTTCGAAATGTAGAAACTTTAAGGAACATTTACTTTTACTACTATTTATTACAGGTAAGAATTTATGTTTTCCAGCAGCTCAGTAGATTCTTGAGGACTCCTAGTTCTAGGTAACAGGACAAGATGCTTTTTTAACTTCAAGGGAAAGGGGCTGGTAAGGCAACAACTGTTTATAGCTGCTATAAAGTAAGTAATAACAGGAGCTAGCTTGTATCAGGGACATTCCACAACTTAAAATGCAACTATAAACTGATCTTTTAAAAAGTACATTGTTCTTTAATAAGCAAACAACTGTAAGCAAATCGTTGTGGTCTAAGTAGAATAAAACACTTCAGGTCGTAGTGTTGTAGGAAAATAATAGCACGCCATGTCTTGCTTTACCCCTTACTTGTATCAAGTGAATTGTAACAAATCTGAAGCCATGAGACCTCAGTGGAGAAATGTTCCACTGAAATTCTGTATTAGATTTTACAAGCTACTTGGGTCTAGATGTGTTTCTATTTACAGAGCTGCCTTTCTCTGTAACTGTAGTGATTTTCTTTCCCTCCACAACATTGTGCTGGGAGAAGAAGGGGGGGCATGGCAGGGCCATGCAGCGAGTGTGTCTCTACTCTGTTTGATCTCCTTCTGTGGATGACACAGTAGGAAGTGGCGGATTAAAGGCCTTTTCAAACTGCTATCTAAATGCAGAACTAGCAGAGAGAAAGCTGCTCATTTCCTTCTCCTGAATGACACATTCACTCTCAGCGGGCATCTCAGTATTTAGACCTCGCCACTCTCAATAATGTTGGTTTGATGGTATTGTTTTGGCTGATGGATGAGGGAAAAGTTTACTAATAATGAAGTGATGCTAATTATATTTCAGTAATGATGTAGCAAACAAGATAATGTGATAATGTGATAATATTAGAACAGGCAAAGTAAAATGGGCCTAGTGTAGTTATGTAACGTTTGCTAAAGTACAATGCTGATGGTGAATATGTCATGGCTGGTGTAAGATAAGGGTTCAGTAGGGTTTCACATAAATTAATGAGTATGAAATCAAACGGGCCACGGTGGCATAATGGTTAGCACTGTGGCCTCACACCCCCTCGGTTGAGGGTCCGATTCTTGCCTCATATCTGTGTGCATGGTTTTAGTGATTTGTGCATTTCCTCTGGGTACTCCAGTTTCCTCCCACAGTCCAAAGACATTAGGATTAGGTTTACTGGTGTTCCCAAATTGCCCATAGTGTGTACTGTATGTGTGGGTGTGTGTTCCCCCTGCAACGAATTGGCACCCTGTCCATGGTGTACCCTGTCTCGTGCCCAAAGTCTCCTGGGATAGGCTCCAGGCCCTCAACGAGACGGAATATATGATAAGAAGTATAGATTAGATAGTATTTTACATGGCACTATTGCACATGATGCAGACATAATAATAAAATCTAGAATAGCAGGTAAAACTAAACAAAATCTAACCTTTTAGGTGATTAAAAAAACTGAACTGGAGATCCCTGCAGGCCACCTGCACTCCAAAAGTGTCTCTTTGATGCCCTTTTCTTTATCAGTCCAGGGTCACCACACGGAGCGACGGAGGGAGATCACTCGACTGAAAACTCTCCATGCTAATCCAATTTGCCACCTCCCCCAGCTACAGATAATTACTAAAATTAAAGAGAGGGGGAGGAGGGGGGGCTTAAGGTTTGTTGAATCGCTCTCTTGTCTCTATGGGGGAAACTCAAGCAAAGGCATTGTTCAAAACTAAGAGAGTGTGTTAACTACGGAGACTAATGGAATTCAGTGGCCGGGAGAACATCCATAGCCAAGTGTCATAGCATAACACATACAACAACACACACAACAACACACACAACAACAAACCTTTGATTTTCGTTCATTTGATGTTTGCTTCAATGGCAAATGGTAAAAATTATCTTATATGTTTTTATTTATTAAGGAATTTTAAGGAAATTTGTACGAATGTTTTCTGAATCCTCTGAATATTCTGCATAGGTCATTGTTGAATAACTTCATACGGAGTAATCTGCCAGTATGAACTGAACACTGGTGCATTCATCCCTTGATCCAGGTTGTTTTTGCAGATTGTGAACACGGAAATCACATTTTGGTATGGACCAAAAAATGTCCAAACAGTAGTACTGTGCAAAAGCCTTGAGTTACTGTACCAATCATTTCTTCATATTTTACTTACAAAGAGTCAGGCTTTCTAATATTTCTAATGTAGTCTTGAGGAATACTTCTCCAGGCTTCATGAGGGACATTTTTGGCAATTTATTTTTTAGCTCAAGTTTTTGTCCCTGGTTTTCAGTCTAGTCCCTGTATCTGACCTGTTTCAGAGGAATGTTTTGTTTGTTAAGCCACACTGTGACCTATGAATCATTCAAGCTCAAAAGACATCTAAATTACAGTAAGGCATGAGCCAGTGAGAAACAGGTGCAGATGATGACAGATGAGGCTGGTGATTAATATACTACTGATGCTGAATGCTGAGTGGTTGGAACAGACAAGAGGGGAAATGAGGAGGCTGCTGAGGTTAATACATAACCGATTTTTAAATTGTATCTTTAGACATTTTGCAGCCTGTAACCCACCCACCACTTCGCCCCCCCCTCTCCCCCCCCAAAAAAAAGCCATCTATTCCCATTTCTTTCATTTAATCTAATAATTGAATATGAAGAAATGAGGGGTGGCTCAAAGTTTTGTGCAGTACTATAAATCTTAGCATAAAGTGGCCAATAGTTAGTTCAAACATACTGTATGATGCCCAATTAGAATTAAGACTATGTAAACGTTTAAAAGTTTCGTTGGGGTTTTATTTGTTTTATTTTATGTTTTATTTAAAAATTTTTAATTATGCAAATAACCTGATGAAAACTGTGATCACTCACTCTATGAGTACTGTAACTACTATGAAACTAATAGAAAACAGTAAAAATGTAAAAAAAAAATTATGACATTCACATTTCCAAGAGATACGTTGTGCACAGACTCAGAAGCTATAGTTTACTTTTTAGAAGGGATGATTTTTTTAAACAAATCCCATCAGACCATTTCCAATTATGTAAGAGTAATTTTAAACAGTATAAGTGCATTCTATTTGTATATAAAATATTAATAATAATAATTTAAAAAATAACATTAATTGTATGTATTTGTATTTTGTTGCTTTGTTTTACATTTGTGATATAGTGTCATAGATTCAGATGAAAGAAAAAAAGAATTTGTCCAGTTACCTTAATTTCTTAACACATTTAACTATTCACAGTCAAGCAAAATGTAGGCGACCTCACAACAATGATGCTTAAAGAGGGGCAGAAATTAAGTTCCTCCCATATTACATAACTACATGGAAACATTTGTGTTGTTAAATGACAGAATGTTTGTTAAATGACAGAAAATCCCATATCACTTTTTATTTTATCATGGGAGAAATTAAAGAAGGATATGCTGCAATTTTACTGCACGTTGCAGTTTTATTTTTGGTAATTTAAGGTGAAAGGCTAGAAAGACTCAACTCATATCTCAAGGGGGAAAATTGCTATGGATGTAAAAGTGGAACCAGAGAGACGAATGTTTTGATGTTACTGCATGCAGTGAAAAGTCATCTCCTTTCTCAGGTACAGTGAATATTCATGCTGGCTTTTTATACTCATTTTTACAGAGCATGCTGAAATATTTCACACTGTACTAATATCGTAGAACCAAATACACACATAGGCACGTAGTAAACAGTCCCCAGTCCCCTGGTGTAAATAAATGTACCTCCCACGTAGCTATACACTGTACATATCACACATCTCTATATATAGGACAAAAAGTGAGATTAAATAAAATTATACAGTTTAAATGGAACTCTTTTATATGATAAGTTTTTAAAAAATCTACAAAGCACTGATCTGGTTATCACTATACTAAAATAATGTGTAATAGAATTCTTTAAACATTTGTCAGTAATCACTCTATTGCACATAACATTTCAGTACAGCTACAATCATATAAAATAATTTGATTAAATGTGATTATTATATAATTGTCTCATAGGTTCATATTCATTAAGTGCTACTTCTCTAATACTGCTAAAGCAAAAGGTTAGGAGAGGAACAACTGTAGTGTTCTACTGCCCTCTAGGGGTAATAGCTCTCTCTCTCTCTCTCTCTCTCTCTCTCTTAATCCCTATACCTGTTATACATAACACTGGTACTGCAGAATTAGGATTAGAGACTGAACCAGTGTTTCTGAACCTCAGATTAACAAACATTTACAATACAGCAATTAAAAGTGTACTTAAACTAGAAAAACAATGATAAGATCATTATTACATTATAAAAATCAGATTCTTGTGGTGGTTGTTGTTGTTAGACTAAAGGAATGTTTTATTAATAACTATTAGATTACTACTAATTTATTTTAATTACTATGATATCGATAATCAATAATATTAAAATTGAATAGCTACTGTCCATATTTCCTTTCTAGTTTCTCAATTCGATATAACAGTAGACAAGAAAACTTCCTCCTACATATGAACTTGCTCTTTCAATGATATCTTTGTGTTTCATACACTGGAGGACCCAAAACTAGTCTCAGAAATCTTTCTGTCTGTATGTCTGTATATCATTGATTACATTAAAGCTGATCAGCTTATTTTTAGCTTTATCCTTTTAACTCTTTCTACAAACTCGTTTCCCATCAATTACAGGTACTAACACCAATACAAGATAAAAATTTAATTAATAAACTGATAATATACCTCCAGGGATGAGTCTTCAAATCCTGCCTCCAGGCTGTGTGTGTACAGTACGTTCTCTTCATGCTCTGATATTTTTTCTTCTTTTTTTGTTTGTTTGTTTGTTAGTGTGGGTGCACCTGTGCCCTATAATGAGTTGACACCCCATTCAGGTGGTCCCTTATCTTGTCCCCTTGTCATAGGATCCAGGTATTCTGTTAACCAGCACAGGATTATGTATTAATATTAATGCTAAATAATATATGAATTTCTTTTTTTTTTTTTTTTTTTTTACTAATTTTACTAATAACTTTTGTGGCCTTATTTTTACCATATTTACAGTAGCAGTCCTCAGGTAGCGTTACCTCATATGATCACTAATATGAGTAGGAACCCTTTACTCTAAACTTATACCTAAATATTTCATCAGGTTTATATTCCAGTCATCATCACGCAGAGATGAACCAGTAGGTGGCACCTAAAACACTCACTCATCTTCTATACCGCTTTATCCTGTATTCAGTGTCGCGGGGACCTGGAGCCTATCCCAGGAGGCTTAGCACACGAGGCAGGGTACACTCTGGACAGGGTGCCAATCCATCGCACGGCACACACCCATACACACACTCATTCACTCACTACAGGCAATTTGGGAACACCAATTAGCCTAACCTGCAAATCTTTGGACTGCGGGAGGAAACCGAAGTACCCGGAGGAAACCCACCAAGCACTGGGAGAACATGTAAACTCCATGCACACAGAGACGGGAATCGAGTCTGGCCGGGAATTGAACCTGGACCCTGGAGGTGCAAGGCGACAGTGCTAACCACCTACACCACCATGCCGCCTCACCTAAAACACCCCATTATTTATTTACCCAATCACTGGTGGTTATGACAGGGATTTCCTGTGTAATCATTCGGTGCCTGTGTCCTGTGGTCCATTACTGTGATCATTAATATTGTAGCATGAAGACTGATGGAGCAGAACTGGCTGATTTAAGACTACATAGCTAAAACCCAACTTGGCTGGGTTGATTGACAGGTTTTAGTTAACACTATTACAATGTATCACACAGTAATGTGGTTGTGTATTATACATGAAGATGTATATGCACAAGGATTTTGATTAATAAATAAGTAGATCATGCAGGGAAATGGGCCACGTGTCTATCTGTATGTAGAAATCGAAAGATTTTCATTTTAATATGTACGTTCTAGGTTGATATTTATTCATTTGAAAAGATTAAGGGGGCAAATTATATTCTGTAATGAAACAGGTGTCTCTCTAAAGTTATACTTTCAGAGGTTTGATATTCACTAAACATAAGCAAACAAATATCTCACCACTGCCTAGCGTGTATATTACACACACACACACACACACACACACACTGTACACATTACCCAATCACTGAACAGCACAGAATTACCTAATAATGCTTAATCTTTTAGTAATTATTTGTAGCTCGAGGAGGTGGCAAATTGGATTAGTATGGAGAATAGTTATTCTTTTCCAAATGAGACAAAATGAGATGAGACGGACTGCATACATTGAAAAGCAGAGTTTCATTTTGCAGCGTTGAAAAAGGAAGCATCTCACTTGGTTGCTTCCTTATCAAACCACAAAATCACACTCTGATAAATACTCAAGGCTTGTTAATCAGCTCATGAGTTGTGTTAGAAGCTGGGGGAAAAAATAAAATTACCAGAACATGATCAGAATTAGTAACCACATGCCTACAATACAGCTTTTGTGTTCTGCTAAACTACTGCGTTGACTCAGGTTTCACATACAGGTGTAAATACAGAAGAATATTTTGTAACTACATTTTAGTGGGTAAAAAAATAATAATTTGATGCTCGCAATCATAGCACACAATCACTTCTTCTTCCACAGATTTCCAGGAAGTTTAATGACTTACAAAAGCTATAATGCTTCTACGATACAGAGTAGCATTTGGAGTATTTTCAGTGACTCAAGTCATTTACATTTATTTCAAGGTTTCACATACTGTACATTACGTACATACACTGGTCAGCCATTACATTAAAACCACCTGTCTAATACAGTATATTGCAGGTCCCCTTGTGCTACCAAAACAGCTCAGGCCAATAGAAGTATGGATTTCTCAAGGACCTCTTAAGTTGTGTGGCGTATTAGAAATAGATCCTTGAGGTCCTGTAAGTTGCAAGGTCGGCCTTCCATAGATCAGACTTTTTTGTCCAACACATCCCACAATTGAGATCTGAGGAATTTGAAAACCAACTCCAATCCTCGTGAACTCTTTGTCATATTCCTTAAACCATTCCTAAACAGTGTTTGCAGTGTGGAAGGGTGCACTATTCTGCTAAAAGAGGCCATTGCCATCAGGTAATACTCTTGCAATGAAGTGGTGTCCTTGGTCAGCAACAGTGTAACATCCACATGTAAGGACGCAATGTTTCCCGGCAGAACTTTGCCCAGAGCATCACATTGCTGCTGCAGGCTTTCCTTCTTCCCATAGTGTATCCTGGTGCTTTCCCTGCCTTTGCTCCCCATATGCATTGATGTGCCTTGGGCACGCATAATCCTGTCACCGCACTGGTTGCCCTTCCTTGGACCTGCTTGTTATAGTATTATTTTAAAGAACAATTGTGAAATTAACTATATTAAGATAGCAATGGTCTCATTCAATTATCTGAATAAACCTCTCTACTGACAACCAGACGTTTTAAAGTCATATTGTTATAATGTTAGAAATACTGCCCGACTACTGCAGGTTGTCAAATGGAGAGAGAGAGAGCTTCACTTTCATTCTATGAAATTGACTTTAGAAAAGAAAAGAAAAAAAAACTCAGTTGATTCACAGTTTCTTAATGCATGGAAACAATCAATCAACCCTTTTTGGAATTGACCCAATGTTTTTAAAGGTGTTTTGTTTTCATATATTTGTCACCTTTATTTTTTTCAAGCCTCTTTAGTTTCATGTTGAAACTTGATTTCTTTCTGTTTCATTAACAGATACGTTTTTTTAATGCTCTCTGCTTGCATTCAATCGTTTCATGTGAGCTGGGCCAACTTTTATAACCTGCAATGACTTTCCTGAGAGCAGTTTTTAATATTTAACATTTATTTACCAAATTAAAGTGTATAAGAAATATATAAAATGTGTTAATACAGTGCATAAAATATATTCTTTATTTTAAAAATGTTTCAAGTAATTAATTAATTGTAGGAATTCTAAATATTAAGTAATATTTAGAATTTTTAAATTATTATATTTTTATGGGTACAATTCATCTAAATTAATTGTTATATGTAATAATGTGGGGCACACAGTGGGGGACACCTCTGGTCTTTGTGCATGGAGTCTCCAAGTTTGTTCCATGTGCACTGGTTTACTCCAACAATCCAAAGAAATGCTGTGTGTGCTGTTTTCTGTTTGTAAATTGCCCACAGTGAAAGACTGGTTGCGTGAGTGTGTGTGTTAAGCAGTTGGTGCAACTCATTCAGAGTTCCCCACCTTGTGCAACAACTTGTGGAATAGACTCCAGGCCCCCATAAACCCACACAAGATACACATTACGGAAAATGAATTAAGTGTTACAGTATATTTGCAATAAATTGTAATAAAATGCATAGAAATGAGGTCTGTTGATAAAGAATGTAGAAAACAGATGAATTCATAAATATTATGTATAAAAGTGTCATAAGAAGTTTTTTTTTTTGCATATTTGGCACATATTACTTAAAGATAACCCAAGTAAATGCATAGTGCAGTTTAAATGATAATTTCATTTATTAAGGGAAGGAAGCTGTCCAAACCTACTTGACCCTATGTGAAAAAGGAATTGCCCCCTTGCTAAATCATGAATGAACTGTAATTTTTGGAAAGCTGAGTTAAATTTCACTTGCCACACCCAGGCCTGATTACCGCCAGACCTGTTGAAGCAAGAAATGACTTAAATAGAACCTGTCTGAAGTCAAGCACAATAACAGTCTAAAAAAGCGATCTGAAGTAAAGATGAGAAACAAAGTGAAATGATATTCAAGAACAGATGAGAAACAAAGTAATTGACATGTGTCTGGAAGGGGTTACAAAGACATTTCTAAGGTTTTGGAGTCTCAGATAAACCACGGCCAGAGCCATAATTCACAAATGGAGAAAACTTGGAACAGTGGTGAATTTCCCAGGAGTGGCCTACAGTACCAAACTCTTTCCAAGAGCACAACGATGACTCAACCAGGAGCTCATAAAAGAACATCTAAAGAACTTCAGGCCTCACCTCAGTTAAGGACGGTGTTCATGGTTTAACAATAAGAAAAAATTACATCTTTGGGAGGATTCCAAGGTTCTGACCAAAAAGAATACAAAGAATATCTTGATTATCCCCAAGCCTTTTGGGCAAATATGTCTGACCATCAGTTCCCGGCCTCAAGCTTAAGGGTTATGCAGCAGACAACGATCCTAAACATACCACCATTTTATTAATTTATTTCATTATTTGTTTATTTACAGTGCTAACATTATATAAAGCGTTTATATACCAATGATGTTTCCTGCCACCTTTGTGTTTGGTGATCAGGTCTTACAAGGGAACACTGATCTGATGGAGAGTTAACAGTACCATCTGCGGTGCTTCTTTTAACTTAGGCCATTAAGTTAACTTTCTGCCAATCAGAATTAGTGTTCATTTAAAGAAACAGTGTGCCTTTAAATTGGGAGCATTTTAATTTAATTGTGCTTATATCGTTTCATTGTGGGATGTTGTGCAAATCTTGCATGGTTCGATAAACCTGATGAGCCACTTTACAAGAATTTCTAATTCTCTAAAACGTTTATAAAGAAATAGCCATAAAGCTGTGTGTGTGTGCGCGTGCGTGTGTATACAGTATGTGCGTGCGTTTCTGTGTGTGTGTGTGTGTGTGTGTGTGTGAAAGCGAGTGGGTGTAGAGGAAGTATGCTGATGAAAACATCGATTACACAATGTGATTTTTGCAACAACCAAAAATTCGAAGCACATGCATGCAGATATTTGAAGGTAAGAGAGGTTGATATTTTTTGCCGACATTACTAAAAATAAACAATATCATAAACAGAAATTGAATTTTAACAAAATACCAAAAATTATGTATCCGTTGTCATGATGCAGGAATAAAATTTCATAAATGTATCTAAAATATTTGTCAATGTGTATGAATAGATTCCTATTGCACATTCCGAATATTTGTATTACGCATCCTTAAAGAGACAATATTGTTTTTGATGTATTTGATTAGTAACGTTGCTCAGCATTCCGTATACAACGTGTGTGCAACAATTAAGAAATAGAATGCTCTGCATGTTGAGGATAACATAATGCACATAACAACACTACATGTACACTGATGTATGGTGTTGTGTGCGGTTTCTGTGTCCGTGTTGTAGGATGGCTGCGGTGCTGTTAGAGAGTCTGAGGGTCACGCTGTCTCGGATGCTGTGCGCTCGCGCTCTGCCCGGTGCGCTCGGTGCGTGCGCGCTCGCGCTCGTAGTGCTCCTCGCCGCGCGTCTCGCGCAGCTGCTGTGGAAACGGAAGCGCTTCTCCTGCTTCAGCTGCCCGCCGCAACGCAACTGGTTTCTGGGACACATGGGCATCGTGAGTTACTGTCCACAGCGTGCAGGAGAAGAGAATGATAAATAATAATACTAATACTAATAATTATTATTATTGTTGTTGTTGTTGTTGTTGTTAATAATAATAATAATAATAATAATAATAATAATATTATTATAGCAGAGACAGAAATTAGGAACATTTAGTAATATTTATTTTACATTTAGTAACATTTAGTAACATTTAGCAATTAAAAATGAAATGACAATAAAGTCAGGAACAGATTTGCAGAAGGCTGTTGAGAAATAATAGAAGATACACACTGCAGAGGACAGACAAGTATTAAGGCAGATGGAAGTGTAAAATGTTGAAAGACAGTTCAGTTTTACACAGGCTGACTGATTTATTTGACTAGGCAAAAGTACGCAAACCAGCTTTCCTTCAGCTGCAAATGATCTCTCACACACTCACACTCACACACACTGTCCTATATAGGGGCAGTTTTAGCTCAGAGGGATGAGTTTCTGATCAGAAGGTCAGCGGTTCAATACCCATCTCCCCCAGATTGCTATTGTTGGGCCCTTAGGCAAGCCCCTTTACCCTATTTGCTCCAGAGGTGCCGTATCATGCCTGGCCCTGTGTTCTGACATATTAAAAGATACAGAATTTCACTGTGACAAATAAAGGCTTAACTTAACTATACTGGAAATCCCTTTAGAAAACGCTCCAGAGAAATATCTATCACATGCAAATCATTCTGCCCACACAGGTTGCATCCTGCATGTGTTGAGAGCATAGTTGAATTCTTACTGGGAAAACTTTTTACACAATGATCTTGTCAGGACAGAAGACCCAAGGGCATTTACACAAATAAATATGTTATATCCAGCCAGGATACAAACAAGTTTGACAGCCTTTAGGGGAGAGAGTAACAGTCTTTCATTTATAGTCATCAGTACTATTTCCCTGTCTGAAATGATACGATGGTTGCCTGTGATGCTTACATGTTAGTTTGCTATGAAGCAAGCTAGCTAGTGTTAAAAGGAAAGTTTGTCATTACTGTTTGTTGGCAAAACATGAATAGATAGCTAAATGCTAGATACAGTTTTGCTCAAAAGTTTGCATACCTTGGGATAATTTTCAAGATGTGTACCATTTTGTTTAAGTGAGAACGCAAACAAATATATTT
>JAQMYG010000006.1:21107423-21123963 GCA_030014215.1 Clariallabes teugelsi
CAAAAGTTTGCATACCTTGGGATAATTTTCAAGATGTGTACCATTTTGTTTAAGTGAGAACGCAAACAAATATATTTCATTTCTTACAGGACTCAAGTTCATATGTAAGGTATATATTTTTTTCCTGATTTATAAAGTTCAACAGCCAAGTTAGTGTATTACGTCATGAGCTGAGAAACTTACTGACTCTTTATGCACAGACACTAATTACAATTACAATGAGTCACAGGTGTGGAAACTTTCCTTTAATAACCATTTAAACCTGTGTGTGTCAGCTTGTGTGTTTACAGTATAATGTGGCCAGACATTCAAGGATATGTAAGCTTTTAATTAGGTTGAGTGATTTTACAGTAATTATCAGTTTTTAAAAGTAATTATAAGTTTTAAAAAGGAGTAAAAAAAAACTTTGTGACAATTAATGACTTTACATGACCCCTATCCTTAAAAAAGAAAACATTACTTTGCACTATCTGCTGCTAATGTCTCTCTGTCCTTTTCTCTGTTTCAGATCCGGTCTGATGAGGTGGGTCTTCAGGATGTGGATGAGCTGATAAGGACATACCGTCACTCCTGTGCCTGGTTCCTTGGCCCTTTTTATAACCTTGTGCGCTTTTTTCATCCTGACTACGTCAAACCTTTGCTTCTTGCTTCTGGTAAGTATTATTGTTACATGCAGTTTTTATTATCATCATTATTTTATTTACAGTGTTGTTCTTTTTTAGTTATGGAATAAAATCGACATTTAATTACAACAAACTTTATGGAATGTACACTAATTAACAAACAGCATACAGAGTATGTATGACAATATATTCGGATTTGTACCGTATAATGATTTACAGTATTAGTATTTATGTTTGTTAATATTTTTATTACCAGCCTCCATTACATATAAAGATGAGCTGTTCTATGGGTTTATGAGGCCCTGGCTTGGTAAGTAATATCGCCTGTGTGTTTTTTTTCTTTCTCGCATACAAAAGACAGTACATACATCCACATACTGTACAGTATGGACATACATTTGTACAAGTGTAGTAATTTTCTGCTCTGTGTGTGTGTGTGGAGGGAGGTCTTTTAGTGCATTGAGTTAGCTTTCTAGCACTAATTTCTAGTAATTTGGATCATTCACTAAATTTAGCTTCATGGTCGTCTTGCAAGACTGTTTTGTCAGGATTGGAACTAGGATAGTTCATCATAGAAATGCCCTAAAGTGATGTCACAACAATAATATGAGGGCATGTCGCATGTAGATAGTATTATTATAATTATAACTGATAAACGCTTGATCAGGGCTTCTTTTTAATCAATAGAAACTGCTGATATAAATCTGCCTATGATATTAAATCTAATTCCTTGCTGGTATTTTATACAGGAAAAAAGTGGGTTTAGTTGATGTAAATAAATATTTTACATCATCAATATTTTATTAATTGCATGTCACTGTAAATGGTCTGTTCAAGCACAGTTGCTGCACAGTTGTTATTTGTTTAATCAAATTCAAATTTTTATTTGTCACATAGACAACCATACCATATGATATTTAGTGAAGTGCTTCTATGAGTGCCAGTGACCTAAAAGAAGAATTTCTCTCCGATTAAATAAATTGCGCTAGAGAGTAAAATTAAATTAAAAATAGATTTTCCAATAAAGTTTATATAAGGATAAGTATTTTTAAAATATATATAAATAAAATATTATTAAAATAGGAGTCAAATTCAATGCTCTTGTAACATTTTAACATTTTAAGATCTTAACAAATAAAAATTAATACAGAATCAATGCCAGAAGAAATGCTAATAAGTGCATATTGTGCGCTTTGATGAGTTCTGTGAGAAAGCTTTGTGTGTTCAAATTTCATTTTTTTTTCTTTATATATGGTTCTTAAAACAAGTTCTTCTCAATTGAATCAGATTTGATTTCAAAATCACGAGCTGAAATTACATAATGGTTATGTGTATTTCACTACAGCACACAAAATAATTTATTTATTCAGTCATTCATTGTCTATAACATTTATCCTGTGTAGGATCACAGGGGGGTTGGAGTCAGTCCCAGGGAGTTTGGGGCACAAGGCAGGGTACTGTCTAGATAGGGTGTCAGTCCATTACAGGGCACACTCAAATCACAATCTACTGCATGACTTTGAGTACCCAAAGGAAACACACAAGCACAGGGAGAACATGCAAACACCACACACAGGACCAAAGTTACAATTTCAAAACTCCAACTGGAGGTGCCTAAGCCACAGTGCAACCAGCACACAAAACAACAGATTGTATGTCGTAATCATGTGATTTCAAACTGCCTAAATGAATTGTCTTTCAACACCCTGAAACAATTGCTTATTTGTGCTTGTTTAAAGACTCTTGTAATGATCTATAGGAATCTCTATACACTGTTAGTATACACTGTGTGTGTGTGTGTGTGTGTGTGTGTGTGTGTGTGTGTGTGTGTGTGTGTGTGTAAAACAGGACAGGGGCTTCTGCTCAGTAATGGAAAACAGTGGTCTCGTCAGCGTCGGCTTCTCACTCCCGCTTTTCATTTTGACATCCTGAAAAACTACATTCAGATCTTCAACAGCTCCACCAACACCATGCATGTAAGTCAGCGAGGTTCTGACACATTACACCAGTTGTTAGTCAAACATGCATCTTTCAGAAGTGTGTGTAAGAATGTGGTTTGTGAAAGAGGAAATCAATGAGAGAAATGCGTTCTGGGTAGTGTGAGTGGGTTGAGTGGTCAAATTTTACAAAGAACAAAAAAAAAACATACTTCTGTTTTAGTCCTTAAATGGAAATCAGACAGACACAGTTTAAACAAATGTACTTAAAGTTACAATTGAGCCACTGTATTGAAATATATAGATTATATATATATTATGAAATGCATTGATGCAAAGGTATTTCATAGTACAGTAAAATGACCATCAGGATTAGTACAGTAGCATCATGTTATTTCGGTGATCGTGATCTTTTTATATGACTTTAAAAATCCCTTGCAATATTAACTTTGTTGCAAGTATATCAGGTTTATGCTCTTCTTTGCCTACAGTATGAAATCTTAAAATTTCACATTATGGATTTTTATGGTGGACATTCAACATAAACAGATTATTTTATGTGTAATGTTAAAAGAGGCAGCATAGAGGCATAGTGATTATCATTGGCTCAAAGGTTTAAGTAAGGCTTTCAGTTCTGTGTGGGTTGAGTTTGCATGTTTTCCCCCTGCTAAGTTGTTTTCCTCCCACAGTCCAAAGACCAGCAGATTAGGCTAGAGTCAGTGCATGTGCCTGATGTACCACACCTTGTGCCCCAAGTCTGGTGGGATACGTTTACCACTTCCCAATGACATGTATGGGATAAGTGGTATAAAGAATAAGTGAGAGAATGAGTTAATATAGGGATGTTTTCAATGAGAAGATGATTATGAAGCAATGTCTTGTATCAGTGCATTAAAAGTAAAGCTAATAGGAGAGACAGAAGTTTGTGCTTTGAAGTTTCCTCCCACAGTGCAAAGTCATCCAGATTAGCCAAACTGGCCACAGTGTGTGAATGTGTGTGCCCTGCGATGGATTGGCACACACAGTCCAGGGTGTACTCTGCCTTATGCCCTAAATCTCTTGGCCCACAGCAACCCTGTATACAGAATAAAGCATGACGGCTAGATATATAGATAAATAGACCAATAGATAGTTAGATTTAAAAAAAAAAAAAAAAAAAAGAAAAGAAAAAAAAGAAATAAAACTGATACATTGTTTACAATAATGCATTCAGGTAGAAATCCTAAAATGAATCATTAAGATGCATTAACGAGGTAAAACATTGCAAAATAATAAGAATATTTCTTTTTCTATGTACATACATATGATGATTGGTGGCAACATAAGTAATTGTACATAAGGCGCACCAGCAAGTTGTAATATTAATGAAAAGAGGGAATGAGAGTACATGATCATATCAGTTCAATCATGTGGACAATAGAATGTATATCAGTCTATTTCTACAGTAGTGACAGTAGTCAGAGAAGTACTGTAACTCCCTCTCCTAACACAGAGTTATTATAAAGTCGAATTGCATTCAGCACCGTTCTTTGTCACAGTCAAACTGAAGTATTAATTTACTGAAAGTGCTCTGCTGTTCAGCCAGAAGGTTGTGGAGGGGATGTGAGGTGTTCTCCATGATGATTAACGGTTTGTGTAGCATCCTTCTCTCCATTCCAGGGGAGTCTCCCATTTTGAGCCAGCCGTCTGTTTATGACCGTTATACAAGTTACACAGCAACTAATGATGTTCTACATAAAAAAATGTTCTACATAATTACTGAAATTAAAAAAAAAACTTCACTATAAAGTAACTGTAAATAAAACACTGTATTTTTATCTATATAAAAGGTTAGGTGTAAAAGGAGTAAAACACTTCTGGACCTGCTCTTATAGGGGGAAAAAAGTGAACTTTCTGATATTCACATCACAATGATGATTATTTGGTTAATCACAGCATTCTTACAACACAGTTAATCCCACTTTGCACAGTGGTTGTAATATGTCTGGATCTTTTGTCACAAAAACAAAACAGGTTCCCCTTTGAGTCTGGTTCCTCCTTAAGGCTCTTCCTCATGTCATCTCAGGCCTTTATTTATTTATTTTACATTGACACATCTTAACCTTGTAAAGTAAGGATCTAAATCTACATCAATATTTTTGTTGACAATTCTTGTAATCCTGTGCTGTTTAGGAGAAGTGGCGCCGCCTGTTGGCAGATGGAGAGAATGAATTTGACATGTTTGAGCATGTGAGCTTGATGACTCTGGACAGCCTCCTGAAATGCACTTTTAGCTATGACAGCCACTGCCAAGAGTGAGTAGGGCCCAGTCAATACATATTCACATATATACACACACACACACACACACACATATATACACACACACACGCACCTTAACGATTCCCAAAGTTATAAAAAAAAATATATATATACATATACTGTATAATAATTTTTTAAAAAGAATTGAGATGGTGTACATATGATAGTCACATACAGTATGTTCTCACACTCCACATACTCATGTATTTAATGTGGAGTTTTTTGACAGGAAATCCAGTGAGTACATCTCTGCCATCTTTGAGCTGAGTGTTTTGGTGGTGAAGAGGCAGCGCTACCTCCCTCATCACTGGGAATGGTTGTATAAGCGATCTGCAGAAGGACAGCGTTTTCATCGTGCCTGCGAAATTGTCCACAACTTCACCGCCAACATCGTACAGGAACGCCGTTCCCAAATCCTTCAGCGGGGGCAGACGGAGATCTCCTCACAAACAGGCACGACAGGCACTAAGAGGAGAGCAGTTGACTTTATAGAAGTGCTGCTTCTGTCGAAGGTGAGAGAGTGATTTCAAACAAAAATGAGCAGATTCTTCTCTCTGAATTGAACCTGAATCCTGGAGAGAATGTAGAGAGGATCTTTTAACAGTAATCCAAGCTCCGTATTGACCCGGGGACCGTAGAGCTGTGAGGTGACAACACTACCCGTCATGTCATTTGTTTGTTTGTTTGTTTGTTTGTTTGTTTTTGTGGACAAATGCAGTATGATAATTTCATTTACAGTGTGTATTCAAGATTTATAATATAGAAATGAAATTAAAACAAGTTTTTGAAATATATCTTACTTATAAGGTTGATATTAACTACCCGCAATTAGGCTGTTAATGTTACATTTATGTCAGGATTTTATTAATCAAGAATAATCGACTCAATAATAGCAATTTAGCAATTATACACTGGTGGCCAAAAGTACTGAAACAAAATTGAAATTCAATATTTTAGTGCCATTCACATTTTTTTTTAATAATGCCAATCAAGTTAATAATACTAATTTGTTATTTTATACAATTGAATTGCTGTACAGCAATCAATATTTAGTTATTTCTTCATTCTTCAAAATCTGCTTTGCATAGAGTCAAAAAGACGTCTGCAGTACTCACTCGCTCAGCCCATACATGTTTGTTTGCTTCCTGAAGATCATGTACAGAAGATGGTTTCTTTTACTGCTACTGCCTTCTTCACCTTTGTCCAGCAGTTTTCTATTGGGTTTAGGTTCCAGAAGCTGAACACCAGTGTAACATAACCACATTTTGCTTAGTTTTCCAGTTACTTCAGTTACTCACAGGGAGAACTCATGGCATATCCTCTCATTTGGCCACCACTGTAGACTCGTCACAATATTCAGTCCTCATGATTTCCTTTTATGCTTTCCTTTAATGCACCTTTGCCTCGAAGCTCAACTGTAAATGAGCCTTTTAAATGGGAGTACATCATTTTGTGAAAGGTTGTGTGGGAGAATCATGAGAGCAAAGCATGCTACTGTAATACGTTTTTTTTTTTTATGATGTACCTCATGCACTTTTATCACAAAGGAAGAAATTCTGAGCAAAGGATAAAGAATGAATAAAGAAATTCACTAACGTGCATTTAAAAAAATAGTTATGCATATATTTTTTTATTTCAAGTTATTTTTAGGTGGCACGGTGGTGCAGAGGTTAGCACTGTCTCACGACCTCCAGGTTCGATTCCTGGCTTAGGTCTCTGTGTGTGACGTTTGCATGTGAGACAGAGTAGGCTAATTGGTGCTTCCAAATTGTCTGTAGTATATGTGAGTGTGTGTGTGATTGTGCCCTGACTCCCCTGAGGTACGCTCCAGGCATTCCATGACCCTGTACAGGATAAACGATATAGGGAGTGAGTGAGTGTTGTTTGCTGAGAGATGTCTCATGTTGCAATGTAAAACATTCTTCTGTCAAACCAGAATGGGTAGTTTTTAAACAAATCAATAAATTATTCTAGATAAATTATTTTAGATTGGAATGACCAGTTTGAACCATGCCGAGTCTAAAGGTGTAAGTGTTCTTTTCTGGCAGGATGAGAACGGAGAAAGCCTATCAAATGAGGAGATTAAAGCACAAGCAGACACATTCATGTTTGCAGGTAACATTTGCTGCTTTTCATCTTGACTTTTATATTTTCAAGCACAGAAATGATATAATACTTGGAACGAAGGAAGTTCTCAAGAAAGTTTGTCTGCTTTTTCTCTCTTAGGTCATGACACAACAGCGAGTGCGATCTCCTGGGTTCTGTATAACCTGGCCATGCACCAGGAGTATCAAGACCGCTGTCGTTCTGAGATCAACACTCTTTTGGAAGGCCGTGACACCGATGAGCTTGTCTGGTTCGCAAGTCACTTATTCTGCTCAAGTTCTCCATCAGTTTTCATTTTTATCAACAATCAATTAATTCAATAATCTATGTTCATATGCATGTATAAAATGTTATCTTAAAAAACGGTATTCAGGAAAATGTCACTTGGTAAAAATGGTTTCAATATATTTTATATTCATTATTTATTCGATAGACATAAATATAATAAATTAATAATCTAGGAGTTCTGGGTAAAGTTTAGAGATAAAGGAATTACTCTGTGGGGCAGAACTTCGATTTGAACTCATGAGACCTCACATGATATTACTATAAAACAAATTTTATATAAATAAATGCATTCATCTGTCAGATGCTGCACTTACCGCACTTAGCTATAAAGTGCACCATGTGTATGCTAAGCATTTATTCATAGACATTAACTAGTAAGATGCAAATTCAGGATTGCAAAGAAGCAATTAAGATTAAGATAACATGATGGATGATTTATTTATTGTTTTACATGTCTTGTTTACTATTGAGATTGTTTCTGTATTTTTACTGAATCTAGGGAAGACCTCAGTAACCTGACCTTTACCACCATGTGCATTAAGGAAAGTTTGAGGCTTCATCCACCCGTGTTGGCTTTAACCCGATACTACTCTCAGGATATGAATGTTCCTGGGGGACGCACCCTACCAGAAGGTAATCAATCACTTAGTCATGCTTTATAACCTTTATAATAAGAGTAAATTGATGTATACATATCCGGTTGACCCCATATTCACTATAACCAAAACTGTTTATATTTGACAAAGGAAAACAGTGCTGCCTTTTATTTCTAGCTCTTATGTGTTTAATATTTAAAAATAAATCAACGTTTCATGCTTCACGTTCATGTACAATGACTTAAAGCCAGATAGACCAGCATCTGATTTATGGTGACTTCAATTTTTATTCCATGAAAGAGCTTAAAACAAAAGTGTATGTTCTATGCAGCTCTATTTTTAACAAGCTGGAAAATGCAAAAAAAAAAATTTCACTTTGCTGCAAAGTCTGTGACAAATGCTTATTTTCTCTATTCACTCATTTTGTTACGGTCATATTGACCACCAGGGGGAGCTGTTAAGACTCAAATAGATTTTAGGTTTTAAAACTTTTCTTTAGGTTTAACTTTATTTTAAAGACACTGTGATCTTTGTCTTTAATTTGAGCCTCTATTTAAACTCAGTATTTATTAATGGAAAGCCTTGTTGATTCATACATATCTTCTCATACATTTCCCTAATTTTCTTTTGATTTTGTAAAGCTGTTTTGCGACAACGACCACTGCTAAAAGCGCTTTATAACTTAAATTGAATTGAATGGAATTGAATTGTTTTGCAGTGCAGTTAAGCACTGCAAAACTTGATTACATCATTACATGAAACTTGATTTCTTGATTACAGGAGCTATCTGCCTGATCAGTGTTTACGGCACCCATCATAATCCAGATGTGTGGCCTAATCCAGAGGTGAGCAGATACCTGAACTACTATTTGAAATATAGACTTCTCTAGTAATTACATCTCACTACAATTTGGGTTATTTGTTTCATTATTTCATGAAGTACATTTAGATTTATTATATCTAAACCCTATGAAAAGGTCATTATCTTTTATCATCAGGTCACCGAGATCTGATGTAGGTTTTATATGTTAGAACATCTTGACATTTCAATACATGAATGAATTGTTTCAATATGATTCAGTTGGTAAGTTTAAGCCAAATATGCATCAAGGAATCACAGAGATTCATATACATACAGCAGAAGCCATGTCTCCTTTACTGAAACTCTCCTGACAGACAAAAAAAGCCATGCTTCTTTCATAGGAACTAACAGGAAGTGAGGCCACATCTCTTCCCTCAAAGCTGATATTGTATAATACTGATTATACAACAGTTAGTTCTGATCGAGCAATCGGATTGGATAAGAGGCGCTCCACAAGTGGTGATAATAGATATTAATAGGAATGGGACATTTAATTATTTGCATCACTCCACGTGCCAGGTATTCTAATAATTGTTATTTACACTATGTCGCTTGCACATTGTGTGAAATTAGGTCTTTATCATCCTCAGTACAGAGGAGAGAGCAACTGCCTGCCAAACACCACATTCAAAAACAGTCGTGCAAGCACTTTCTGCAAGAAAAACACATGTTATGGCATCTTTTTTTTAAAAATTAAATTAAAAAATACAAGAAAAATTTATGTCCTAACTAATTCCAAATTGCTCCCTAACCCCTGAGGACACTAATTGGTTGGTTGGTTGGTGTGTGTGTGTGTGTGTGTGTGTGTGTGTGTGTGTGTGTGTCAATGCTTTTTAACTCCTAGTGCAGTAGCTTTCCATGAAACGCTATATGGGATTTAACCCCGGAACACGAAAATTATCAGCTGATATACTAAAGTGGACTAAGTGAAAATATAAAGAAAAAAGATTTACAGCACTGTCCACCACCTCCATGGTTTATTGTCCTCACATTTTGGCTATATACTGTAGTACCAGTAAGAATTTAAAACTATTCTTTTAAATACAATAACTGTCGTCCAGTCATGGAAGGATGTGTGTTGATTGATTTAACTGGTTAAATCAAAAAACAAATCATAGTCTGTTGATAATAAATCTTGTTCATGGAACTGTTGTTCGGGCTGCACCCTCGTATCTACGACCACATCACAGCAATACAATCTCCCTCTTTTTTCCATCAATACCACTCTCTCCCTCCTAAGTAATATTGCTTAATCATCATTGTTTATTGCAGGTGTATGACCCCATGCGATTCGACCCTGACAACCAGAAACAACGTTCCCCGTATGCTTTTGTTCCCTTTTCTGCTGGACCAAGGTGAGATTTCTGCTTCCTAATCACACAGCTGCACATACACTCGCACACAGCTGATCTGCAATGTGTCCTGTGTTGCAGGAACTGTATTGGTCAGAACTTTGCCATGGCAGAGATCCGTGTGGTTCTGGCACTTACCCTACGGAGATTCAGGATTCTTCCAGGATCAAAACCTGCTAGTCGTCTTTACATGCTCACGATGAGAGCAGAGGGGGGGCTGCTTCTATCACTGGAACCCCTGTCACCACCACAAAGCTGAAACACACACGCATAGATGATTGTAGCCTAGTAGCTATTTACCATTTCGTACTGTACAACCAGCTTAGTTTATTAGCATCTGTACTGAATGGGAGCATGTTTATGGTGCTAGAGATGCCGGTCACTTGTTGATCAACAAGCGTTATCAAAAGCTTCCAGACATCGTTAGAAATTGTCAGTAAGGATCAGCAATCTTTGATTTGTCTTTACACACTGATATGCATATTTTTTTACATTTTCTTTTAAAACTCACCAGCGCAATTCTAGTTAACAGAATAGGAAATTATTTCATATGCATAATGTAATTTGTGCCACAAATGATAAATTACACTCTTACATAATGGTCGAATGTAAAGTACCAGTGCCTTCTAATTCAGTGGTGTTTTTTTTTTTTTTTCGTGTGTTTGTTTTAATTGATTTATTTTCTACATTCTAGAACAATACTGAAGATTTTAAAACTATGAAATAACACATATGACAACAACAACAGTTAGTGGTCATTTTAACACATGAAGAGCATCACAGATCAGCTTGCAAGAACAGTATCGCAAAACCCATCAAGCACCATGATGAAAAGATGAAAACATCTCAATATCAACTGTTCAATGGAGATTATTGCAGATTTTAGATGCCTTCAGTATTGTCTTTCAATATAGAAAGAAATAAAAATCAGAAAAACAATGCAATTAGAAAGTGTGTCCAAACTTTTGACTGGTAGTGTATTGTAATGTATTTTATGACCATTTAGGATTCAAGCCGTGCACTAGTTTTATATGAAAATTGATGCAATACAATAAAAATACATCATTTATATTTTTATACATAACATACAAAGATCATTTTATACATAGATGTATGTCATAATTTTAGAAATTGAAAAAGAAATGATTATAAGTGGCATGTTTATTGAACACCTTTAAATTCTTTAAAACAAGGGTAATTGTCATTCACACGTCAGACAGTTTGGCAGATTTATCAGTAAGGTGACCCACAAAGAGATCTCAGGTTTTTGTCCCCCTTTCTATACAAATGCTTGTTGTAAAGTAAAAATAAAAAAAATGTTTCCTGGTGGTCTTACATATGTTCATGTATTTTTTTATATACTCTTCTTTCACACTGTTCCTGTCATTGGCTTAAACAAGGAGTAAAATGTGGAATGTGTGCAGGCATTTACATGAGCACACCTAACTTTATTATTTAACAATCCATCACTGTAACATCTTAAGCAAACACTTTCACTGCAAATAAACAAGCTCAAACCCATCTGCTTAATGCCGAAATAAACAACTGCAAAGCCAACTACTTTCTGTGCAGGAAGTCAATCCTAATTTCATAACAATCCATTCAGATTAAAGAGGAAGCAGGTTTTAAAGGAACAGTTCACCCAAAAAAAAAAAAATCTACACATCCTCAATGTAAAGTTTGCTTCCTGAACTTATTAGCTATTAGTTTAGTATTATGCAGGCCACATTTGTAAATACTCACACACTCGCCTTATCTATAGAAATGAACAAACTAATGTGACAGAGCTAAAAACAGTCAAGGAGACATCTTGAAGCCAAAATCACATTTTCTACAGCACAAGATTTGTAGTCTGGACTAGTATCAGTCTCAGGTAGGAAGTGTAATAAAGATCTAATTTGAATTCAGTCACATTTCTCATATAATTTCAGATCTCTAGGAATGTATTTTTCTTATCATTTGCAAATAATATATAATATATAATAAGTAGTATAAATATAATGAACAATTATTGCTACAGATTATATGATAAACGATGGGGAGATTCCCTTATCCAACAGCAATAGGAATCATGAGTTAAAATTAATTTTGATCATTTTTAATTTAGAGTGTTTCATTCCCTCCTTGGGTCCGTATGTGGAGTTTGCATGTTCTCCCTGTGGTTGGTGTATTTCTTCTGGGTACTCCTGTTTCCTCCCACAGTCCCAAAGACATCCAGATTGGGGTAATTGGCATTCCCAAATTGTCCATAGTGTGTATGTGTGTGCATGTAGACAGTATGTGCGTATGCCTTGTGATGGATTGGCACCCCATTTAGGGTGTACCCCGCATTGTGCCCTAAGTCTTCTGGGATAGGCTTCAGGCCAAACAACCCTGTTCAGGGTAAACAGATGAACAAATGAATGAATACTGGACTTACATGAGTCTGGCCTTCAGAGTGGCGCAGCGGTAATGAGCTCATCCTATTATCTGGAGATTGCAAGTTCAAATCCCAGGTCATGCTGTAGCTTCCCATAGCTGGAAGCCTAAAGAAAGCTGATTTCTGTGGCTCGGAGGAAACCGATGGGTGCCAATGGAGTTTTTCTTTTGAATTGATTTTTTTTCATGGTTGCTCATTCATTTTTATTTATTTATTTATTAAAGATGAATGTGGTTTGTTTTTTATTACTTGGTCACAAGTTAAGTGATATCTGAAATATCAAAGAAATTTTACGGCCTGGGATAAAGCTAAACTAGTATTTCAGATGTTGCACTAACTTAGCTAGCAACTGGTTTCTAGCAAAGGTAAGCGTTGGCCAGCAATAAAACAGGATAATAAAATCAATTAGTATTTCAAATTTTTCCAGCACAAAGTGAATTATTATGTAGACATCTAAAATTTTCATTTTAATTTCAAAATGTACAGCAGAACGTCGGTATACAAATGCCACCATTACGAAATTTTCACGTAAAGATTTGAAATTTGCATCGCCATACAAAGCATTTTCAGCATACAAACGATCGAACAAACCAAACCGGACGCCAACTAAGTTATGCTTACTTGCGGATTTTCATCCGAGGAAAGCCACGTGAAGCAAATTCATGAATGTTGCAATTTTTTTTTTCAGTCAGTGAAAGCTGATTAGAAAGAGTCAACCCATGATACCAACTCTGCCTTCAGCATGTGTTCAAAAGCTACCTGATTTTTCACTCGTTTCTTTGTAATCTTGGTAATATCACAGTATGAATCTTCGCCCTAAGAAGTCGCCTCCAGAATGCATTAAATTAATGTACCGAGATTTCTCTGTATACGACTTGCGACAAAACCGGAAGTATTGCCAAAAATCATGCAATCCATCTTTCTTTGATACACTACTTCGATTAAAAAGTGTGTGGTTTCACATTATCATATATATATTTATATATATACATACATACATACATACATACATACAGTACATACATACACACACATATATGTATATATAGGATCGACATTGCATGACTTGTACTTTCAAAATGAGCAAATATATATAAAAATTATTATTATTATTATTATTATTAATTTGCTCATAGAAACAACTAAAAACAACCAGAAAAACATGTGATCATGTGTATCTGTTCTATTTCTTTGTGACCCATTTCTTACTTTTTTCATTAGTCATGTTTGTATAGTTGGTTAAAATGAAATAAAATTAAGTTAATCATACTGCCTATAGGTTGTGCTGAAAAAAAGGATACCTCACTCTATACTGCACAATCCTAGCCCTGTATATAGTTTTTTTTTAATGGCTAAAATGCTTTTTTTTTTTTTTTTAAGCACTACAAGATGCAAAATGCAAGATGCGTTATATTTTTTAAAAATTACAAATATTTTTTACACAAATACTTTAATTACATTGTAATTATTCTCCCGTTAATGATTGTACATTTACTGAACAGTGATTCTAATACACTGTAGTTGCGAGCCATGTAATTCGCCAAGCAATTTCGAACTCAATTTCCCAGAAACGCTCGGGGTTTTTTCCTGCTCCAATCAGAATCGAGGACAAGAAAAATACTTTGGGAAAGAATCTGAGGAATTTGTTTCCTGTGAAAGTTACTGAGTAGCGCAGGGATGCAGACGCTGTGTCTCAGGAGCAACATGCGGAGTACAATGTAACCGCGCAGCTTTGATTTCTCTAGTCTTTTTTTTCCCTCTCGTTATTTCAGCAGGACGGAATAAACCCCGGGAATGGCTGAGCCCTTACTGAAGCGGACCCTGTCCAAACTCCGGGGCAGAGACAGATCCCGGCGCAAAACCGAGCCCAGACTCAGCGGTAACGGTACTCCTGCTTCCAACACCAAACTCTCATCACGATCATGTTTACTGTTGATGTGAAATGTTGTGCTGTTTATCCTTGTTTTGTAAGCAAACTTCTGTTTATTGCTTGTAAGTGAAAAACAAAACATGCAGTCAGAAGGAGAAAGGTCTGGGGCATGAAATGATCAGGACTGATGTGTGCTTTGTTAAGCTGAACTAATGATGAAGGATGCTGGAGAGTTGAATTTGATCCTGAGTAAATTAGGAGATGTGTGAGATTCATGGCTGTCTTAGAAACACTGGATCATTTCATTTCCATCCAACCAGTATTGAGAAATTATAGCTGGGTGGTTTGTTTGACCCTACCTCCAGAAATTAGAGCAGTAGAGGACAACTTCTGGAACTAAGAAACAGCCTGCTTGATTATTGAATTGCTTTACTACTGATCACAGTACACATCATGTTTCATGCATTTCATTTCCTCTAAAACTTTCCCGAAGCAGCTGCAGGCCATTTTCAATGCAGACTGTCCTAAAATTATCCGTGCCTTGAGGAAATAGTCCTAAATTAAAGCAATTCCTTGTATAACGCACCAAATATGTTGAGACCACGAGTCCATGGTGAGCGTGAGAGATGACCTTGTTGTGTGTGTTTACAAATAAAGTGCAATTATGTAGAGCATGATTTGTAAATAAAATCTTAATGTCACGTGTGAAACTTTTGGGATACACTGTAATGGTTTAAAAAATGGAAAAGTATGCAATGATTTATTTATTTGTTGGGAATTTGAAATTTAAGTGTAAGATTTTTCAAAGTGCACAAAGAAGGATAAAATATATCTAAAAAGAAAAAGAGATAATGAGCAGATCTGGACTGGAACGTAAAATCTCTACATTTAAGGTTGATTGAACCTTGGAATAGGAAACACCAGTTTAATAATAGTCTTTCATTTTGGGGTTGTTGACCCTTCAGTGTTTGTGTACACTGCCTGGTGCTCCTGGAGAGAGACTAGATCAATGTACAATCCTGTAGCTATAAATTGTGAGTTCAGCTCATTGTATTGCTCTGATCAAACTAATCCAGATGTTTAGGGTCAGGGTTTTTCATCCTCAGTGTCGATGTGCTGAGTTTTCAGTTTTTCTTATCCACATGTTCTGGCTGTGTTGTTCGAGCTGCATGTGCATGGTGTAGAGTGAACAACAGAAGCAGGGAGGAGGGAGTCATCTCCTGTGTTGAATAAAGTGTTTGTTAGAGCAGGATCTTGTCACCAAACTGAGGGTGCTGAACTCCTGACACACACGAGCACGGTTGGTCTGTCGGTTGATGTGTAAGGTTAGCTCATGCCATATGGTGTCCTAGCTCCTGAAGGTCAGAGTGATAACCTGCAATTAACTCCTTCGAAGTAACTAAATCTAACTCTTCAGGAGTAAATTTACTTCATATTCAGTCATCCGGTTTCTGATGCTTCTGTTTGTTTTAACACCCATTCATTTGGTGGTGCTACTTTCCTAGCTAAAATAACTGCTGTTTGTGGGCGTTCTTATGTCCAAGCTAAGTTTGATCAGTCTTTCATTTTAATCTCGCTGAATTAATGACATGTACGACATAAAATACTCTGTTTTTTCAGTACCGCCACGCTAACTTTAAAATCTAAATTATTTTTGCATTTATGCATAGATCATCCATAATATTACAAGGCAAAACATCAAACCCACTATTGTGTAGGTTCCTTTTGGGCCACTGGGGCAGCTCTGGCCCCTTGGGTCATGACTCCACAAGACCTCTGGAGGTGTGCTGTGGTGTCTGGCACCAGGATGTTGCCAGCAGATCTTTTGGGTAGTGTGGGTTTCTGGGTAGGCCTCCATGGATTAGACTTGTTTGTCTGGTGCATCCCATGGTTGCTCAGGCCAGGTCAGCAGCCTTGGGCTCTTTGCTTTCTGAGCACCAAGCGCAGTGGGCTGTGGTGTACTGGCTGTCCTGGTGCATTTGATTTTTGCCAGCATTGACTTTTTTTGGTGATTATTGTTCTTTTGGTGATTTGTGCCGCTTTTTATGGGTGAGCCTTGGGTGCCCATAATCCTGACACCAGTTTACTGGTATATCATTAACAGAGGTCTCAAGTAACGAAGTACAAATACTTCGTTACCTTACTTAAGTAGAAATTTTGGGTATCTATACTTTACTGGAGTAATT
>JAQMYG010000006.1:21124063-21134330 GCA_030014215.1 Clariallabes teugelsi
CTTCTACTCCTTACATTTTTAAGCAATTATCTGTACTTTCTACTCCTTACATTTTAAAAATAGCCTCGTTACTCTATGTTTATGATCAGAACGCGCACCCCATCCCCCCCCCCCACGTCGCATGATAAGAACGCGTTTTTGGTGTTAATGTTACAGCTGTTCAGTGTATATGTTTGCATTTGAGACAGTAAAATTTAGCAGTTCCTCTACTGGCAGCACAGCATCTCTTGTTGCCTGTTTAAAATTGTAACAAAATCAAGGGAAAATATTTATATTGAATCAGCACCTACTGTAGATATCATAATAATATTGTATCAGGGTGTGTTTACCGGTGATTCTGATCCCTATTAATTATTTAAGACACTGTATTAGTTCAATGGCAAACAGTTTTAGCTGGTCTAGACCCAGTAACCTAAGCTAACTGGTTAGTATATCTCGACATTATACATTATACGCAGTGGTAAGTTTTGTATATTTTATATCCGTGTAAGTATGCTAGGTCAGTCCACATTGCCATGTGCTTTAAACCAGTAGCCAAGTTTCCTACCATGTTGCCCACAGTACTTCTAGGAGACCTTGTTTGCTTCAGAAACAAACAGTCATATTTAATTATGTATTTTAATGTGCTGATTTAAACAGGACATTTAAAACTAATGATTGGTGACTATTTTCAAGCTATTGGTGTTTTCATTTAAGCCCTTTATATACTGTATGTTTAACACAGTATAAATAAAACAGTGTAAACCTAGGTGTTCATCATATCTGTTTATGGATGTGTAATACAAATCAACAGTTTATTAATACTCTGATAAAATCGTTTACTTTGCTCATGACTTACTGCTCCACAGTTTAGTGGGGAAAATCTGCCAAGTGCAGTCAAACGTCACTATAGATCTGACTCCAGTTAAAATGTGTTGTAGCCCATTAGGAACACCCAGTTCAGGCGTTCCCAGTTCAGGCGTTCCCATTTCATGGCTCGTGAATAATGCCCCAGGAGCATATCTTGTAAACCAGAGCACACTGACAATTGTAAGCATTGTTTTTATTTTCTGAAACCCAAAACAAGCCAAATTTGATTACTGCTGAATATTTTTTCAGAAGCACTTTGGTTGTACAGCATTGCTGTTGTAGGAATGTCATATAATGTTTGCGATAAACGAAACAAATTTAACTAAAGCTCCATTTACATTGGCCCAGGAACTCCTCTTAAATGCATTAATGGTATTATAATTATATCCAGCACTGCATGTTCCATGTTTGAATTTTGAATATTAGTCATTATTCAATGTTTAAGGTCTTCATGTTTTGTGGTTGGATGATTGACTGGGTTATTGGTTGTTTGTTTGTTATTGGCTGGTTTATTGGTGAGTGGTTGGTAGGTTGTTCTTTGGTGTTTGTTGGTTGTTCTGGTTGTTTGTTGGTAGATTTGTTGTTTGGTGTGTCGTTTGTTGGGTAATAGGTTGTTGGTTGTTGTCCATTGTTGGTTTCTTGTTGGTTGATTGTTTTGGGTTGACACAGTGGCATAATGGTTAGTACTTTATTCTCACTCCTCCAGAGTCAAAGGCTTGAGTCCCACCTCAGTTCTGTGTACATGTTCTCCCATTGCTTGCTGGGTTTCCCTTAAAAACATGCAGATTAGGCTAATTGGTGTGGTGTTTCCAAAATATGTGTGTGTGTGTGTGTGTGTGTGTGTGTGTGTGTGTGCTCTGCCGTGGATTGGCACCCCATTCAGGCTGTACCCTGAATAATGCCACATAGTGTTCTGGGATAGCCTGCAAGCCTTCCAGCGAATCTAAATGAATGATGGTTGTTTGGTGTTGTAGACCATTGCTATTGTATCGACGTCATATGATCATGTGTGTGATGGACTCAATAAATTCACCTTAAGCTCTAGCAATATTGGTCCAGGAACTTAAAATTGGTCAGGAATCTTAAATCCATTAATACTGTTATAATTATATCCAGTACTGCAGGTCAAAGTTATAATTAAGAATGAAATGAAGAGATGTTTGGATTTTAAAACATTACTATTTCATTACTGATAAAAGTCTTTACTTAATCTATTCAGTACTCAGTCAGTAGTCAAGAAAACACATCACAATGTTTAAGGCATTATATAATATAGTTACACTCTACACATCATTATCTGCAATATTACAGGCTGCCTTTTTGTCAGAAGAGATAATGCTGCTTTTATTAGTATTCTTATCTTTAAAGGTTGTTTATATATAAAATATAGGAGCATTGAACACCGTCATGGATGATAATCATGTACAGATGACAAGAAGAGAATTCTAGCTTATAATTTTTTTTTATATCATGATTCGAGGTAAAAGGTTAGGCTGATGCAGTGGGAACATTTAATATTGACACATGACTTACTGATACTGTGTGATTTAATGAAGTGGTTTCCTCTCTCTCTCTCTCTCTGTCCCTCACTTGCAATGACTAAAATAGGGAAAGTAATTTGCTGGCTGGTCTACATTAACACGTGTGTGCGTGTGTGTGTGCGTGTGTGCGTGTGTGCGTGTGTGTGTGTGTGTGTGTGTGTGTGTGTGTAAACACCATGCCACTTTTGTTCGTAGTGTGAGTGTGTGCTGGAGTGTTTGTCGTCATTTCTGATGACACACTGTGAGGTATGTGGTTGGGAGAAGGGGTGAGAGAAGTTTCTTACAGTATGTGTGTTGGTCTAGAGAGAGAGAGAAAGAGACAGAAATAAGAAGAGGGGGGATGTATGATAGAGAGAGTGACCAAGACAGTATGTGAGAGGTTCTGATGTAATAAGTGTGCAAGAGGAACAAGAGATATAAAATTCCTGTGATGCCTCAGGGTTCAGGCTTGTAGTTATGATTAATATATTTTTTATCTTAGAGTGTGTGTGTGTGTGTGTGTGTGTGTGTGTGTGTGTGTGTGTGTGTGTGTGTGTGAGAATCAAGCAGGGAAGTAAGCTGCCCAGCTGCACTGTCATGGCTGTTATGGAATTATCTTTATGTTCCTCACAGTGTGCACTAGGCTTGCTAAAAGCTTTCTCGTGTGTGTGTGTGTGTGTGTGTGTGTACGTGCATGCTGTGTAATGACTGTCAATAGAACTCTTTATCTTAAGCATCTGTGAGCCACGTGAGACTAAAGAAAACAGCACTTTCTTTTTGTTTGCTCGCTTTCCAAACCATTTTTAGCATTTCAGGATTCCTTTTGCTTACTGATTATGTACCTTAGTTTTTGTTTCAATATATAATTTATGTTTTATTTCAGTAATGTGAATTTTTCACAGAAGCAGCAACAGGTAACCCAAGGTGCTTTGTTTTCCAAGAAGTGATGTCAGTGTCGATGATGTTGCGGGGTGGATGGATTTTGTCCAGGATAGTTCTCTTAAATAGCATTCCCTGCACATAGTGCTTGGGAACACCGAGCACACTTTTAAAGCACACAGGAACAGAACACAGGATAAATTTTTTCTAGCCGGTGAAGGGCACTGCACGTTCAAATTACTAACATTTCCAGGAAGACCATCATGTGACCAAAATCATGTGCTGCCTTATACTGTAATTGTATTTTTGCATAAACATATTTTAAAATGAGTTTACTTCACATCAAACATGATTTACACAAAAATGTGGTTGGTTATTTAGACATACAGCGACTAAAACACACAATCTTTATCCAAAAGACTGTCTTTGTAATTAACAAGCTGTTATTTATGGGTTTTGGTTAGTCGATTGTGGTTGGTTTGATGGGTTGTTGTTGGTTGGTTGGTTGGTTTGTGTTGTTTAATTGGTGTTGTTGGTTGTTGGCAGTTAGTGGATATGTTGCTTTCTTGATTGGTCCGTTGGTGCTAGTTAATTGGGGTTGGTGTTGGTTGGTTGGTTTGTGTTGATTAATTGGATTTGTTGGTTAGTTGTTGGCAGTTAGTGAGTTTGTTGGTGCTGGTTAATTGGGGTTGGTTGGCTGGTTGTCTTTTGGTGTAGAAAATTGGTTATTGTTGGTTGGTACGTTGTTGGTGGTGGTTAGTTAATTGGTGGTTAGTTAATTGGTGTTGCTTGCATGGCTGTTGGTGGTTGGTTGTTTGGTTAGTTCCTACAGTTGGTTGGTGGTTGGTTGTTTGGTGGTTGGTTGTTTGGTTAGTTCTTACTGTTGGTTGGTGGTTGGTTGTTTGGTTAGTTCTTACTGTTGGTTGGTTGTTTGGTTAGTTCTTACTGTTTGTTGTTCTTGGGTGTGGATTGGCTGGTAGTTGGTGGTTAGTTGTTCTGGTTGGTTGATTGTTGTTGATTTTGTTTTGGAGCATCAAGCTAACACTTGGATTAGAAAAATGTAAATATGTGTTGATATGCTTATTTCATTTGTTCATGGGAAAAAAATCCTATATCCTTCACTTTTACAGTGCTGTCTTTGTGTCTATTTCTCAGCATGACTCTGCTAGACTTGCAATCTCAAAAACAGTCTCTAAGAATACCAAAGTATCCGATTGAGACACTGTTTTGGGGATCTCGGATCATCTGTGAAGTACTTTATTCGTTACGAGACCGGTCTTCCTCCAGGTCTGCATCCTGTCAGTGTGATGAAGATTAGCCTATTTATATTCTCAATCCGCTTGTCTTTTTTTTTTACCCCTTCCTCTTCCTGGACTTCCTGACAGCAGCTTTGCTGAACTCTTCAGTTTGTTACTGTAAGAAATAGATAAGATAAACATTAAAAAGGAATACTGGTACAAATGAAGCTCCCATTAACATAGCTGTTCTAGTGCAGCAGATCAGACAGACTACTGTACCCAGTCATGAGAGAGCAGAGGAAATATGTGATGATGTGTAATGAAGGAAAATTTTATTACAAACTTGCCTTACAAATGTGTATGTGTGCGTGTGTGTTTGGCCTGGTGCAGGTAAAGAAAAAGAGACAGGGAGAATCCGTCTGTAATCGGTTAACCAGTAAATGACGAAGCTAATCTGTTGTAAGTGTCTCATTTACTGTCTGCTCTGGGGCTGTGGCTTGATTATATAACTCTTCCAAATAAACAAATCAGGACAGTTCAAAGTGGGACATGCTGATGTTTACAGTGGAGTTTCCCCCCCACTGCGTGTGTGTGTAAGACGTCAGGATGTATGGACATTTATTCCACTATCTGATCTGCTGAGATAGAAAGACAGTGGAAGGGATTGAGACAGTAGTGAGTGTACAAGTAAAGGAGACTTAGGTGTATGAGTGTCATAAGTGAAGGGTGGAAATGCAGGAGAAGGAGGGGTAGGAGTCTAGCAGAATGAACAATGCAATCACAGCTGACTAAGGGGTGCCACTGCAGGTGGGAAAGGGGGCGATTGCAGGAGAATGAGGGGCATGAGTGCAGATGGGTGGGGAGTGGGAGTGTAGGGAGTGAGGGGTACGAGTACAATGGTGTAATGTGTACGAGTGAAGGAGAGTGAGAGGTACGCGTGCAGGGGATCGAGAGGTAAAATAAAGAGTGAGCGCGCAATGCAGCAAGCGGTGCGAGTGCATGGGACAGCAAATGAGAGAGTTGGAGACAGTGAGTGAAGAAGAGGGAGCACATGAGTGGAATAAAGCCTTAGGGAACTTAAGAAGAAAATGAGGCAATAAAAGACTGAAACTAGGGCAGAATCTTCAGTAATGATTTTTAGGGAAACTCTTTAGCTTTTTACAGGCGTGCACACACAGAGAAATGCATCATGGGAAAGCCATGTGTACTGTGGGAAAGGAGACCATAGTGCCCTGTGGACTTCATCTTGATCATTTTCTGACATCTGCAGCAGAAATAAGTTAATAATTGATGGCATTATGTGTCGTGATATTAAAGACAGCGTAAACACTTTTTCAGGACATTGTTCTATACAGGAGGCAGTCTAGCTCCCGTATTAAAGCTATTCAGGCAGATAAACGTAGTTACAACACAGTTGTTAGGCAACAAGAAACCACTGATGTCAAGCATAGACTGAGCTTATAAAATGGATTGAGCTGACAGTAATGATTTAGCTATCATTGTAAAGCCAATTTTTTCCAGAAAAGTTGGTAGTTTTGTATGACCACAGTTACTATGTTATTACACTCTTCCATTGCAAGCCAGACTTTCAGTAACAACTGCCAACATTGTGTAACGCACATGAAATTTAAGCCATCAGAAAAATTAGACTTGGGCATTTTCACATTGAGGCCGTCGTTGAAGAGGTGGTCTTGAGCACAGTACAGCATACTCGGGCACAGATCACATCAGATATGGAAGCCAATTGTACCTGAATGTGAAAGTAGATTATTGTTTAGATGCAACGCCATCTGTGCCATCAGTCTCCTCCGAAATCTCAATGTGCGCATAGCATGCACCAATCCTCTAACCTACATAGCCATAGCTGATAAAGTAGGAAGGCACACACCTTGTTCTCTTCTTTTTTTGTGTGTGTTTAACTGCGGCTATCAAACCAAGTAGGGGTATACTGCCACCTGCCGTATCATAGAGTGTAAATACGCAAGTGTACCCGAGTACCCGAGTACAGAGAACAAAAATAATGTAAATGCTGGCCAGCGGGGGAGTAGGGGGAGGGAAGCAATCATTCCTGTGCACAGGGCATATTAATCGTAAAAATACCTTTGGACTAGGTTCCATTAGCACCTGATCTGTATAAAAAGGGATCAATTAAAAATTTTGCATTTTGCAACTATAAAATCGGCTCAATCCAAGCACCAAAGCATGATAAGGCTGTAAGGATGGCAGTAATGTTATCCTTACATCTCCAAGAATCTAAATCCAAGGAAGGAATATAAAGATATAAAATTTTACTTGTATTTTTGTCTTTCTTTTAAAACCAGTTCTCATGTTTAAGTCATCATTAAAGTGCATTCTTAATTCTTTTATATTGTCCAATCACAGATGCTATAACACCAGGCAGGAATTATTGAGTAACTGTGTTACTTTTAAGTTAAATGGTAAAAGGTAAATCGTATGTACAAAAAGTGCCAAGGTATGTTCAGAAATGCTCTGTCCTAAATAAATAAATAAATAAATAAATATGCAAAAAGATCTCCACATTTAAGGATGATATGATCCAAAAGGTAGATCATGCATCACATCATGCTTACATGTATTTAGAATATCTAACCCTTTTTAAAATGCTACCCGATCAGATTGCCATTGGAATGTACAGAATGATTTCGAGTTGGTTGGCCTATGTTAAGATATATGATAAAGTAAAAGCTAAATGTTTGTTTTGTTTTTGTTTTTCACTCAGCAAGAGCTCCTGCCTAGATAGCAAACTAAAACTAGCAAACACTGCGCGCTTAGCCTGTTTAAAAGTATTAGTCAGGGTATGACCATTTGTATGCACTGGATGATTTCAAGCTAATCAGCTTTCAACTTCCATGTTAAGTTAAACCTGTAAGTTAAAGATTAAATAAAAGCAAAAATATGATTAAAAACAAAAACCTTTCACTGAAACTTACCAATTGCTTGGTGTTAAACTGCTAGCTAACTCACACTAAATCTGAGTGCCTAAAAACGTTAATCAAATGTTAATCAAACTATATGTTGAAAAAAGATTAAAGATTAAAAATCTGAAGCAATTCATTTCCTAAGTGCTTGTGCCTTCTTTATGCAGATAGTCACTGGCTAAGAATCTAAAACTACCGTGGGAGCTTAGCCTGTTTAAGAATGCTAGCCATTGAGACAGACATAGATAAATATGGTGTAATATCCTGCTTAGCGTAAACATTGAAGCAATTACTATGATACAAAAATACCATTTCAATAAATGGCTATGGGAAATATGTTAAAATAGCTGTCTGTTTTATTTGGAAAAATTGTTTCTGTCGCATGGAAAAGTTACTCTGGAGTGATAATTATTTTTGATTTGCAGCAAAGAGGTTTAAAACAGTGCTGCATTCTCACAGGATGTCTCAAATTATGTGTGTGTGTGTGTGTGTGTGTGTGTGTTCGGGTAGGGGTGGGGGCGTTAGGGCTGGTATTTTTTGGGAAATCACTTAACGGGTTGTTCGAGCCATGCATTCTCAGCAAACTTTTCCACCACGT
Organism: Clariallabes teugelsi; assembly: GCA_030014215.1. Classification (NCBI taxonomy): domain Eukaryota; kingdom Metazoa; phylum Chordata; class Actinopteri; order Siluriformes; family Clariidae; genus Clariallabes; species Clariallabes teugelsi. Next base: position 21,132,087 of record JAQMYG010000006.1, read on the forward strand.
CTTTGACCCGCTGCCGAACACGGCAGGACACAGCTGGAATTAAATAAGAGCTTTCAGTTCAGGGAAACACACACATACACATTTGCCATGAAAAAGTATTTGCCCACTCTTTATTGCATATTTGTCACAATTAAATGATTAAGAACATAAAAAAAAATATATATATAAACCCAAGTAGATAACTCGAGTAAATACAAATTGCAGTTTCATGATCATGCTTTCATAAAAAAATTTAAAAATTTAAAAAGCCTGATGTGAAAAAGTAATTGCTGAATCAATTCTAAACTGTGATTTTTGAGAAGTTGAGTTGACTTTCACTTGCCACGCCCAGGCCTGATTACTACTAAACCTTTTCAATGAAGAAATCCCTTAAATAGAACCTGTCTGACAAAGTGAAGTGCACAAAAATATCTCAAAAGTAACCTGATCTAAAGAAATCCAAGAAAAGATGAGAAACAAAGTCGTTGAATGTATTTGGGACTACAGCAAACCACAGTGAGAGCCATTATTCACAAATCGAATAAACTTGGAATGGTGGTGAACCTTCTCTGAAGTGACCGGCCTACCAAAAAAAAAAAAAAAAAGAGCATGAGGATAACTCATCCAGGAGCTCATACACATACCCACACGCACCTCCTGCATGTTAGACACATTTTAGCACAGCACATGCAAGTCAGCTAAAAATGTTAAGTAAAGAGATATCGGCTTTGTTGCACCCTTTTTGGTAAGGATCAGATTCAGTGTCATTTACTGAAATTTTTTTTCTAAGATTAAGAACTTGTCAGGCAGGTGATGATAAAATTTCCACATTGTGTAACTACCCAAGTGCCAGTTTATCTTTCATGGACTTTATCACACTGCGCTTCTCCAAACAGAATTATGGGATTCCCTTGAAACCTCATAGGAAAGTCTAGATTGAATTCTGACCGAAAATGCAACCTACACAAACAGAACAGAGTTTTAAATAGAACACTGCCTTGGTTCTAATATAATGAAATCGTCTTTTATTTTTGTTCACTTTTTTTCCCATAAAGGGGACCTATTATAAAATTAACTTTTGTTATTTTTAGACTTTCATACAAGTCTCCAGTGTGAATGTACAAACAAATAAAAAACATGAGAGGGAAAATTAATAAAAAATAAATTAATAAAAATAAAATAAAATAAGTAATTCCCTGCTTTTTTTGTCCTTATTTTATCTTGGGTTTAAACAAGCCAGTTAGATTCTCCCCCTATTGTGACCTCATATAAGCACTACACTGGCTTGTTGTTTAGAAGGAGTGTAATTTTTGTAGTGTACAAAGTGCATTATTTTAGGCATATTTCATATTTTTCACTGCATAGTTTGGGTGAACTTTGCCTCAAATTTCTGTTCTTGGCTAACAGGAGTGGAACCTTTTCCTTGGAGGATGCTGTACAGTAGATCTGGCGGAGTGAGCAACGTCACAGTTGCCAACTGTTCACCTTCCCTGTTTAATTTTCATTTGGATTTTATTTGTACAACTAAAACTCTGCTCAGTCATCTAGAGAAAGTGCTGTAACCTTATGCAGTTTTAGCAAGAACATAAAAAATATTTAATAGGCTGTGTTTTATTAGAAACATATAATTATTTTTTTTTATTAAAGTTACAAAATGTTTGTGTATGCTTTTATAGTTCTTAGGAAAAAAAAAAGACAGAAAATCAGAATCGGTTAAAATTGATGTCAGACTTTTAAAAGAAACTGAATCAGTATCAGACAAGAAAATTGCATCTCTACATATAGCCTAAGCATTTGTAGCATTGCTGTTTGAAGTGAGTGTATCAGGATTTAGGTCTCTGTAGTCAAACTTAAAGTGTTTGTCAGAAATGAATGAACGGTTATTACATTAAAAGTAAAGAAGCAAATGACTGAGAGGGAGAGATTGTATAAACTAAACTTTTTACTCAGCTTTTCCTGTAAAGTTTTTATTAAGCGTGCACAATACTTTCATTGAGCTCACATCAGTACTTCTCCGTACTACTTTGTAGCGCAGTGTTGTGTGTGTTTGTATGGATTGTGAGCAGAGCCCATGTGACTGCAGTTTTTATTCAGTGGTGTTATTATAACGGAGCTTCAAGCTTGAGTGTCCTCAACATTCCTGCTCTCATTATGTTTAAAGACAAGATGTTCTGTGCCGGATTAATTAATCAGGTGTGTGTGTGTGTGTGTGTGTGTGTGTGTGTGTGTGTGTGTGTGTGTGTGTGTGTGTGTGTGTGTGTGTGT
>JAQMYG010000006.1:21142136-21152925 GCA_030014215.1 Clariallabes teugelsi
TGTAGAAAATAAATCACTAAACAAAAACAAAGAAATTTGCAAGTGACCCCAAACTTTTGAACGGTAGTGTATATAAAATGCATAATTTTACTGTTAAATGTTTAAAAATGTCAAGCCTGGCTAAGAGTCAGTTTGGGCTTTTAGTGAGGGGTGAAATGCTAATTATTTAATGAATAATTATATTTTAATGCTGCTACTTTGCTTTTCCTTGGTGTTAGAGTTTGTTTTATCAGCAAAGTTCATTTAAAAGACATTTCTAATAAAGTTTTCATCTTGATTGTTAGATTTAAAAGCTGATAGCTAAATAAGAGCTATTGAGTATATTCCGATCATTCGATTAATCATTTTCAATAATCTTTAGATTAATTAATTATCAGGGTGGTCCTAGTATATGTATATCCTTCTGAAATTAATGCACCAAAAATAATTTGCGGGGTTTTTTTTGTTTGTTTTTTTTTCATGGACATTTCTGAACATTTCCAAAAGTCATGCTTAGTCACATGACTACGGGTCATTATAATATTTCAGAAAGAAACATGATTGACAGAGTTGAAAACAAAGTGATGTAAGCAAACAGTAAGAGATTCTGCAAAGAAGAGGTGTAAAGTAGCACCAGACACTTTTTAATCAAAGTAAAGTTCAGATAGGAGAGGAGAGTAGTTTTTCAGACCAGAGATTGTTGTTGGAGATCAAGCTGGAGATTTTCATGTGATTTTTACACACTTTTACATAAATGTGTATGAACTAGTCTCCGGTAATTCTTGTGGTGTCATGCCTATGCCTCAAGTCATGAACATTTTGAAACCAAAATGTAACTTTGATAAGTTTTGAATTAGAATTTATAAATTTGAAGTCTGCAGTCTATTCATTTGTTCTATAGACTGTGACAGTAGTGATAAATGGTGTGTGTGTGTTGTATAGGTTGTAGGTCTGTATCGTCTCTGTGGCTCTGCAGCCGTTAAGAAGGAGCTGCGTGATGCGTTTGAGAAGGACAGTGCAGGCGTCACTCTCGATGAAGAGCTTTATCCTGATATCAATGTCATTACAGGTGAGTTAGACACACACTATCCATCCATCCATCCATCCACCTACACACATACAGCTGGTGTTCCTTAGTGTGATGTGTCGGAATGCCGTGTCTGCAGGCATTCTGAAGGATTATCTGCGTGAGCTGCCGTCTCCGCTCATCACACGGACTCTGTATGAGGTGGTGCTGGAGGCCATGTGTGTGAGACCAGCCTGCAGGAATGACGACACACACAGATCACACAACACCGTCACCCTGCTGCAGTGTCTGCCTGAGCCAGAGAGGGTACTGTCTGTCTGTCTGAATTAATTGTGTGTGTGTACTGTACAGTATGTGTTAATCTGTGTGTGTATGGTAATTGTGTGTGCGTGTGTATCAGTAGTGTCTTATTGGGTGTGGGTCTGTCAATTTGTGTGTTAAAGTTAATTGTGAGTGTGAGCTATGTGTATGAGAGAGAGAGAGTTGTATATGAGCTGTGTGAAAGAGTTGTGTGCGAGTGTGTTAGAGTTAGAGAACTTCCACAGCATTAATAGAATGTACATTTGTTCTCACATGCCTGATCAAATAACTGTCTGTGTCTGTCTGTGTGTACACATTCTCCAGGCCACACTCTCTCTCCTGCTGGATCATCTGAGTCTGGTGGCTTCCTTCAGCGAGTGTAACCTGATGACGTGTCAGAACCTTGCTGTGTGTTTCGGCCCTGTTCTGCTCACCCCGACGCAGGACTCATGGAAAGGAGCGGGACCTTACGCTTTCCCATCGGCCCATGCCGAACCTGGAAGCAGCCAGGGAGGAAAAAGCTTCACCCACCAGAGCATGGAGATGGCGAGCGCTGTGGACTTCAAGCGGCACATCGAGGCTCTGCACTACCTGCTGCGGCTCTGGCCGAGTGAGTGAGAACTTAACGTCTTCTTTTAGTGCATGTTCCTACTGTAAATCTTACCTTCTTTAACTGAAAAAAAAAATTTCTATTAAAGTTCCAACAGGAAGTGTGATCGATCAGTCACCCTACCGTTCAGAGGATGAAGATGCCCCTCCTCCTCCCCACCATCGCTCTCAGCGGCCACTGTTACGCGTGGAGCTGCCGTTACCCCAAGACGTGGCAGTGGTCTCACGCAGGGGACGGGGCCGTCTGGAAAGCCCACCATGTAACCGCTACGCTGGCGACTGGAGCGTTTGTGGGCGGGACTTCATGAGCAGCGACGACGCCGATTACGACGAGGTGGCAGGCAGTGAGAGCGACGAGGAGAAGAAGAAGGACTGGGCATATACAGACGATTTCGCGCTGGACTTTGATGCACCGTTTACATGCAGACTGAGTCTGAAAGACTTTGATAATCTAATCTCAGATCTGGAGCGCGAACTCGCCAAACAGATCAACATCTGCCTTTGAGAAAGAAAAAAAAAACTAAACGAAAACAAAACCTGTATCTGCAATGCGTTGAAATCATTCAGCAGGAAACAAAGCAATAAGAATTAAACGTGTGCTATGAAGAATAAAATTATTGATCATCCACGACATGAGATGCCACTAAACATGAGATGTGCTTATTTTATTATTAAAATGATTTTTATTCTAAAGCTAAGAGGCTAATATAGCTAATTCTTGGAAAGCATATTTAAAAAATGCACTGCAGATACAGGTGTTCGCGCAGGCAGGTTAATTACGAAGGTCGACGACAAGCAGGAACGTCTGCTTCAGTAAAGTGTGAAGTTATATTTAATAGAATACACAGACAGAGGTGTGCGTAGGAAAAATCCTGCAGAGCCCCAGAAACACAGATGTTAGGTTTCATTCACAGCACAAACACTATAAAGCAGACGTGATTGGTCTAAAAGGGAACGAGTAGTAAATAATTTTTTCTAGGGATTTCATGGTAATACACCCCAGCTCCTTAACGTCCCACCAGAATCTCTGGCTTTATGGTCAGGATCCACTAACACTGCAGATACTACGCTATTTTACACACCATTTACTGTATTATACATTTCCTGGGGAGTTTCCTAGCAGTTCAAAGCTAAATTATAGCATGTCGCTTAACGCAGCGCTCGCCCGAGGGTGCAATCTCGTCTCACAATACAAATTATTAGTTAAGCAGGAAAGAAACATGCAGTGATTTTTCTGTTGAGGAAAAAAAAAAAAACATTTTTGTCCCTGAGAGCATCATGACTGCATTGAATCTCAAACATGATGGTGGTTGTAAACTTTTCCTTTCTTGGACAGGTTTCCATTTAGAAAGCAGAATAAGGAAAGGTAATTAGTAGGGCTGCACAATTTGATAAAAAAAAAAAAAAACACAATAACATTGCAATTATTAATAATTAAGATAACTATTAAATGTACTATTTTGAATTAAAAAATATTTATCTAGGCTAACACCAAATAATTGGCCAAATGATCTCATTAGGAGGATGTTTGCCAATATGTATCGATCAACTCAAATTAAAAAAAAAAAGTAAATAAAAATACCTGTACTTCAATTATTGACAAACTCTACTCAATTATCCGATTATATGCCCGTTACCTGTAATAAATTGCAACCTTCTGCATTTAAGTAATTGCGCGCCTCCGTAACACAATTTTGATTTTTATGCAATTAATTGTGCAGCACTACTACTTACTAAGGTTACATGTCTGTCGAATTTCGGCTTGATCACGTTTATCATTTTACTGCATTGTTATAAACTGCTGTTATGAAAGTTAAAGTTGTTTAACCTGAGCAAATTGTCTTGACTGAAACCCACATTCCAGCTTTCTTTTATACGAAAGTAAAGAAACTAAAGAACAGAAATTTTATCCATTTTTAGATATAAAGTGACCAATAGTCAAGTTAAGCTCCATCACTAAAATTTCTCCTTTTCTCTGTGGTCAGAATTGACACTTTATTAGATTTGATTTGAATTGTCTTCAAAATTATAGGGCTAAGTCTGGATTTTCAATACACCACTATTGTTTTAAAGCAGCAGGAAAGCCTGTGCTGTGCCTATTTATGCACGTACGTCGTCGTTCCCCTTGAAATAAATATTCCTATCCAGTGTGACACGCCAGCGGCGCTCGGGCCAAGTGTTGCATAAGGTTTTCCACTGGGACATTCCATTACTGCTCCAGACGTAATGCTCAAGATGCTTTCCCTGTTCTGTTCCTGAGTTCAGAAAGACTGCATTTTATTCTCACGCTGATGTGTTTCCTGTGCCAACTAGCCCTGTGAGTGATGCCTTAATGGAAACAATCTTTTCCTTTATCCAAAATGTAGATTATGAGCCAGCATAAAGTCTTGACATTTGAACTATGAACTTTTTGGTCGCTAGAAATGCTCCTTAACCTTTGAACTGCCATTCAGGTGTTTGTAGTCCAGTAATTTAGTTCCAGTATTAGAGGGAAAATTGCAATTTGCTTTGATTGAGAAGGATGAATTACTTAATTTGCACAGTTCACTTTGAGCTTGTCAGTATTTCAGTGAAGAAGAAATGATTAATTCAGGATCTTTCAGCCCTGAAAACGAGCACAATGTGCATCAGCTAAAAAGGACACACACAAAAACAAACTCCCAGACCAAAGACGTTTGACGGTTCTTTTGCACTTCTGTATTGTGTATATGGTTATATTATGCTGCTGCTTTCTAGGTTGAGTGCAGTACACGGTGTTGCCGTTGCTGGTGTAGCACTGTTTCTTTAACATTTGAGCACGGTACATATGTTTATCTGACTGTGATTTAGTTAAGTAACAAAAAAAAAAAAAAAGGACAAGGAATTCAAAGGCCATTACGGAGCAAATGTTGCTCATTATGCAAAATGTTGTAATCATTTTTTATTCTATTTGATTTTGTTCTATACAGTATTGTTTTGTATTGCACATTTACAGCAAGCACTTATTTTGTTCTAGTGTAAAAAATACTCTTAAATTGGTACCTTTAAGTGCCCTTCAGTGTTAACCAAATGCAAATAAAAGCACAGTATTATAATTCCTCAGCAAATTTCTCATGTCATAATGAGTAAACCAATACCGTTTTCAACATCTGGAATTGTGTATTTTTTTGTAAATCTTATATTAAATACTAAGTAACTGTGTGTTTGGCTTTTGTATCCTACCTTTTTTCACTCAATCATAAGTAGGAATTATATTTCATTATTTGACACTTCCAGACACGTCAGTGGGTTATTGATTGATTGAGTGGCCTGCAATCTCAGCCCTAATGAAACTTTTAAGGATTTGTTTTTAATTCTTAGTAGATGTGGCCTAACCTGGATTTTTATTATTAGCGCTACTATTAGCTCACAAGCTTATTATTCTTTTTCTTCCGTTTATTATTCTTCTTCCATACTAAAGTTTGGCACATAAAAATCCCATAGATTTAATATGTCTGTCATTTAAATGTGCCCGGGGGGTAAAACTAATACCCCTTGTGACACTCCTTGCACGCCTATTCAAATGTGGTAAATTTTATCTTTCTATGAAATTCTCACCCTGTGCAGTGCCTCCGAGTGGCGCAGTGGTAAAGCGCTCGCCCGCTGGCTCACTGGTTCGGTTCCCGGGTGATGCCGTTTTCCTCTCACAGCCGGAGGCACAGAGAGAGCTGATTGGCCGAGCTCTCTCAGGGGGTAGGGATGAGAGGTATTCGCGCTCCCACATTAATCACGGCTCTACAGCCAATCAGAGACGTCTGTGAGCTCGCTCACGCTGAAGCAGCGGCTAGCGCTTTCCTCAGATTATGTTACTCCGACCCTAATGATGCGTGAACAAGCAGTTCGAAAAGATGCGGTCGGCTGACGTCACGCGGCTCGGAGGAAACACGTGATAGTCTTCGGCCCTCCCGGCTGAGTGGTAGTGGTAGCCTTAATGTGGGAGCCCCCTAGTGACGGGGAGGAATTGGCCACGACTAAATTAGGGGAGAAAATTGGAAAAACCCAAAAAAATAAAAAAAAATAAAAAAAATAAAAAAAAAGCTCAATCAGAACGTTTTCCTTTGTGAAGGTTGCATGTTCTTGTGTGTGTGCTTGTGTATGCTGTCACAGATTGGCACACCATCCAGGATCTACCAAGCTTTGTGCCCCAAGATCCACAGAATAGGGTTTCCTTACTTTTGATACCTGGACATTTCAGCTGGACATAATCACATGGCAAATTTCCTGCATGTACACGGCGCTGTACAAAAAGACGTATATTACTGTACTGTAGGTTATCAATCTATCAATCTATACTGTTTTTGTAAAGCTTCAGTGAGCACGACGGTAAATTATCCTTACCTGTGTCCTTAATGTAAAAAACAAACAAAATTATTAATTGAATTTCGGCTTTCATAACAATGCAAACTTTTGTATATATTTTTTTTGTTTTGTTTTTGAGGTGCAGTGTTTTTTTTCTTCATGAATATATTTAGGTTTCCCCAAGTGTTAAATATGAAAGAACTTTATAAAGGCTTTTCCATGACGGCAACTGTATCTGTAATTCAAATCACAGATTTAGGTCCATTGTTATTACTGTACCATGCGCATTCGAACAAGTCATCATTTATTTAAGTTATCTTAATAATAAATGTATTTAATATTGTATATCCTTCTCGAAACATACATTTGTTCATACAGTATGCTGACTTGTTTTCTATACATATTGACTGGTTTATTTTATGGAAGGAGTCTCCAGTGTCATTGCTGTTTATAGCTACTGTGGTATAGAACATAACAGGACAAAAATAGACTGAGCAATTTTCCTCCTTAGCAACTCTCTCTTCCAGAAAAGAAAAATGCAGTGATAAGTAAAGATGAGATATATAGCTGATTTTTTTTTCTTTTCTTTTTTCTCCATCTGTATCTCTCCAGCCATATGCTGTAGCTGAAAGCAGAACCTCCCCCACATGCCTGTTCTGGCTACGGTCCCGTTCTAAGTGGGGGCACATCGACTTCTAGCATCATCCTTCATATCTTTAAAATGACTCTACATCAGTCAACCTTAGGCCACTGATTAGGGGGAAGCTTTTCCGGTACTTAGTCTTGTGTTGTTTACAAGTGTTCGGAAAAGCTACAGATGAAATCCCATAAAAGGAGAAGCAATCAGATATACAAGAATCCAAGAAGTTACAATTATTTACCGTCATGTTTGGTCTGTCAGACCTTTTATTAAACATGCTTAACAAATTTGAGGTTAGTTTTCATGCTTGGCTCAAGTTCCCTTATAACATGGAACAAGAAGTATTTTTAAGGTAATAGAACAAAAAACGTTTTTAATGTTATTAATGACTTCTCATTATTAACAAGTCAGCAAGTATGTAAAGGGAATCTTCTGTGAATCTGTTGCTGCATTCGACTTGCCTCGGTTAATGCGAAGTCAGAGCTTGAAATGACGTCATTTTTTTACAGTGGGGAAAAAATATGCATAAAAGATGCTTAGCTCATGATGTAGATTTCATTGAGAAACTCTGACATTAATATTGAAATGTTCAGACAACAGCATTCCCTTAGAAAAGAAGCATTCTAATAATCTGAACAATCCCTGCAAATAAAACGTACATCAAATGTAAGAAGGAGATGTCTTTTTGTAATCAATGCTTTACTATTTGATTACCTCCTGGTAATAAAAAAAAAAAAAACATACTTAATTGCTTTTATTTGCAGTTGTAACTATACTGTTTTTGTATCTTTATATATACAAACTGCATGATTATGTGATCATCCACGGACAAAAACCTCCACTGGAAGCAGACGCGTCTCCAACCGAGATTTTCTGTATAACAACAACTGATAAGATTTACAGCAGAAGGAAACCAGATCGACTGTCACCGCTGATAAGAAACCCTGCTCGTCTCCTTTAACAGCGCCGTTTCGTAATGAAGATCTCTTTCACGCTAGCCTGACACGTTTCCTGTCTCTCGCTGTGGAGCACGGAATGGCACAGGATGTGGAAGTGACCTTTCTAACGCTCTGGAACGGCCCCGGTGGTGCTCGGCGTTAAAATATGAGCCCGTTCGGACGGGTTAATCTACAGATCGAAAGTCCCTCGCCATGCTGGCCGTAAGCCAGTTAAGCCTCGGCTCACTTCAAAGGCGGCGGGTAAACACGGCCAAAAAGGATCGCGTCTTTCTGGCTGGCTCTGGACTGCCAGGCACGAGAAGTGTGCAGAGATGTCCTAGTTACTAGAACATGAGGTCAGCGTGACCTGGATTTCTCTTATGCAAGCTCCTACTCAGGTCATAGCTTCATTCTTTTTTTTTTCTTCTTTCCATTCCTTCCCTATTACTCTCTGTAACTATTTGTACTGTCAGACCCAGAGACCCTCCTTCGCATACTCCTCATGTATAATGATGAGGATAACAAAGGCAAGTATCAACAGTACCTCTACTAAGTAGTCAGAGGGAAGAGGGGGAGAAAGAGCGAGAGAGAGGGAGCGAGAGACAGAGGAAGCCAGGGAGATAACATTAAAAGCACTACCTTGATCTGGGGCGAACATGTAAGCCCTGTAACGAAACGTATTGCGACTGTTTAATTACCGCTCAGGAAATGAAGCTACAAGATGATTCCTTAATTAAGCAGTGATTAAGGATTTTCTGGCTTCTATCTCGCGCTGTTTGCAATGCATTTTAAACACAATCGCCGAACGGCAACCTCTGAGAGAACAATGTCGCCAGGCTTGATGAGGGTTTCCTAGAATATAGGAGGAGTTGGCATGAGACTACGTTCCAGATGTACTAATACAGTATAATAGGCTGCTAAACACAGAATGCTAAGAAGAATTGATGGCATTAAGTCAACTTCATAATTCATGGGATGCAACAAAGAGCTTAGAGGAAAAGTGGTACTGTTTGATGCGCTATACAGATAGAAGTCCCTAATTTCAGTTAGAAGTCCATTTGCGAGAAAAGATGAGTGCTGTTTGCCTACAGTAGGAATGTATGATTAAAGCAGGCCGAACAATAGAAGACTGAGAATGTCATGATTGTGTGTGCTTGTCCATGCGAATCGGACGTTCTCCCCAGCATAATGTTACACAGGTCAATAGGCTTACAGGCGATTTACACAAACGCCTCCTCCAGCAAGGTAGAAACAAAGTCATATTGGTTTCCCTCCCTCCTCACCTCCCACGTGTCTCTCAGCACTGCCTCCACCGGCGCAGCCCTTGAAAATGTCAATCCGCAGATTTTAAGGAGATCTGAGCCTCCTAATCCGGAACAAACTGAGACAGACAGATGTTGAGAGGCTTCCTTTCACGAAGAATGAAAAAAGTGGAGGATCGCAATTGAATATTGACAGTTTCAATTATCAGATGTATCAATACTTGAGGTATGATCATCCTGTTTTTCTATTCTAACAATACTGACCCTGAACAGAAACAACAAACCTTTACAATCCTGGAAGTCAAATCAAGCCAGAATGTCCTTCAACTCACATTTCACATTTCCCTTCACTGATGTCTCATGGTACACAAATATTTTGCTGAACTCATCCCAAACAAATTTCAAATGCCATCAACGGATAAAAAAAAAAAAAAAGCAAGTGAGGCTCTAAAATCCTGCAAAATCTCACAAAACACCCTGGTGGAGAGAAGTGATTAGTGAAAGATCTTGCTTCTGTTTCCTCCGAGAGCTATAAATTCACCGTCATTACAGACTCTGCCAGTCCTGTTGGGCTCTGAGCTTCGGCCTGATCGAGCTCTTCGCTTTAGATGCAGTCTGGGAGTGTGGAGATCTGTCTCATTTAGACTGGCATACTTAAATAACATTAATAATTCATTTTCTTCGCCAGCTACACGTGATGGCTTGGCAAACTGAATTTCACACAAATCTACATTCTTGTCTTTTTTTTTTTTTTTTACGTCTGCTGTTGGAAAAAAGTCGCTGAAGGGATACAGTCTGTGAGGCATGATCTTAATTAGCGCAGAAGTTGCAGAAACAAGGAGGGAATTATTTCATTCTTCTTTACTTCTTAGCAAAAAAAAGCAATGGTTGGACAAATTCTGACAAAATGGACAAAATGACTTATACAAGTTTTCATTCACATTTAGGCATTTGGCAGACCTCTTGGACACTTATACATGCTTATCAAAAATAGTATCAAAAAGCTAGGAGTAGGGGTACAATTATACCAAAGGGCATACATTTTGTTCCAACTTATTTTTGTGTGAAAAAAAACTCAAACAATAACCAAAAACATATGGCGAAACACAGGCTCTATGGCGAAACACAGGCTACGACCTCACAAACAAACTAAGCAGGGAGCTGAAACGGGACAAGACTAGAAACACGGAGGGACCAGGGACACGGAGAGACTAGAGACGGGACCAGGGACACGGAGAGACTAGAGACACGGAGAGACTAGAGACGGGACCAGGGACACGGAGAGACTAGAGACACGGAGAGACTAGAGCCGGACCAGGGACACGGAGAGACTAGAGACAGGACCAGAGACACGGAGAGACTAGAGACAGAACTAGGGACGAGACACCGGAGAGACTAGAGACAGAACTAGAGACGAGACAGAGGGAGACCAGAGACACAGGGAGACTAGGGACCGAACTAGAGATGAGACTCCAGAGACACAGACACCAGAGACACGGAGAGACCAGAGACACGGAGAGACTAGGGCTAGAGACATGGCAATCAACTAGGCATGGCAATTAGCTACACATGGCAATTAGCTACACATGCTCATAGCTAAACATGCACCTAGGCCAGTGTTTCTCAATTATTTTCTGTCATGCCCCCCTAGGAATAAGTAAAAATTCTCGCGCCCCCCCCGCGCGACTTTAAGTAGTTTAGTGACGGCGCGCGAGTG
>JAQMYG010000006.1:21164392-21174807 GCA_030014215.1 Clariallabes teugelsi
TTGATATTCTGTCTCAGTCCTTTACCATAAACCTATGATGAAAATTATAGACCCTTCATTTCTTTGTAAGTGGGCAAAAAAATCTGTAGGGGATCAAATACTTATTTCCCCCACTGTATATATACATATATAGCATGTACATACATATATAACAGTATTGGCAATATGGATGTAAATATTGGTCATGCCAATAAAGCACCTTTGAATCTAAATTTTAAAAAATAAATCTTTCTATGGATCAGGAACAACTGAGAAGGAGCTTGACTTGACGTATACTGGTTGGTCCAACACAAGCCTCAACCATCTTGTCTATTAATTTTCATTGAAATTAATTAATTTGTTAACAAAAGTTTACATGATATATGTGTGTATTACCTGGGCTCTGACTCGGTACTGCAGCTGGAGATCCTGCATAGTGAAGGAAGCTCTCCTCTGGTGTGTAGCCGCCTGGAACGCCCGAATGACCTCTATGGAGTCCTGAGGAACACACAAACCGACAAGTATAACTGACACAATTTGGGTATATTTTCAGATTAAAACGTACATAAGTGTGTGCATCCATGTGTGTCTACCTGAATGATTTTATTCAGGAGTTTAATTTTCTCTGTCTGGAGGAGACGGCGTGTAAGGAAACCTCGGGCTGCAGCAGTTAGACGACATGCTGCTTTCTGCTGTTCCTGAAAATATATTAATTAAATTATCATAAATACTTTTGTTGATCTGACTACTTAATAAATGTGATTATGAGAAAGGTATTTGCCTGTGTAAGCCAGACAATAACCAAATTTCTTTCCAAATACCTGAGCTACACATGTACACTCATTTATAGTTACATAGCAGACGCCCTTATACAGTGCGACGTGTCATTATACATCTGAGCAGTTGAGGGTTAAGGGCCCAACACTGGTAACATTTGGACTTTCCGATCAATAGGCCAACACCTTAACCACTGAGCTACCCCTGCCTATGTACATAACCGATCTCCCATCTAGCAATAAACCTGTGATAAAATAAGGATGCTATGTAATATTTACACGTCTTGCTGCTTTTAAAATAATATAATTGCCCTTTTTCATGCTGCAGTATTTAGTGCATCCAGTGCAGCCTTTCTCTGCCTCGTTTCAAACAATTGTAGAAAATAGATCAGATTAACAGAACACACACTACCTCCCTGGTAATTTGATACCTAATGCATTTTATATATTAATATACTACTGCTCAAAAGTTTGGGATCACTTTCTAACTCCATGGTCGGTCCTGATTTTTATTTCTTTCTACATTTTAAATACTGAGGGCATCCAAAATATGCAATAATCTCCTTTGAACAGTTGATACTGAGATGTGTCTACTACTCATGATCTGTAAATCTTTTATAATCTGAGGTGCTGTTTGTTAATTGATTTCTGAGGCTGATAACTCTAAATGAACTTCTCCTCTGCAGCAGAGATAAGTTTGGGTCTTTATTTCCTGGGAAGGTCTTCATCAGAGACAGTTTCATCATGATGCTTGATGGGTTTTGCAAATGCACTTGACAATACTGTTCTTGCAAGAACTATTACAGAAAGGCTGACCTTCGTGTCTTAAATTAACAACTGACTGATGTTGTTGTTGTTGTTCTTACATAATTACCTAATGCCATATGTGTTATTTCATAGTTTTGAAATCCCTAGTATTGTTGTAGAATGTAGAAAATAAAGCACTAAACAAAAACAAAGAAATTGATAAAGTGATACCAGAAAGTGAGAAAGTGATACCAAACTTTTGAGCGGTAGTGTATATATTTTTTGTTTGTTTGTTTTTTGTTACAATTCTAAACAAATATAATAATATAATTTGCTCCTACCACCAGGATGCTGAGTGAATAGTGTACAGGATAATAGAGGAACAGCAACATTGTGCTACTTCAAATTCAAACATGCATTAAATTTAAGATGTATTTTTAAAAAAATATTTTGGTGGCGATACATGAAGTGAGACAAACAATTATGAGACATAACTGAATCAATCAATCTGTGATGTGCTGTGTGCTGTGCTATTGATTCTATAAAGCTGCTTTGTTACAATGACTATTGTTAAAAGCGCTATTCAAATAAAATTTAATTGATTTATGCTGTGAAGATCTTACCAGCTTCTGTTTGTGTAATGCAAGTGTCTGAAGCCTCAGAGTGTGAGCTGACCTGTGCTCTGAGCGTTGTTAGGGATGGGTTCCCCACATCATAGGACTGATTGAGTGGAGCAAGAGAGAGGCGTTGATGGTTCACAGTTATGCCGCAGTGGTTATGCTGGGTTTCCTCTTTTTTAACAATCTGTGGCTGGGTTGTGTTTAGTATACAGGTTTCTCTGCTCGATGCTAAGCTGCTGGGAGTAGCAGAACTGAATAAATTACAGGTTGTGTTGGTTAGATCAGAGCAGCTGCAGTCAAACTCCACGCCAGAAGATGCTGATAAAGCTGACTGGTCTGTTGAAAGTGTCAGTTCTTGGCTGGTGTTTTGAAAAGCATAGTTAAAGTGATGAGGGTGGACCTCTGACTCGTTAATGGGAACAGGAACTGGTTCTTCACATTCCTTTTTCTTGCCATTGTCCATCTCTGAATTTTTCATAGCCTGACTTTCTATTTGAATCTCTCTGATATGGCTTTCCTGAGTCTCCTCCTCTTCTATTTCCTCTCTTCTGTTTAGAAACCCTATGGTCTTTTTCTGCTGTAGAGTTCTGTTTAAGAAGAGGCCGGTGTGTGGCTTCTTTTTTCTGGTTGTTTTATAGCATGGGGCTTCAACAGCCTGATAAACTTCATCAACCTGCCCCTTTTGCAACTGCAAAGAAAAGAAAACATTTTTTATACTGTCATGTAGTCATGAAATACAAATCAAGACTATTACAGTATTTCTTGATCGTGGACGGCCCACAAACTATAGCAAGCATATGCTTAGAAAAAGAGAAGCCATTTTTGCAACTTTTTTTCACTAACTCACATATTAGGTGTATACTGTATATATAGATGCAGGGAAAAGTAAGGCTTCTCTTTTAATCATAGTCTAGCATAACTAAGGTCTTATAGTCTTGTCTGTTGTTGTATTCTGTTTGTAGTCATTGTACTGGCTGTATAATCCACATTATGATATATGACCCAAAGTTTATCTGTTTTCCCTGGAAAGCAAAACTAGCCAGAAAGCACAAAGCAGCAATTTGTTTTGGCTTTTTAAAATTTAATTTATATAATGCAAACACACTCTTCGAACACGGCTTTTCAGATATTTGGATGTTACAGAATGATGACGAATGCTATCAAAGCCTTATCAAGTATTGAAGTTGTATTAACTCGTGCTCCACTCTTTCATAATTTGAGTTTTGGAATACGCCTGTATCATCAAAGAATAAAAACTACATATATTTGATAACCTACAGTCATTCGGTACATTCTGTTCATCAGGTGACTTAATTTTATTGCTACATAACATTGCTGAGACTAGATCTGAGTACCTGAAGCAACACCAGATCATAATCCTGCCTCCAGAGGTTTGTACAGTTTGTACAGTGGCCACTATGCATGATGGGTGCATCACTTCATGTGCTTCCCTGATGTGCCCTTCACTCTGGAATAGGGTCAATCTGGACTCAGACCACATGCCCTTTTCCCATTGCTCAAAAGTCCAATCCTTACCCTGCCTAACAAACTGAAGCCTTTTTTCTGCTTAGTCTCAGTGACAAGCGGTTTTATTGTGACCACACATCAGTTTAGTCCCAATTCTGTGAGTTCTCATAACATTGTGCAATTCGACTTGAGATGAAGAAAAAAGTTCAAGGTCTTTTGTGACCACACTTCTTCAGCAAAGTTGATGACTCAGCACTATCTTCCAGTTTTTTCAAAATGTTTTTAGTTCTTAACCCAATTCCAGCAATGTTACTGTTTTCTTAAGGTTAAAAATGTGACCCTTTTGAAACTGTGATTTCTTCTTTCTTTTCTTTTCTTTCTTTTTTTTTTTTTTTTTTTTTGCACCCAGGTTGTGTAGTTTTCGAAGGAGACCACAAACCTCTGATTTCACAAAGCTCTGAAGAGCACTGTCAATGTTTTTTCCCAAGTTTTGCTGTTGGAAGGGTTTTGAGCATTCTTTATTCTTCTTTATTACTGCTTATATGTACAGTTCTGTGAATTCTTTGATTATATTCTGTGTCACTGCATACAAACAAATATGTATGTGTATGTATTTTTAACTCTTTAGAACAAGTCAGTAATTATTGCCTAGAAGTTATTATTTCAAGTTTCAAGTTCAAGTTATCTGACTAACTAACATTCTTAAGCTTGTTATCTATCTGTACTAGATCTTAAGTCGATTTCAACTACACAGTACATACACTGTAATGGGAATATAAGCAAATTCATCAGCTACCAAAATAAGCGCCACATTACTAGTGTGAAAAATTACTTTTATTAATCTGTATTTATAGCCCTTTCTCCTAGCTCTGAATATCCATAATAAAAAATCATATTGTAAAATCATATCAAAAGGCATATTGTAGGAATCATGTGCATAAAACTATATTATAAATACATAGATTGCCAGACTGAGCACAGCTTGAAACCTTTTTTTTCTTAACTTTTTCTTTAGGCCACATAAGGCCACTGCTACATTGTACCTACAGTATGCAGCAGACAGTTTAGGAGTGCTCAGTAGAAAGTAAATAGCATTTTTAGTGGATTTAGGTCAGGCTATTAGGGTGTTATTTACACTGGGTTTGTTGAGTGAGGTGTTGAGAGGACCTGTACATGTTGGATCACGTCCTGCACTTGATTGAGCAGAGAGCTGATTCTCACTGTGTGTCTCTCAGCCTCTCTCTGCATAGCTCTCTGTCTCTGTTCAGCCATCTCGGCACGCTGCTGGTCACTGAGCTATACACACACACACACGAACACACAAAGCAAATTATTTGCTGACATAATTCATTAATTACTTAATTCTCTCTACCACTTCTCCTGTACAGGGTCATGGGAGGCCTGGAGCCTATCCCAGGGGCTCTTGGCAAGAGGCAGGGTACACCAGGACGGGGTGCAAATACATGGCAGAGTACACAAGCCCACACACTGACTGAAAGAAATTTGGGAACGCTAATTAGCCGACTTGTGGACTTGGACTGTGGGAAGAAACCGAAGCAGCTGGAGAAACTCTACCAATTATGGGGAGAATGTGCAGACTCCAGGAACAGGAATCAAACCCTTTACTCTGCAGGTGTAAGGCCACAGTGCTAACCACTATGACTATGGTATAATTAAGCTTATTAAAATTTTATTTTTTTATCATTATATCCAAATTTTTTACATTAAAGCATTAATAAAAAGGTTTATATCTTATTTCACAAGCTGGTCTGTCAAATGCATATTTTTGTAAACAATACACATTATTTATTGCATCTATTTTTTGTAGACAATAAAACAAAAATTACAAAGTTATGGCAAAGGATACCAACATTTTTGTCCAGTGACGCAAATTTAAGGTGAAAGTCCTTATAACTCTATTTACCAACCCATATGGAAAATCAGTATTCTAATTATCAAATTATAAGCCTACTACTTTAAAAATGTTAAAAATTTGCTATATACTGGAGAGGGAAAGAAAGTGCAGGGCTTTATTTTATATTTAAACATTTAGCCATGTCTTTATGATTTGCTGTGCATAAAAGCCCACAGCTGCAGATACATTGCACTCAAGGCATCTAATGAGAAGGCTGAGCTTGATTGTTACACTACAGTTAATTAAATCAAGTATGGGTCTCATCTTGGCTGTAACATCTCAAAAACTACTTTGAGAGTCACCAGAATTGTCAAGGTCATGTTTTTTTAAATATACAGAGCATGGACCACTCATTTCTTGCACTGCTTTAGTAAATTTACAGTACCTCCAAAGACCTGGACTCTGCTGTTGCGTTACATTATATTGCAATTGCTTGTCACAATTTCCCTTTATTAGCACCTGATATCTATAAACTTAATGTTATAAATCAGGAAGAAGTTTCACAAAACAATAATGAACAACAGTCCTGATATGACAACTGTACAAGAATTTTTAGACTATGATGTTGGGAAAAAAATTCCACGTTCTCACATGAGCACACTGAGGTTTGAAAAGGCTTAGACCTGATAAATCATGTGACATTTCTAGCTTTAAAAAAAAATAGAGAAACATTTTTAAGAATGCTTCATAAAACTACACTTTAAATACACTATAATCTGTAATGACTCCAGCATTTCAGGTCATTATTTGTAAAGCTTAATGGCACATTAAATAAAATTGGTCTTTTTCAAGATTACTGTAGGTCTCTAATGGGTAGGTAAGTTCAATATTTAAACAATTTCAAGCCATTTTCTCAAAGTTCTGCTCCCAGGAACTAACATTTTCAAGACTGGATGTCCTTTTGCACACAGGTTCTCTCAGTGACGTAATGAACATTCAATAAGGACATGACTTAATCCATTTTTATCAGATTCTACATAGCTACCAGGCAGAGGTCGAAGTTAACTGAGTACATTTTCTTCATTACTTAACTATATATTTTACATATATGTCCTTTATTTGAGTAGTTTTATTAGAGGATACTTTTACCTTTGACTCCACTCAAAAGTACAGCAAATATCTGTACTTTTGCTTAACTATGTTTCTTCATGGCGTTGTGTTACTTAACCACAGTGTTACTGTACTTTATTATTTATACAACCCAACTTCCGGAAAAGGTGGGACATTTTTTAAATGTAGTTTTGATTAAATAAAATTAAAATTAAAAGACTTTAAAATTACATAAGCCAATATTTTATTCACAACAGAACATAGAAAATGTTTAAACGAGAAAATGTTACACTTTTATCCAATAAATGGCTTCATTACAAATTTGATGCCTGCAACAGGTTTCAAAAAAGTTGGGATAAAGTGAGCCAAGTTAATTGACATCAGGTCTGATAAGCTATAAATGGGATTTCTTAAAGAGGCTCTCAGTAAAGTTGTGTGTATATAGTAAAGTTGGACAGAGGCTCAAAATAATGGTGAATACTTTAAAAACAATGTTCCTAAATGTCAAATTGCAAAGGCTTTTCAAAACTCATCATCTACAGCGCATAACATCAACATCCTTTGTTGGATGGCCATGGTCTTCGGGCCCTCAGAAGACACTGCATCACTCATTGGCATGATTGTGGCATTGACATTACAAAATGGGCCCAGGAATACTTCTAGAAACCACTTTCGGTAAACACAATCCGCTGTGTCATCTCCAGATGCCAACTAAAGCGCTATCATGCAAAAAGTAAGGAAGCCATATGTAAACATGCTCCAGAGGCCCCATCGTGTCACAATGGACTGTTCTAAAGTGGAAAAGTGTTGTACAGTCAGACGAGTCCAAATTTTACATTCTTGATGGAAATCACGGATGAGAGATTCTGGTGGTATGGTGGTGCATAAGTGCATAAGGTATGGGCAGCTTGCATGTTTTGGAAGGCACTGTGAAAGCTGAAAGATATATAAAGGTTTTAGACGACATCTATTTCAGGGAAGGCCTTGTGTATTTCATCAGAACAAAGCAAAAAAAAAACATACTGCTGCTATTACAACAGCATGGCTTTGTAGTAGGAGGGTCCGGGTGCTGAACTGCCCTGCCTGCCTTTCAGGTCTTTTACATATATAGAACATTTGCCGCATCATTAAATGAAAAATACGCCAAAGACGACTACAAACTCTTCAACAGCTGGAAACCTATATCAGGCAATAGTGGGACCAAATTTCAGCCCCACAACACCAGAAACTCATAACATCAATGCCCAAACGTCGTCAAACTGTTTTGAAAAGAAGCAAAGATGCTACACCATGGTACACATGCCCCCGTCCCAACTTTTTTGAAACCTGTAACAGTCATAAAATTTTTAATTAGCTCATTTTGTGCATAAAATTGTAAGATTTCACAGTTTAAACATTTTTTATGTTCTCTATGTTCTATTGTAAATAAATTATTGGCTCATGTGATTTAAAAGTCTTTTAGTTTTTTGTTTTGTTCAAATTTAAAATGGTCCCAACCTTTCCGGAATTCGGGTTGTACTTATTATGTAGTATTTCAAGTGGGAATAAATGGAGACCACCTTCTACCTCTACTTGAGTAATATTTGCAAAACATCTTATCATTTTTAAATATCAACATTTTATTCAATAAATAAAAAACACACACCCTGGGTAGAAGCGCATGGCTGCCATGAAAGCGAATGGAGGATTGTGCCTCCATGTGATCGTGACTCGCCTTGCATTCATTCTCCACATGCATGCGGGCCAGACTCTTCAAGCAGAACTCCTCATAGCTCTCCATCACTGTTTTCCTTAAAGAAAAGAAAAATATAATTCACATAATTATTTATAATTATTATAAATATTCTTGGTAAGTAGATAAGTAAGTAGGTAAGCTACATTAATACATAAGCGAGCAGTTAAGTAAGGAGCGAACCAAGTTAAGTAAGTAAGTTTAGTGAGTAATTAAATAAGTAAATGAGTATGTAAGTAAGTAATTAAGTAAGTGACTAAGTTAGTAAGTTAGTAATTGAGTGATAAATTAGGTATTACTCTAAATAAGTATACTTAGGTTAGTAAGTAAATTAGTAAGTTAGTGTGCAAGAAAGGGTAGAAGGAAAGAGGGGAGGCAATGAAGCAAGGAAATAAGTAATTATGTTAGGAAGGAAGAAGGGGGAAAAAAGAATGAAAGCATGCAATTTAAGTGAGGAAGGAAGGTAATGATGGAGCGAGGAAGAAAGGAAATAGGTAAAGTAGAGTAGAGAAAATAATTAAGGAGGCAACTAACTGAGTGAATAATGAAGGAATAAAGTGGGTAAAAAAAAGAGGGACTGAAGAAAGGAAAGGAAGGAAAGAATGGAGGAAGGACAGAAGGAAGGAATGATGTAACTATGAAGGGAGTAAGTGAAGCATTTGCACTCTTACCTTTTTTTTTGTTTTTTTTTAGTGTGAATTTGTATGCAAATGTGCCAAAATATGCTAATAGAGTCGGTCAGTTTTAGTGACCAGGATCAACAGCATGCTGTCTCTAGTAAATTCTCTTCCTAAGTAGATTCTGTGTTTAGAGCACTTATTGTCTACATTGTGTGAATTGGCAATTTGCACCAAGTACACTTTCATCAATAAATGACAATTGCACACAATCACTTATCCAAGGTGTATATGCTCACAATTATTTATTTGATAAAACAGAGATTCAAACCCACAGCTGTTCTGCCATTCCATTTGCACCTTAGTCACGTGTTGCAATGAGACCATGCAAAAGCCAGTTAGTGCAGAGTGAGGGGCCCTTGGCAGATACTCATCCAGTCATGTGTTTTGTGGATTAGGAAAAATTCCAGAACATAATTGTCAGAGGTCAGTACTTTAGGAGTATGGAGTATCTGGACGGCACATCCAGAGTTTTATCTGTCAAAATCATAAAGTAACTTCAGGCCAAGCCAATAGCACCACCTGCTTGAGGAACACCTACAGTATGTATCCATTACAACTGCTGTAGTTATGGGTGGTTACTTTCTTTCTTTCTACCGTTTTACTTTCTCAAACGCAACCTCCTTTTGAGAAAAGCTGCAATAATTACATGCAGTAGACACACACTTAATATACTTACACACACACACACACACTGAGGTCTGAGTGAGTCTGTATGATTGTCCGAGAAATTGCATAGGAGCAGGCTTATTAACTGTTTTAGAACGTTGCTAAATAATGAAAGAAAGAAAGACGGAAGGGATGAATGACGTAACAATGGGGGAAGTAAATGAGTAAGTAAACGCCGTTAATTTGGTAATTAGGTAAGGAATTTAATAATCAGTCCGCTGCTTTATTACAACCCAGAACTTTACAGCTTAGTTTTAAATGGTATATAATTAAAATCAAGGTTATTTACCTGTACACTTTTGCCTTTTATCAGTTTGTCTTTACATTTTCAGCGTGTTCTTCCTCCTTCTCTCTCTATCCGAACAGAAGTAAGGTCCATCATTCTTGTTAAATTTCTAATTCTTTATCACTCTTCAAACATTTTTAACCATTCCAACCCGATAAAATAAAGCTAAAATATATATAAATAATTTATTTTTGTTTGTTTATTTTTGCTTATCCGCGGGATATAAAGCCTTACTCGGTTTACACTTCCGGAAACACTTGTTACTCTGTTGCCTAGAAACGGACAAGCCACGCCCACTGGCCCGTATCCTTCTAGAACATACAGTAGGCTACATACGTACGTACATACTTACATACCGAAAAGGAGAGAAAGAAAGAAATGATATTTATTTTTTAGATATTTTTTCCTTTTAGGTGGGCTGCGTTTAAAGTGCAATCTTGTTTCACAAACCGTTTGGGGATATTTTAACAATTGCGTTTGTGTGTGTGTGTGTGTGT
>JAQMYG010000006.1:21177460-21199459 GCA_030014215.1 Clariallabes teugelsi
ATAGATAGATAGATAGATAGATAGATAGATAGATAGATAGATAGATAGATAGATAAAATTTTTGCTAAGAAAGACAGATTGTCTCTTAGTATTTTTACATGCTGCAGTGTCAGTTTTTGGAGCATTTCTTGTCATATTTCACAATTCTTACACCATCACCTTCAAGAATATATATGTAATAAATAACTACAAATAAATGCCAAATAACTGCACAAATCTATTACAAGTGCAATAAACAAGAAATTTTTCTTTTTTTCTACATATTTTTCTAAATAGATAAGGGCCACAAATGTCAACCTTAAACTTGTCAATACAAAAAAGTTGCAAAAACACTTTCAAACACCACAAAATTTATTTGATCCATCTACACCAGTGAGTTTGTGAGATATCTGTTTTTATAAGCAGTGCGTTAGGTGCGTGACGTCACCAACGAACAAATACACACAAAGCCAACGAACAGAAAACGATGAAGCGGCGAAATGACAAAAATAAAAGTCAATGTGAAGATATTATTAATAAAAATGTTTATTATGAGGAGTAACCTAGGAGGAAAGCACAAAAATACACAACACATGAACACGGGCAATCTGGAGCAGAGTGTTACCGACGGAGCGCCTCAAGCCGCTTACTTTCTTTTGTAAGCGACCGCGCGTCTAAATACTACTGTTTATGTGAGTATAGTTTCGTTTTATTTATATTGTGTGCGTGCGCGCGCGCATCCGACCGACAGTGAGTGTGTGAGCTAGCGTAAGAGAGAGCGCGTGCGCGCTCGTGTGTGCAAGCGAGAAAGAGTGCGAGGACTAGTGATGGGTCGTTTATGAACGATTCATTCTTTTTGAACGAATCTTTAACGTGACTCAGAAGAACGAGTCGTCTCGGAGAGTGATTCGCTCATTTTCCACTGGGCGCGCATGCGCAAATCATCGCAACACCTCCGTAGGTTATGTACAGGAAACAGAACTGAGCGATTCTTTCATAATGACTCTTCTACTCCGAGTCGTTCGTTCTTTTGTCACGTGACTCCTATAGACGCTATGCAGTGCAGTACACAGGAAACAGAACTGAACGGTTCACATCAACGAGTCCCGAGTCGTTTGTTCTTTGTCACGTGACTCCCGTAAACGCTATACGGTGCAATAGCGACTCAGACTGGAAGATATGATGGTTGAGCTACTCATTCTGTTTATTATAATATGTCCTTAGCTGCATTGTAATATTTTAATTACCGGAACTATAGCCAAAATTTGTGTATGTAGATGTATTGAGGGTCTTTTTATTGAAAATGCAACATTTTATTTTGTTTCTGATCAAAAGAACGAGAAGTGAGTTAAACAGAGCAATGGAGAAAGCACGTGTTCATGACATCACCGCACACGACAAGCACTGTAGCAACCCGCGCACCCAACCTCCTTTTTCTATTAGTGGTGGAGATGCTGTCTCGTGATATTGTGAATGGTCCTATTTTTAATAGCATTATAGTTTTTGATAGAAAGATTAAAATCTCACCTTTAGCAGATGTCAACTATTTTTGAAGGACAAATTTCATAGTTCGAATCTCATACTGTAGTTCTCATAAATCAGATAGATAGATAGATAGATAGATATAGATAGATAGATAGATAGATAGATATAGATAGATAGATATAGATAGATAGATAGATAGATAGATAGATAGATAGATCCAGTGAGGGAAATTATTGTGTTACAGCAGCAGCAGGTTACACAAACAGTAGTAAGGTGGAGGGGAAAAAATTAATTGTCACATTAGTACAGTATTGCAGATGTTATGTAGAAAAAACAGAGTGCAAACTGGCAATTCAAAATAAGAAAAAGAAATGAAATGTCCAAATTGTCAGTGCGTAAAGTGACAGTGAGTAATAGGATATGTATATAAGATGCTATTATCTTCTGTTACATGGAGATGAGTGGTTGTACAGTGTTATGGCGAACGGTAGGATTGATTCCCTGAACCGTTCTTTGTGACAGCGAAGCTGGATCAGTCTGTTAGAGAATGAACTCCGCTGCCTCTGTATAGGATCATGTAGTGAGAGGGATGAATTTTCCATGATTGACAGGAGTTTGTTTAGTGATCTGTTGTCCCTCACTGTCCCCAACCTGTCAAGTTTGTGTCAGATTATGTGTTCAGCCTTGCAGATGATTTTATTTATGTTGCTTGGATCCCTGGCACTGACGCTGCTCCCCCAGCAGATCACCGCACTACAAAGGGCACTAGCCACAATAGACTGATAAAACATTTCCAACATCCTGCTTCCTCAAAAAATAAAGTCTGCTCAAACCCTTCTTATACACAGTGTCGGTGTTGGTCCTCCAGTCCAACCTGTACATGTAGTTGTCCACAACTCCAACCTCCTCACCCATGATAGTAACAGGTTTAATCATAGTTTTACACTTCCTAAAGTCCACTACCAACTCCTTGGTTTTTATGATGTTTAGGAGTAGATGGTTTCTGGTGCACCACTCCACAAAGTCCACTCCAGAAGTCCTCTATACTCCGACTCCTGTCCATCCCTGATACACCCCACCCATCATCAGAGAACTTCTGCAGGTGGCAGGAATCAGAGTTGTATTGGAAATCTGAGATGTACACAGTGAACAGAAATGGAGAAAGAACAGTCACAATTCCACCAGCATGCACCGTTGATCACATATCTTCGTTACTTGATGTTTCAGGTTCAGTACTAACGTATGAACATTTCATGAACAAATATCTGATCTGAAGCTAGGACTGTTAAATATTAGACCTCTCGCATCAAAAGCAGTTATTGTTAATGAAATTATCACAGATCAGGAGTTTGATATACTCTGTTTAACTGAAACCTGGATTAAGTGCAGCATGTTTTCCCCATGCTTTTAGGGTATTTCATCCTCTCATGACTGTACCTTTAATTTTGCCCCAGTTCTCTCCAAGGATTCCCAATTAAGGATTGCTCAGAAAGCAAATCAACAACAACCCTTGTGTACTTTCTTTACCCTTTTTGCAGGCAGGCTTTATTTCAAACCTTTCATAGAAGCAATTTAACCGACTATTTGTGAGTCATTTGCACTCAGATCTATTCACTCAGCTCTAGGTGACCATAATAGTTTGACATTCACCTAGATGTAAAAAAATATGTGCTTATTTCTCTTTCATGGTCCTTCTAAAGGTCTCACCATTTTAAAATTCTGCATAACATTCAGAAGATGCAAGAATAAGTTACTGCCCTTAGTAAAACAGGTAAATATGTTCATAAAGAATCTGTGAAAAAAAAAAAACTAAGAAACACTAAAGCTAAGTTATTTATGAATGTAATAACTGAACGACATGGGAACAGTATCATCCATCCATCCATCCATCCACTGTCTATGCTGCCTATCCTGTGTAGGGTTACAGAGTGCCTGGAGGCTATCCCAGATAACAAGGCAGGGTACATCCTATATATATATATATATATATATATACACTTCTATGAGTAGTTTTACTGCACCAGTAGCAAAGAAACGCTACTCTTACTCTGCTAGATTTGGCTACATTCGACTCGTTACTTTTCTAACCATTTAGTCTACACATTAGATATTCTTAATTTTGCCAGAGAAATGCATCAAAACAAATGTAAGAAACTTCTAGCTTATTTGCTAATTATATATGTTAGCATTGCAACATTAAATAAAACAGCTAAACTAACCTCAACGTTTCCTTCACTGTCTACCATGTGACTGTGTTCCACCAATCAGACGTAGCAACAATAATCACATGACTTTGTTTGACCAATCAGCCACAATATCAATAACCACATGTAGTCACATGACCATACAAATTGGCTGCATAGCGGGGGAAAAAAATCTTCAGCCATGGTAGACAGTGAAGGAAACATTGCGGTTAGTTTAGCTGTTTTATTTAATGTTGCAATGCTAACATATATAATTAGCAAATAAGCTAGAACTTTCTTACATTTGTTTTGCTGGACACAATTTATGGTAAAGTGAGACTTCTTGTACATATATGTTCTAATGGTATTTTCTATCTGAGCCATTTGGAGAGCAATTGAATATACAGTACAGTATATCTTACACTGGAAATAGTTTACACTGTTCAATACATATGTTACCTACAATAGGTATTTGTTTCAAAAGCTTTGTGTTGTGAAAAAAGTGAGATTAGGAAATTTGTGTTTCTTGTTCCTTAATATTTTGGAAAGATATTTGGTTTTATTCATTGTTTTTATTTTATTTTATTTATTTCATTAATTTTATTATTTGGCAATGTCAGAATTTGTACATTATTTTATCATTTTGTCTGGCTGTTTACCTAAATGATAATAAATCTTTTTTTTTTTTTTTTTTTTAAATCGGACATTATGATGAAACAGTTCAAGTACTCAGTACTTGAGTAATCTTTTCAGTAATATTTTGGATGACTACTTTTTAATTCTATTTGAGTAATATTATTTTGAATTACAGCTAATCTTACTTGAGTACAATTTTTAAATACTCCACCCACCTCTGACTACAGGACACAAGCAATGAAAACAATGGACACTACAGAAAAAAAATGCCAGTCAGCCTCCACCTCATCTTTCTGGACTGTGGGAGGAAACCAGATTACCCAGAAGAAGCCTGAGGAAAACATGCAGAACAGAGATTCAAACCCCCAACCCTTAAATTAAAATGGAATGTTACATAGAGATTGTAAACTCATAAGCAATAGAAGTAATTGAATTATCAAACGTGATCAAACGTGAAGTTACTACTGTAATAACCTTCTATTTTCATTTGTTCAATGTTATTGACTCATCATGTTAGCTTATTGAATAACAACACGGTGGCTTAGTGTTTAGCACTGTGGTTAGCAAAACTTGTAAATACAGTATGACCCTCTCACTGACAGCAATGTAGCTGTTTTTAGAGGTCAAAATGTTTCTCACCCTATTTTTAGGAAGACTATCCCCTCTCAGTAATTTAAACGGATGCTCATTGTTGCTATGGATGCTCATTGTTTGAACATTTTTGAAAGCTCATAAAACCTCACTGCCCGTGCAAATTTCTTATTTCATTCATTTACCGTTTAATTTGAAGATACAGTATATCCTAATGATATATCTGCTGTTGGGTGTTAGTGTGTACTGTATTTAAATGAGGTGATTCTAATGATGTTGCAAATTATCGACCCATAAGCATTCTTCCAGTCGCTGAGAGATTGGTTGCAGGCAATCTAGCTGATTATCTTAATTAGTTTCACTTTTTAATTTGGGTGTAGGAGTAATCATTTTATTGATTAAACTACTGAACATGGCAACCAGTCAAAGTGGATAAGTCGAAGTAGATAAACTTTACCCTGCTTATATGTAGTGGTCGAATTGTAAAAAAAAGAATTCAAGGGGGATGGTTTGGTCAAGTATTTTATTTTATTTTTTTGTGGGGACTGGGGACTATAACTAACCATACAAAATGACTGTGAAATAGTCACATTTTTAAGAACAGTTTTATTAACCAAATCTACGTTTAATTAAATCAACCTGAAGCCATCAAAAGCATGTAGGTGAAGCCACAAAGTCTAATGAAAAAACAAAGTCTGTTCTTTAAATTGAGAATGAAATTGCACAAATTGAGTAAAGAACTCATATTTTAAAATGATTAAAGCTCTCAGTCATTTCGAAAAATTCCAATGTTAAACTGAATGCTTGAAAAAATGATCATACTTTTTTGACACAGTATATTACACAATACACAGCATTATTAATTGGAAGGGGATGGTAAAGGGGATGGTTTTTGTACTTTGTACTTTTAATTTACAGAAGGGATGGTTTTTGTAATTTTTTTTCAATGGGGAGATACCACCCACCCCTTCAAATCATGCCCTGCTTATGGGTGATGTTTTGAGACAGCATTTTTTGACCTGAAAAAGGCTTTTGATTCTGTTATTCGTAGAATTTTTATGTCTAAACTTGCTGTTTAAAATATTTTCCATAAAACACTTCCGTATAAAATCTTATATGAATTATCCCTGCATCTCCAGGCTGGAGATTTGAATCTTGCCTCTAGTCTGTGTGTGGAGTTTGCTTCTTCTTTCCATGCTTAGTGGGTTTCCTCCTAGTATTCTTGTTTCCTTCCACAGTCCAGAAAACTTGCACTGAAGGCTGTTTGAGATTTCCAAACTGGCTGTAATGTACAATTGGGTGTGTGAGTGTGTGTATGCTTGGCACCCCATAAAGGGCGTACTGTACTTCGCCTTGAGCCCTAAATTCCTTGGAATAGGCTCCAAACCATGTGATCCTATACATTATAAACAATATACTGTAGACACTGGGTCCACTTAGGAGTTAGGAGTGGAATTGTACCATCAGTGTTGGGTGTAACGCGTTAGTGTACTATGTGCGGGAAGATGGAAACCTAATCACAGCGCCAAAACTCGCGGTGAATCATGATGAACCGTACTTACAGTACGGCCACCGCGCGAAACCGCATAGGTGAGATAGGGGTATTAGTAGTTAACAGATTATGGGCCAAACTGAGTGATGATGGTAGAATAATTACAAAGGTCTTGACTAAAACAACATGCATGAGGAATCACAAAGGAGTTTTCATTTTCTGCAACGGAAAAGTACTCGAACTAGTTACTTTTATCAGAAAGTAACGCAGTAATGTAACTGATTACTCTTTAAAGACAGTAGTTTTGTAATGTAATTAGTTACTTTAAAAAGTAACGTCCCCCAACACTGTATACCATATACATGAGCTGTTACTATAGCCACAATTAATCACATTAATTTAACCATATTATTATGTTACAGTTGGAAATACTGTCCAAACTCTGCTGTGATACCAAAAAAAAAAGCAGACCAATCTATCTGCTCTATCTATCTGACCAATTACATCTTACAACTCAACCCAGTGATAGTATACATTTTTAAAGGGTAATTAAAATGTATACAGGAAATTCAAATTAAAAGTAAAATTATAATTTTTAGTCCATCTGGTTGTTCAAATACGACAGATGGGTTTACACCTGTCCATATGCTATAAGCAGCGGTCGAATTGTAAAAAATTCAAGGGGGATGGTGTTGTCAAGTATTTTATTTATTTATTTATTTTTGTGGGGAGTGGGGACTATAACTATACAAAATGATTGCAAAATATGTCACATTTTTAAGAAC
Source organism: Clariallabes teugelsi (assembly GCA_030014215.1). Classification (NCBI taxonomy): domain Eukaryota; kingdom Metazoa; phylum Chordata; class Actinopteri; order Siluriformes; family Clariidae; genus Clariallabes; species Clariallabes teugelsi. Next base: position 21,184,612 of record JAQMYG010000006.1, read on the forward strand.
AGTTATTAACAAAATATAAGTTTAATTAAATCAACTTGGAACCATCAAAACAAAACATATGCATTTAAACATGCAATTGTCAAAACTATTATTTGATCCTTTCCATGGCTTTCATCTGGGGAGGATTATAAGAGTATAATAAAAAATATACATAAACATTAGTAATGAAATAATTTAATAGTATTTTTTGTGCGTATGTATCACACCTTCTGTTCTCTTCTTTTTTAAATATGTCAAAATCTGTGCTTGAACTGTTCTCATGGCTATTGCGAAAATGCGAACAGCGTGAACGCAAACTTGTGTGAGCTTGTGAGCAGCGCGTTACAATATTGAATTCTGATTGGCTAATCACCGTTATTAGTTTGAAAATGATCATACACAGAGAGTTTTAATATTTAATTTTCATGGCAAATATTACATGATACATAGAGATGGTAGTTTTACAGAAGGGATGGTTTTTGTCATTTTTTTCAACCCCCCCGCGCACCCCCCTTCAAACCAAGCCCTGGTTATAAGCATCATAAACACAGTGAGCAGGTGGGGAAGGTGCCAGCTCAAATATCTGCTCAAAATGCTTCCACTCTGTTGTATATTAATGCATTTTACTTACCTGGACTTACTGGTCTGAGCACAACAATACCAACCATGCACAATGTTGAAGTCAGCACATAGAATTTTTTTTTTATTAGGTAATTGGACAATGAACAATAAAACACATAAATCCATATAACACATATTAAATATTGAGACAAATATTTACTTAAACGTAAGACACGATGACTGTTGGTATGTACTGCACCATTTAGAGAGGAAACACAACAGTTGCAGTAATTTATATTTGTTTACAATATGACTGACAGTTTCAGCAGTTTAGCACAGAGATATTTGGGTTTAAACCAACCAATAAATAAATGAATAAATAAATAAATAATATAAAAGAAAAACCCTCCCAACAGTGCTTGACTGACTGTACTTCATTAGTAACCTAGTAACCATTGTAAGGATCTATCCAATGACTCTGGATAAGAGCATCTGCCAAATGCCTCAATTTAATGTGATTGACTACCATTGATGTTGCAGAAGTTTATGTCATTTTAGGCATGTAGTGTGCACAGCACTAAGCTGGAGCCTATGAAGCTTTAAACAGTAGCCTTTATATTTTGGCTAATGAGAGAAATGTCTGAACTGATCCATTTATTCATAGATGAGCATCACTTTGAAAGTGATGAAAAGGGGAGATATTACATATTAGACATTAGATTTATTAACGCAGCACTTAACACTCTGAGGTAGCTGAGTGGTGAGGTAGGATCTCTTCCAGGCATGATGCTGAGCAGTGTAAAGTCAAGAGCCTCATTTGAACGTCCATTAGTGGTTCTCTGATTGCCCTGAGGTCTCAGTCTTCCAGTTATTTCAGAGATTGCTAAGTGCTGAAAGGTGTGATAATCAATTTCTTGTGCAGCTGAAATTAAGTTAATGCTTTTTTTTAATACAAAACAAAGACACATACAGTAGCATAAAAAAAACATCCTTTAAACATGTTAAAAAATAAATAGGATCATTAATGAAATGCCAGTAAAAGTCTGACACAATGTACATAGAACACAAAACTTGGCCATACTTATATAACTGATGTCACTTGATACACAGCTGAGTGCAAAACACATGCTAAAGACTTAAAGGATGCCAATAAACCTTTTGCAGTGTGTATACATAGAGAGCTTACCGACAAAATAGCTCTTTAAGTTTCCTCCACTCACAAAGACGCCCCAGTGCCTGACGCACCTCCCTATTTCTGATGCCGTATGCCAGTGGGTTGACACATGGTGGAATCAATACAAGCATTAACATATAGATGTGACTGTCCACGTTCTTGCCACACATAGCAATTAATTTAACTGTGCTTGGAAACAACTGAAGCAAAAAGATGGCAAAGTAAAAAGAGATGGTACATCTGGCACGAGCATTGTCTTGCTGGAATGGTTGCTGAACCTGCCGGGCTTCCTGATACATACGGCCGTAGGAGAACAAGAACAAAAGGAGGCAAAGAAAAAGCACAGATCCGACAAATATTTTGTTAAATGTCTCAAGATACTTTGAATGCTCAAGCTGAGCTTGCACAACTTCTGGCTCACATACAAATGCTGCAATGATGTGACCAAATTTCGCTCCTCCCATCAGCACCAAGACAGTAGACGTCCCAGCGCCTGTTAAAGCCACCGACCAGACGAGGATCATAAAGCGGAATATTCGCATGTTGGTCATGATGCCCAGGTAGCGGATGCCATGGCACGTGTACAGAAAGCGCTCCAAAGCCATGGAAGTGACAGTAAGAAGTGAATTATTGATAGCCAGTGCCCCTGTGAAGTACTGTGCTATGCATCTGAAGCTAAAGCTTAGGGTTTCCCGGCACAGCAAGCAACGAAGTGCTGGAAGACCGATGGTCAGAGTGAGGAGCAAATCACTCACGATCAGGTTCTTCAACAGCACGTAACGTGGATTCCAGGAAAGAGCTTCTGAGTGTTCCAGTCCCAGGATCAGATAAATGTTCACAACCAGGGAAAAAGTGAAGAGCACCAGAACTGTAAGTATGGAGATGTTTAATAAAACCTCGTTGTAAGCAAGGCTCCAAAAGAAACAGGATGTCACTTCAGAGTTCCACCCAGCTGCAGTCTGAGTCTTGTTACGAGACTGCGATGAAAAATTAGTACAGTCCACTTGTTCCTCCTCTGAAGAAATCATGTTGTTGCTGCAGTTCAAATTGTGAGACACGGTAAATAAACGTGGTTGATGGAGAGCTACTTGAAGCTGAAACACCATCTGCTAGCAGTAAATTATTGGGCAGAGTGTGTAAGACTCAGATCTTAAATTCTTCAGTTTCTGTGACCCTATAGTGACGTGAACATCTCCTAGCAACTAGTCACTGCTGTATGAAGGGGAGGGACTAAATCCTATTCATATTACTATCTTATTCATATTACTCTTAATAGGCATTTTGCTTTGCAAGTATATTTCTCTATTCATTGTTAATAGTCGTATTATCATTTTACAGTTGTTTAACAATGCTATGCTTATTAAACCAGATAATTATGAATCCTGAATAGGTTGTTTTGTCTTTTTCACAATGTAGTGACTTCTGTGGGTACTTTTTTCTGTGGGATCTGCTTCGGTACAAGGTTCTGACCAGCTCACGCTCTCCCTCTTTCTTGGAAGAGCTCCTATTCCAGCACGAGCTCTTGTTAATAGAAAATGAAACACAGTGGAGCGCTTCAATTTAACAGCGAATGAAGAAAAAAATAAGTTTATTAACCAGTCCCATTTTCCTTTTTGCTGACATTTGCTTGTTACGAAGAAATAAATCACATGGAAAAACATCATTTGCTCAATAAATGCAAATTTGTAAAAAAAAAAAATAAAAAATAAAAAATGGTCAGCATCTTTTATTATTTTATTGTTTTATTGCCCATAGTCATGTGTTAACATTGGATATGTTAGCATTTTCTGGGAAAAGATAATTACTGAAAGTATACAGATAAGTGTGTATCCAGGAACATTAGTATCCTGATAGATACTTGAGTTTAGTACTACTGTAGATGATAATGATCAGATCAGATAATAATACAAAGAGAGCACATAGTAATTTATTTATTAATCATTTATGCATTGTTTTATTCTGGCTATATTATTGTACTTTCCAAGTACAGAGCACATTAGCTGCATTATTTATTTGTTGATTTATTTATTTATTTTTGACTAACTGGGGTTCAGATTAAACCCATTTCATGGAGTAAGCAATTACCTAAAATAACTCATTAAGAAAATTTTTATATTTATCATTTGTTTCAAAAACTCAAAAGATATGATAAAACACAGTAAACCAATACCAGTAGATGAAATGGTACCCCATCTCAAAAACTGCAGAAACTTCACAATGGACTTCAACCACTGTGGATTCTGTGCCTCGACACTCTTCATCCAGACTCTGGGATCTTGATTTCCAAATGAAATGCAAAATTTACTTCCATCTGAAAAGAGAGCTCTGGACCAATGAACAACGATCCAGGTCTTTACTTGACTTTACCAGATGAGACGCTGCTGACATTGTCTTTAGTTCAGAAGTAGCTTGATACTAGGAATGCAACAGTTGTAGCCCATGGAGACGTCTCTGTGTGGTGGCTCTTGATTCACTGACTCTAGCCTTACTCCACTCCCTGTGAAGCGCTTGACTTTGCTTGACAATCTTCTTAAGGCTGTTGTCATCCCTGTTGCTTGTGCACCTTTTCCTACCTTTTTAAAAATATATATTTTTTAATATTTTAATATTTAAAGATAATGGATTTTGATTTTATTTATGAGCTGTAAGCAATAGTCATCAAAATAAAAACAAAAACTCATGATTTTTTTTTTTACTTTGCATGTATTGAATCTAGAATACATGGGAAGTACTTTTTCAGGAAATTCTAATTTGTTTAGATGCACTGTATAAACAGATCTGAAAGTTGTCACCTTTATCAATCCTGTCTCTACACTATATGGTATAGATATTCTTTCTTTTTCAAACCAAATATACAATTGTGAATTATTCTGCAAACCGTATTAAAGAAAAAAAAACATGCTATGCCTGAAATCAGTTCAAGTATTCCACTTCGTTTCATGACAGAATGAGAAAAAGAGTTAATACATACTGTGTTATGTGAATTAGAAGAGAAATAGTGTAAGGGTAGTCCTAAGGGGAGAGTATATCAAGAGGGTATTGAAGGTGAAGAGTGTCTGACAGAGTGGTGAATGTGAACTTGGAAATTGAACTTCTGCAGAAGTCGTGACAGCGTCTAAGTACTTGGTGTGACAAATGGACAGAAAAGGACATGGACAATTATTTTCCAGAAATGGAAGAAAGATAAAGAGACTTGTTGGCAAGATGGAGAATGGAGACAGCAATGCCAGGTTGTGTGACAGAGGAAGATGCAGCGGACAGAGCAAGAAAGAGAAAGATGATCTGCTGTGGTGACCCCTAACATGATCACCAAGAAAAAAAAGAAGATGTTTAAATAGTGTTCAGAGACTTTTACAGTAACTGTGTCAACTGTTGATTAACACCACCTAACTGCGTAGGTGTACTCAATTGTCTAACTAGGAAGCAAATTAAATCAGAGGATATTATTATTATTATTATTATTGATGGGCTCATTGGTAAACTTCTCACCTCACTTTTTGGCATGCAAAAGATCTGTATTTACTTCCCACCTAATGCCCCAAATCCAGCCACTCAGTCACAGTCAGTCTCAAGCCAGGATAAAAATGGGAGGGTTGTGTCAGGAAAGGCATCTGGTTTAAAATATGTGGCAAGTTAAATGTGTCGATTGGATGGTCCGCTGTGGCACCCCTTAATTGGAACAGCTCATAAATTGTGGTCTTAACAGAGGCTACATACTGTAGGTTAGGTGGCACTCTGGAAAACATTCAATCATCACGTGTTGTTTTTGTCACAGTTCCAGCTAGATATATGGAAAAAGGTTAATTCACATATTTTAGAACACTGTCTTGGCTTTCTTGTCATTCACAAGACTAAAAACACATGAAATTTTTAGAGTACTGGCTATTTCAATGTAAAACAAAAACGTTTTAAGCTGTATTAATTAAGCATATTGGGGATCTGAGGGTCTGGGTTTGAGCCCCGCCATTGGTGGTTGCTACACCCCATACTATCCAGCCACTGAAATACATTGACGGTCCTAAGCCAGTTGGAACACAGGGAGGGTTATGTCAGGAAGGGCATGTGAAGTAAAGCCTGCTAAGTTGTGTGTGGATCATATGAAGAGCTTTGGCGACACCTTGACGGGACCAGCTGAAAGAAAGTAGTAGAAGACTTCTCATTGCAAAACAAAATAAATTTTTAACAATATGTCAGGGAATTTCAGAAATGCATTTTCATTGCTTTTGATTGATTGATTTACTTGTTATCCTTAATGACATGTTTGGAGAGATTTATTTGTGGCATTACACGGCATCAATAAATCAAATTAAAACCATAGAATTGAAAAGAAAACAAATTACTTGGGTTGGCATACAATGTTACGGCAACAACAACAGTGTTTAGAACATTTGTGTTATTTTCCAAATTCATAACCAGTAAAACTCCATCCATCCAGCTAGGGACCATGGAGACCAGTGGTGGCCATTGTATTTATTCCCATTTTTACAATCATGGTGCAGTCGGACCTCTGGGCAACATTCATACGCGAATTCATGTAATGGGAAAACATGCACACAGACCCGAGGCGGAAATCGAAAACGGCCCCTGGAGGTGCAAGGCCTCAGTGCTAACCAATACGCCATCACGCCACCAACCAGTAAAACTGTATCACTAAAAGGACAATAACTTTTAAACTGTTTATTCTTTTTTCCAATGGCAGCATGAGATACTCACTCACTCACTCATCGTCTATACCGCTTTATCCTGTATACAAGGCCACGGGCAGGCATCACTGGAGACTTTGGGCACGAGGCAGGGTATACCCTGGATGGGGTGCCAATCCATTGCAGAGCACATACACACACTCATTTACACATTATGGGCAATTTGGGAACGCCGATTAGCTTAATCTGGATGTCTTTGCACTTTGAGAGAACATGCAAATACTTGTGGACACAGATGCAGAGGTGGGAATCGAAACTTTGTCCCTGGCGACAATGATACACACTACACCACTATCCCACCCAGACAGTTTTATTTTTATTTATTTTTTTTATTTAATCTGCATTAAGTGCAATCAGCATTTTTTGTGTCATTTTAGTAATTCATGTTCCTTACTGCTGTAATATAGTACTGGCTAAATGTATTGTATAATGTCCCTGTTTAGTTTGGATTGTCATGGCAACAGGGTCACTGTCTTATTCTGTCTCAGCACCCACGTCACCTCTCGGGTTTCACGGTCACGGTCAGCGCGAGCCGGGGTTGAGTGTCCATCAGTCACGTGACGTGACAGGGTGCTACTGTATCAGCACGCGCGCTCGTGCGCCGTGTGTCTCCCAAAAAGAAAAAAGAACAAAAGCCCCGCGCGCGCGAGGGACAGACACACGCGGCGGGACGACACGCGAGTCTGATCGTGCAGAGTCGGTTATAAGTGTTCAGAGGTCCGGGTTTGTGTGAGAAGAGACAATCCTGTGGTGGTGATAATGATGATGACTACGATGGTAACGATGAAACAAACGGAGACGCAGTACAACAACGGCTACATGCAGGAGGAGTACATGCTGCAGGAGGAGGAGTGGGACAGAGACCTGCTGCTCGACCCCGCCTGGGAGAAACAACAGCGCAAGGTGCGAGTCCCAGAGTGCCAGACACAGGGAGAGTGTGTGTGTGTAATAATATTAGGCTTTGAAATATTTATTATGCCCAGTCATGCAATAAGTAGACACTCACCCCCCAAAACAATTATTAATACATTTATGCAGTGCACCAAACTGTGTTTCAATGCAATAATTAAATACATTATTATCACGTTGTTGACTTTCCTTTACCAGCTTTAAGAGCAACACCTAGCCTAGGTATAAATCTGGAGAGTTGATCTCAACAGATCTCAAATGTGTATTTCCAAAAATCCCAGTTTGACCAGGTCATGACTCTAATGTTTCCCCTTTTCTTTAAAATTAACTATATTTCTATTAACAGTATAAAGGGGACTTCAAAATCTCTAGCTATTTGTCTCATGAACAATATTGTTTTTATTTTTTAAATAAACATACAGTATATAGGATTCAGGATTGTGCAGTATAGAGTGACATATCTTTGTTTTTCAGCACCACCTAGGCAATATGATGCATTGAATTCTATTTTGTTTTATGAAACAAAATTTTTACAAACATGACTGAGCAAAAAATAAAAACTTTAGTTTTATCTGACATATCCAAAAACCCCAAATTGACAGTTAGATGTCTGAATCCTCCCCTTAACACACAAGGACAAGGCACCACATATTTATTTTTTAATCGTCATTGACCTACAGTATGTTGTGTTGCTGGCACAGATCTGTGCCACTTGGGTTTTAATTAAAGGTCGGTATACTGTAGTCCGGTCTTAAAAAAAATAAAAATAAACTAGTCATAAAAATGGCAACTAATTTTGGTGCATACAGTTTTATCACAAATATTTACCCATTTGATGTCTGTATATAACATTAACACTTAAATAACCATAATCCTATAGGTTATAAGGTTGGAAGATGATTACAATTAAGAATCAGGGACATAACTATTCCAGTAAGGGATCTAGGATTTTGCTTAGACTTGCAGCAGTGACTCAATCCTGGGTTTATGAACGTTCAGTATGACTTTGTAGTTAATGCCACAACACATTCTCATTTAGAAAACATATCCTTATGTTACTTTCCTGTATGTGAACTTCTGTATGTATGAAAGGGGTCTAATCATCAATCTTGACTTGCTTTCATTTGCATTCAATTTTGACTTGGCCTCAACCCCTATCTTGACTCAGTCTTGGTCTTGGACATAACAGTGGTGGTCTTGACTACAGCTCTAGATTCAAGTGTATAAGGCTTCCCCTGATTAATATTTAATCGCAATTTATTAATTGAAGAAATACCCACAATCACATCAAGGAGCAAAATCACCTCATGCAAGTGACGTGTCCATGTGTGTGTGTTGTGTATCTAACAACAGAGCTCAGTAACAAGCAGCTTTTCCACAATGCCATCTCGGCAATGTGCACGCCGCAAAGACTCTCAGCAGTTTGGGGACGCGAGGACATCCTGGACATCACAATGAATACAACAGCAACTAATTTTAACCTTAGCGCGTAGGGGCTGGAGAACAGTTAGCTAGTTGTCCATCACCACAGGGTGTCACCTTCCCTTCGGCATTTTACCATGTGGTGTGTGATATTCAAAATGTGTGTGTGTGTGTGTGTGTGTGTGTGTGTGTGTGAGAGAGAGAGAGAGAGAGAGAGAGAGAGGGAGTCATAAGTGGATTGTATGTAATAAAATGTAACACCTGTTTGCTGTTTTTACCTGCCAAGATAAGTGACTCTGATGGACTGTCTGGACTGTGGACATTAAAAACATAATACTGTATATATAAGCCTATTAAAAAATAAACTCTCATCAAGCTTCTCTGTACTCTAACATGACCAAGTTTATTTTAATGAAGTGCAATGAGGTTAGAGATTTAAATCATAAAGCATTTAAGGTCACTTAGAGCCATTTGTGGAGAATACACTCTTCTACATGTTCACATAATATGGTTTATAAAAAGTGTTCTGAATATTTATTACTCTTTCTCTCTCTTTGTGCATAGTCTAACTTACTCACAGGTAGGTGATGGATGAGCAAGATATGTGGTATTCTTATTTGTTGTGCCTTCAGAGTATATAATCATCAGAAGTTCATTCACCGGTTTTCACCAGTGTGTATCTCTACATGCATACAGTAATGACCTTCTTTGTCATTTAGGGTTATTTTAATACAACCCAATGAGAGTTATCTCAAATGTTGACTGACAAGCACTGTTTTTACATGGCATGCAGGGCAGGGCGTCAAGCCCGGAACAAATGTCAACACGAGGTTAATTTATTGCGGTAGTGGCACACAGCACAGCTGACACTGATAGAACAGATATTCTTCTGTCCAAAGTAATCTAGACCTTTTGTTTAGAATAATATATTCATAACTATTATGCATGTTTTAATGATCACTGCAGGCTAAGAAAGTTTTTTTTTTTTCATATACTGTGAATCACTGGAAAAAAAAAACTCTTAATAATTGATAGTGTTAAGTGTACTGGACTGCACAAAATTCAGTGCACTCACTTATTTCTTTCATTCTTTTGTTAATAAGCAAATTGCATGCATGAGCACGGGGCTTTAATGACAGGCAAGGATCCAGAATTGTATAAAAATTGTAAAAAATAGTATAGTTAAATTGTGCACTGGAGCTGTACTGTATAGCTTTAAAATTGTATTGTTAGGAATTTGGGGTTTAAATCATTTCACATTATTCTCAGGTCGAAAGTAAACTTCACTAAACTTCTGACAGCAGAATTGCATATTGGAAGTGGTTTGTATGACATGATTGCTCAATACAGTACTGTAATTTTAAACTTATCTTATTATCTTAGATTATCTTAGATGGATTTTTTCCACTTCTTCATAACTTCATATCCTATATTCAATATATTTAACTTGCCTAGTTAGTGTTTCGGTTTGTGCAAATCAAGTATTTTTGACCAGTTTTCTAAAGCAACTACTTTTGCCACATTTAGGTTGTCTCTATGCTCATTCTTCTTTTTCATCTCCAAAATCTGCAATCCTGATATCATACCGTTTTTTGCTGTTATCTCTTATTCAATGCATTCAGTGACATTGCTCAAGTTCAAGGGCTAAGATTGACCTACTGTACTTATCCCTTCCACTTTCACCTCTCCATACTTTATAAACAGATCTATGTTTACGTACTGTAAGAGCGCTGGGCTTACTAATGTATATAGAAAATCAGAATATGAAAAAGAATAAAATAAAATGTTAATAGAAAAGTATATAATAGCTTTGGGTTAAAAAACACATACATTGGTAAATTACCACGATTATCTCTCATTTTTATTTCTTATTGGTATTATAAGTAGGGCTGTAGTAATCGAATATTTTAGTAATTGAGTATTCTACCAAAAATTTAATCGAGTAATCGGATAAAATGTACTTTTGCTTAATTAAACAGCAATGTAAAATATATAAGAGAAACAAAGATTAATTGGTTTTCTTTTTAGAAAAATCAGCTTTTATTTTTTAAATGCATACAGCATTTTATCAAAAATAAACATTGTCATTATTCACAATACAAGGAATAGCTGACTGAGATGAATTAAGTGCATTACAGTGCCATACATTCTTATTTTAAAGCCTTTTCTCAGATGCAAAAAATAAAAAAAGGTATTTCAAATGATTTAAGTTTCAAAACCAACTAAGGCAGACATTGAAATAAATAATTATGCAAAAACACTAAGGTGTGCAACTAAACTTTCAGAACTAAATGTTTCAAAATCTACAGCATAACATATAAGCCTTTACTGACAATTTCTGTTGTTTTCTCTTGCTGGTTTCTTCATCTCTTGACTCGCTGATAATTTTATCGCTCCTTTCCATTTTGCAGCCGCAACAGGACGCTCTCTCAAATCAATATACACCTAAATGTTTGCGTCTCTTTCCGCTTTTTGGGTGACGTAAGAGTTTCTTCTTCTTTGCTGTTTACTGGCGGCTTTGCATCCGGAAGCGCACTTTGTCAAAAGCGCGCTGTCAACAAATAATTGCGCAAAAACATAATGCAAGCTTTTAAAATTAATTAAAAGAAGCTTCGAGGCCTAATACTTTTTTTTATTTAGTCTGAAGAGAAGCTGGAGCTGTCATTAGTATTACGCCAGTGTGTCCAGAGAATCATGCTGTCCTTACAAACGTACCATACATGGGGAGCTTAATTCGGACTTAAACAATTGTAATTAATACCAGTACCTACATCTTCACTTTGCCTTGCCTAGCATCAATTGTTAACATTAAAAGCTAACTCTGTAGCTCCTAGACAGTTTGATTTGGCTCTCTCCATGGACATATTCATTTTCCAAACCCCTCATGGCCCAACAGTAGAAGCAGATCTAGGTAGGGCATGGCACATAAATCACGCTCTTTGTTGCTCCCAGATAAAATGCTTTCAAACTATTACAGTATGTGATTATGGCCTCTTTGTTCTTGCTTCCCTTGAACAAGCATCATACAGTAGGTTCCTCACCTTCTAAACTTTCAACTTTTATCTTTTAGCTGTCCTCTTTCTATCCTCTTTGCTTTACTCCTTTATTGCTTTTTCAAGCATTTTCTTTTCTTCTTGATTCTTTCTATGTGAATGTTCTAGCTACGTTCCGATCTACGTACCGACCATTTCATCATATATATGTTCATTATTGATTTCTTTATTCCTCTGATCTTACACTTTGTCTTTTTTCTTTCTTACTCTACTTCTCTACAACTGCAGCACATCTCTACAAGTGCTGCAGTCAACTCACTGCAACAGTTCACTTAAAAAAAAAATTCTTTACTTTTCTTGCTTGCTTTTACTATTTTACTCTCCATCATCTTTTAAATCAACTTCTCTTGCCAATTTTCCTGACACTACTGAGCACCTGGTTTTTAATCAGGGTATAAAGAAGAAGTTCAGCAAAGGTTTCCTAAAGCATTGGGCTACTGATTTGAAGGTCCCGGGTTTAAACCACAGAACCACCAATTTGCTACTGTTGCGCCATTGAGCAAGGTCCTTAATCCTCAATTGCTCGTATGTAAAAGAGAGAGAGAGAGAGAGAGAGAAAATGTAAGTTGCTCTTTTGTTAAAAAAAATTAACTTTTCCATTTTTAACACTTTCCTTGCTTGCTTCAAACTTTTCATAAGTCTTCTGCTTCTTTCAAACAAATCCCATTTTTCTAGAATGGTCCATTTGCCAATACTGTATGAGCCATACCCGCCCAGATCTGCTTGGACTGTTGAGCCGTTTAACCAGTATCCATGAACGCACACGCACAAACCATCACTGATCCACCCCTATGCTTCACTCTGGGCATTCAACAGTCTGGGTGGTACTGTACGCTTCTTTTTGTAACTTCTCGGTGGTATGCTGACATTACCCTGGATAACGTGGCTCTTGATACATAACAAAGACTTGCTGTCTTGGTTAAAGATGCTAAATTGGCCAGTGTTTCAGTTTCATTGTCCGACCCATACATTAGTACATCATACTAGTTTTTTTTTTCTTTTTAAGTGTGTACAAAATGTGTTCATTTTATTTTATATAAAGAAAATAATGACCCTTCATTTAAAATAATCACATTTTGTTGCTTTGCAGCCTGAAGTGAAGACTTCTATTTGTTCTTGTTTTTCTATCTTTATTTACTCTGTGCAACTTTTAACATCAAAGTGAAAGATATAACACCAACATGTAAGAACTAATTGACAAAAAAAAAAACAGAATCACTGAGGATCACCCTCTTCTAATAACGACTTGTAAACTCAATCAGGTGAAGCTAATCACCTCATGTGTTAATTTTATTACACATAGACACTTCCATGACAACCTGTCAAAAAGACACACAGGATTATTTCATACACTTAATATAAAAAAGATAAAATGCAATGTCATTCTGATCACACAACGTTTGCTATTCCAATGATATTTTTAGATACATGCTATTTGCAGGTAGAACACTCAGGATTTTTTTCATTGATGCTAGAGAGCACACTGTTGCTGAAATAATGAGCTCACAATGGCTGGTTAATAGTTCTGTTCATTATTTCTATGTATTACTCAAAGCTGGAAATGTGTGCCTTTACTGACGGAACTAAGGTCTGGTGAGTTAGCAATTAAATTAATATCTCTCTCTATACTGCTTATCCTATAGAGAGTTGTGGAGGGGCTGGAACCCATTTTCTAACAAGTTCACCACCGTTCTGCCTCAATTTATATATGTCCATTTAAATAATTTTAATTTGTTTAAATATTTAATAATATAATTTTTATCTATCTATCTATACTATCTATACTATCTATTTATCTATCTACAGCACTAGTCAAAAGTTTGGACACAAGTTTAGTTTTTTGGGTGATTAGTCCAAGAAACACAGTTGGATGATTCATTTAGAAACTGTCAAGGAGAAAAGAAAATGTTTAAAAATTAGGTAGAAAGAGGACAGTTGAAAGTTAAGAGGACGATGAACCTGTTATGTTTGTTGAAGGGATGCAGGAACAAGGAGGTGAGAATCACATGATAGTTTGACAGCAATTTATCTGGGAACAACACAATGGTCCATTTGCCAATACTGTATGAGCCATGCCCAACCCAGATCTGCTTGGACTGTTGAGCCGTTTATCCAGTAAGGGGACGGAAAGTAAATTAAGGTCTTTGAGAAAGAGACCACAGACCTATTACTGGAGGTAAGGAAAGACCAAATTATTGTGGACTTAAACTGTGGAAAATGTATTGACATCTGATTTCATGACGAGAGCTGTAGGAACGCCTGTTATGGATGGCACAGCTTTTGGTCACTACAGAGCATATCGGTGGAAACTGAAAGATGAATATCCGACCAAAGAAGAACCTCTAGGAGATGATAAAAAAAAATCTAATTAAATACGTGTGCAGGCAACTAAAAGATGAAACCAAGAACCAAAGAATGATCTTAAGGGAGATCCCCTGATGATAACACTTGGACCCATAAAGAGTTTTGTGAGCATGTGACACATGTAGTAGAACATTACAGAAAGAATAAACAGAAACAAGAAATCTAAGAAAACACCCCCATTACCCTCACACATTAGGAGTCAATTATGAAATCAGCTACAAACAGTTAACCCTCCGGTCTCTTAATCAAAAGACAGGAATTGGTTCAAAATCTTATGTGCCACACAAAGTTTGCTGAGCGTATATTTTGAGATACAATTTTTTGCAGGTAGAGCACCTGAACAGTTGGGATTTTTAATTGATGCTAGCGAGCACACTGCTGAAGACTGAAATAATGAGCTCACGCTATGTGTTCAATAGTTCATTCACTGTTCATTATTTTTATCTGGGAATATGTGATGGAACTAAAGTCCGTTGAGTTAGCAATTAAATTAATATCTCTTACTCACTCACTGTCTATACTGTACTGCTTATCCTGTAGAGAGTTATTCCAAGTGCACAAGGCAGAGTACACGCTTTAATGACTACACCACCGTGCGGCCTCAAACTTTTAAATTAGTTTAAATATTTAGTAATAATTTCTATCTATCTATCTATCTATCTATCTATCTATCTATCTATCTA